>BMAR01000001.1:10600000-11134900 GCA_021605115.1 Astrephomene gubernaculifera | reverse complement strand
GTCGGCGGGTGCTAGGTCGGCGGGTGCTAGTTCGGCGGTGCTAGGACGGCGGGTGCTAGGTCGGTGGGTGCTAGGTCGGCGGGTGCTAGGTCGGCGGTGCTAGGTCGGCGGGTGCTAGGGTCGGCGGGTGCCTAGGTCGGCGGCGGTGCTAGGTCGGCGGGTGCCTAGGTCGGCGGGTGCTAGGTCGGCGGGTGCTAGGTCGGCGGGTGCTAGGTCGGCGGGTGCCAGGTCGGCGGGTGCTAGGTTCGGCGGGGTGCCAGGCGGCGGGTGCCAGGTCGGCGGGTGCCGGTCGGCGGGTGCTAGGGTCGGCGGGTGCCAGGTCGGCGGGTGCTAGGTCGGCGGGTGCGAGGTCGGCGGTAGTCGGCGGGTGCAGGTCGGCGGGTGCCAGGTCGGCGGGTGCTAGGTCGGCGGGTGCCTAGGTCGGCGGGTGCCAGGTCGGCGGGTGCTAGGTCGGCGGGTGCTAGGTCGGCGGGTGCCAGGTCGGGGGTAGCTAGGTCGGTGGGTGCTAGGTCGGGTGCAGTCGGGGTGCTAGGTCGGCGGGTGCTAGGTCGGCGGGTGCTAGGTCGGTGGGTGCCAGGTCGGCGGGTGCTAGCTCGGCGGGTGCTAGGTCGGCGGGTGCTCAGGTCGGCGGGTGCCAGGTCGGCGGGTGCCAGGTCGGCGGGTGCCAGGTCGGCGGGTGCCAGGTCGGCGGGTGCCAGGTCGGCGGGTGCTAGGTCGGCGGGTGCTAGGTCGGCGGGTCCTAGGTCGGTGGGTGCTAGGTCGGCGGGTGCTAGGTCGGCGGGTGCTAGGTCGGTGGGTGCTAGGTCGGCGGGTGCTAGGTCGGCGGGTGCTAGGTCGGCGGGTGCTAGGTCGGCGGTCCTAGGTCGGCGGGTGCTAGGTCGGCGGGTGCTAGGTCGGTGGATGCTAGGTCGGCGGGTGCTAGGTCGGCGGGTGCTAGGTCGGCGGGTGCTAGGTCGGCGGGTGCCAGGTCGGCGCGTGATAGGTCGGTGGGTGCCAGGTCGGCGGGTGCCAGGTCGGCGGGTGCCAGGTCGGCGGGTGCTAGGTCGGCGGGTGCTAGGTCGGCGGGTCCTAGGTCGGTGGGTGCTAGGTCGGCGGGTGCTAGGTCGGTGGGTGCTAGGTCGGCGGGTGCTAGGTCGGCGGGTGCTAGGTCGGCGGGTGCTAGGTCGGCGGTCCTAGGTCGGCGGGTGCTAGGTCGGTGGATGCTAGGTCGGCGGGTGATAGGTCGGCGGGTGCTAGGTCGGCGGGTGCTAGGTCGGTGGGTGCTAGGTTGGCGGGTGCTAGGTCGGCGGGTGCTAGGTCGGCGGGTGCTAGGTCGGCGGTCCTAGGTCGGCGGGTGCTAGGTCGGTGGATGCTAGGTCGGCGGGTGCTAGGTCGGCGGGTGCTAGGTCGGCGGGTGCTAGGTCGGCGGGTGCTAGGTCGGCGGGTGCCAGGACGGCGCGTGCTAGGTCGGTGGGTGCCAGGTCGGCGGGTGCCAGGTCGGCGCGTGCTAGGTCGGTGGGTGCTAGGTCGGCGGGTGCCAGGTCGGTGGGTGCTAGGTCGGTGGGTCATAGGTCGGCGGGTGCTAGGTCGGCGGGTGCCAGGTCGGTGGGTGCTAGGTCGGCGGGTGCCAGGTCGGCGGGTGCCAGGTCGGCGGGTGCTAGGTCGGCGGGTGCCAGGTCGGCGGGTGCTAGGTCGGCGGGTGCGAGGTCGGCGGGTGCGAGGTCGGCGGGTGCCAGGTCGGCGGGTGCTAGGTCGGCGGGTGCTAGGTCGGCGGGTGCCAGGTCGGCGGGTGCTAGGTCGGCGGGTGCTAGGTCGGGGGGTGCCAGGTCGGTGGGAGCTAGGTCGGTGGGTGCTAGGTCGGTGGGTGCTAGGTCGGCGGGTGCTAGGTCGGCGGGTGCTAGGTCGGTGGGTGCCAGGTCGGCGGGTGCTAGCTCGGCGGGTGCTAGGTCGGCGGGTGCCAGGTCGGCGGGTGCCAGGTCGGCGGGTGCCAGGTCGGCGGGTGCCAGGTCGGCGGGTGCCAGGTCGGCGGGTGCCAGGTCGGCGGGTGCCAGGTCGGCGGGTGCTAGGTCGGCGGGTGCTAGGTCGGCGGGTCCTAGGTCGGTGGGTGCTAGGTCGGCGGGTGCTAGGTCGGCGGGTGCTAGGTCGGTGGGTGCTAGGTCGGCGGGTGCTAGGTCGGCGGGTGCTAGGTCGGCGGGTGCTAGGTCGGCGGTCCTAGGTCGGCGGGTGCTAGGTCGGCGGGTGCTAGGTCGGTGGATGCTAGGTCGGCGGGTGCTAGGTCGGCGGGTGCTAGGTCGGCGGGTGCTAGGTCGGCGGGTGCCAGGTCGGCGCGTGCTAGGTCGGTGGGTGCCAGGTCGGCGGGTGCCAGGTCGGCGGGTGCCAGGTCGGCGGGTGCCAGGTCGGCGGGTGCTAGGTCGGCGGGTGCTAGGTCGGCGGGTCCTAGGTCGGTGGGTGCTAGGTCGGCGGGTGCTAGGTCGGTGGGTGCTAGGTCGGCGGGTGCTAGGTCGGCGGGTGCTAGGTCGGCGGGTGCTAGGTCGGCGGTCCTAGGTCGGCGGGTGCTAGGTCGGTGGATGCTAGGTCGGCGGGTGATAGGTCGGCGGGTGCTAGGTCGGCGGGTGCTAGGTCGGCGGGTGCTAGGTCGGCGGGTCCTAGGTCGGTGGGTGCTAGGTCGGCGGGTGCTAGGTCGGTGGGTGCTAGGTCGGCGGGTGCTAGGTCGGCGGGTGCTAGGTCGGCGGGTGCTAGGTCGGCGGTCCTAGGTCGGCGGGTGCTAGGTCGGTGGATGCTAGGTCGGCGGGTGCTAGGTCGGCGGTCCTAGGTCGGCGGGTGCTAGGTCGGTGGATGCTAGGTCGGCGGGTGCTAGGTCGGCGGGTGCTAGGTCGGCGGGTGCTAGGTCGGCGGGTGCTAGGTCGGCGGGTGCCAGGACGGCGCGTGCTAGGTCGGTGGGTGCCAGGTCGGCGGGTGCCAGGTCGGCGCGTGCTAGGTCGGTGGGTGCTAGGTCGGCGGGTGCCAGGTCGGTGGGTGCTAGGTCGGTGGGTCATAGGTCGGTGGGTGCTAGGTCGGTGGGTGCTAGGTCGGTGGGTGCTAGGTCGGCGGGTGCTAGGTCGGCGGGTGCCAGGTCGGTGGGTGCTAGGTCGGCGGGTGCTAGGTCGGCGGGTGCTAGGTCGGCGGGTGCTAGGTCGGCGGGTGCTAGGTCGGCGGGTGCCAGGTCGGCGGGTGCTAGGTCGGCGGGTGCTTGGTCGGCGGGTGCTGGGTCGGCGGGTGCCAGGTCGGCGGGTGCTAGGTCGGCGGGTGCTAGGTCGGCGGGTCCTAGGTCGGTGGGTCCTAGGTCGGTGGGTGCTAGGTCGGCGGGTGCTAGGTCGGCGGGTGCTAGGTCGGCGGGTCCTAGGTCGGCGGGTGCTAGGTCGGCGGGTGCTAGGTCGGCGGGTGCTAGTTCGGCGGGTGCTAGGTCGGCGGGTGCTAGGTCGGTGGGTGCTAGGTCGGTGGGTGCTAGGTCGGTGGGTGCTAGGTCGGCGGGTGCTAGGTCGGCGGGTGCTAGGTCGGCGGGTGCCAGGTCGGCGGGTGCTAGGTCGGCGGGTGCCAGGTCGGCGGGTGCTAGGTCGGCGGGTGCCAGGTCGGTGGGTGCTAGGTCGGCGGGTGCCAGGTCGGCGGGTGCCAGGTCGGCGGGTGCTAGGTCGGCGGGTGCCAGGTCGGCGGGTGCTAGGTCGGCGGGTGCGAGGTCGGCGGGTGCGAGGTCGGCGGGTGCCAGGTCGGCGGGTGCTAGGTCGGCGGGTGCTAGGTCGGCGGGTGCCAGGTCGGCGGGTGCTAGGTCGGCGGGTGCTAGGTCGGGGGGTGCCAGGTCGGTGGGTGCTAGGTCGGTGGGTGCTAGGTCGGTGGGTGCTAGGTCGGCGGGTGCTAGGTCGGCGGGTGCTAGGTCGGTGGGTGCTAGGTCGGCGGGTGCTAGGTCGGCGGGTGCTAGGTCGGCGGGTGCCAGGTCGGCGGGTGCCAGGTCGGCGGGTGCCAGGTCGGCGGGTGCCAGGTCGGCGGGTGCCAGGTCGGCGGGTGCTAGGTCGGCGGGTGCTAGGTCGGCGGGTCCTAGGTCGGTGGGTGCTAGGTCGGCGGGTGCTAGGTCGGCGGGTGCTAGGTCGGTGGGTGCTAGGTCGGCGGTTGCTAGGTCGGCGGGTGCTAGGTCGGCGGGTGCTAGGTCGGCGGTCCTAGGTCGGCGGGTGCTAGGTCGGCGGGTGCTAGGTCGGTGGATGCTAGGTCGGCGGGTGCTAGGTCGGCGGGTGCTAGGTCGGCGGGTGCTAGGTCGGCGGGTGCCAGGTCGGCGCGTGCTAGGTCGGTGGGTGCCAGGTCGGCGGGTGCCAGGTCGGCGGTGCCAGGTCGGCGCGTGCTAGGTCGGCGGGTGCTAGGTCGGCGGGTGCCAGGTCGGCGGGTGCTAGGTCGGCGGGTGCCAGGTCGGCGGGTGCTAGGTCGGCGGGTGCCAGGTCGGTGGGTGCTAGGTCGGCGGGTGCCAGGTCGGCGGGTGCCAGGTCGGCGGGTGCCAGGTCGGCGGGTGCCAGGTCGGCGGTTGCCAGGTCGGCGGGTGCCAGGTCGGCGGGTGCCAGGTCGGCGGGTGCTAGGTCGGCGGGTGCTAGGTCGGCGGGTGCCAGGTCGGCGGGTGCTAGGTCGGCGGGTGCTAGGTCGGGGGGTGCCAGGTCGGTGGGAGCTAGGTCGGTGGGTGCTAGGTCGGTGGGTGCTAGGTCGGCGGGTGCTAGGTCGGCGGGTGCTAGGTCGGTGGGTGCCAGGTCGGCGGGTGCTAGGTCGGCGGGTGCTAGGTCGGCGGGTGCCAGGTCGGCGGGTGCCAGGTCGGCGGGTGCCAGGTCGGCGGGTGCCAGGTCGGCGGGTGCCAGGTCGGCGGGTGCCAGGTCGGCGGGTGCCAGGTCGGCGGGTGCTAGGTCGGCGGGTGCTAGGTCGGCGGGTCCTAGGTCGGTGGGTGCTAGGTCGGCGGGTGCTAGGTCGGCGGGTGCTAGGTCGGTGGGTGCTAGGTCGGCGGGTGCTAGGTCGGCGGGTGCTAGGTCGGCGGGTGCTAGGTCGGCGGTCCTAGGTCGGCGGGTGCTAGGTCGGCGGGTGCTAGGTCGGTGGGTGCTAGGTCGGCGGGTGCTAGGTCGGCGGGTGCTAGGTCGGCGGGTGCTAGGTCGGCGGGTGCCAGGTCGGCGCGTGCTAGGTCGGTGGGTGCCAGGTCGGCGGGTGCCAGGTCGGCGGGTGCCAGGTCGGCGGGTGCTAGGTCGGCGGGTGCTAGGTCGGCGGGTCCTAGGTCGGTGGGTGCTAGGTCGGCGGGTGCTAGGTCGGTGGGTGCTAGGTCGGCGGGTGCTAGGTCGGCGGGTGCTAGGTCGGCGGGTGCTAGGTCGGCGGTCCTAGGTCGGCGGGTGCTAGGTCGGTGGATGCTAGGTCGGCGGGTGATAGGTCGGCGGGTGCTAGGTCGGCGGGTGCTAGGTCGGTGGGTGCTAGGTCGGCGGGTGCTAGGTCGGCGGGTGCTAGGTCGGCGGGTGCTAGGTCGGCGGTCCTAGGTCGGCGGGTGCTAGGTCGGTGGATGCTAGGTCGGCGGGTGCTAGGTCGGCGGGTGCTAGGTCGGCGGGTGCTAGGTCGGCGGGTGCTAGGTCGGCGGGTGCCAGGACGGCGCGTGCTAGGTCGGTGGGTGCCAGGTCGGCGGGTGCCAGGTCGGCGCGTGCTAGGTCGGTGGGTGCTAGGTCGGCGGGTGCCAGGTCGGTGGGTGCTAGGTCGGTGGGTCATAGGTCGGTGGGTGCTAGGTCGGTGGGTGCTAGGTCGGTGGGTGCTAGGTCGGCGGGTGCTAGGTCGGCGGGTGCCAGGTCGGTGGGTGCTAGGTCGGCGGGTGCTAGGTCGGCGGGTGCTAGGTCGGCGGGTGCCAGGTCGGCGGGTGCTAGGTCGGCGGGTCCTAGGTCGGTGGGTCCTAGGTCGGTGGGTGCTAGGTCGGCGGGTGCTAGGTCGGCGGGTGCTAGGTCGGCGGGTCCTAGGTCGGCGGGTGCTAGGTCGGCGGGTGCTAGGTCGGCGGGTGCTAGTTCGGCGGGTGCTAGGACGGCGGGTGCTAGGTCGGTGGGTGCTAGGTCGGTGGGTGCTAGGTCGGCGGGTGCTAGGTCGGCGGGTGCTAGGTCGGCGGGTGCCAGGTCGGCGGGTGCTAGGTCGGCGGGTGCCAGGTCGGCGGGTGCTAGGTCGGCGGGTGCCAGGTCGGTGGGTGCTAGGTCGGCGGGTGCCAGGTCGGCGGGTGCCAGGTCGGCGGGTGCTAGGTCGGCGGGTGCCAGGTCGGCGGGTGCTAGGTCGGCGGGTGCGAGGTCGGCGGGTGCGAGGTCGGCGGGTGCCAGGTCGGCGGGTGCTAGGTCGGCGGGTGCTAGGTCTGGCACCCGCCGACCTAGCACCCGCCGACCTAGCACCCGCCGACCTGGCACCCGCCGACCTGGCGCCCGCCGACCTAGCACCCGCCGACCTAGCACCCGCCCACCTAGCACCCGCCGACCTAGCACCCGCCGACCTAGCACCCGCCGACCTGGCACCCGCCGACCTGGCACCCGCCGACCTGGCACCCGCCGACCTAGCACCCGCCGACCTAGCACCCGCCGACCTGGCACCCGCCGACCTGGCACCCGCCGACCTGGCACCCGCCGACCTAGCACCCGCCGACCTGGCACCCGCCGACCTGGCACCCGCCGACCTGGCACCCGCCGACCTGGCACCCGCCGACCTGGCACCCGCCGACCTGGCACCCGCCGACCTGGCACCCGCCGACCTGGCGCCCGCCGACCTGGCGCCCGCCGACCTAGCACCCGCCGACCTAGCACCCGCCGACCTAGCACCCGCCCACCTAGCACCCGCCGACCTAGCACCCGCCCACCTAGCACCCGCCGACCTAGCACCCGCCGACCTAGCACCCGCCGACCTAGCACCCGCCGACCTAGCACCCGCCGACCTGGCACCCGCCGACCTAGCACCCGCCGACCTAGCACCCGCCGACCTAGCACCCGCCGACCTGGCACCCGCCGACCTAGCACCCGCCAACATAGCACCCGCCGACCTAGCACCCGCCGACCTGGCACCCGCCGACCTAGCACCCGCCGACCTAGCACCCGCCGACCTAGCACCCGACGACCTGGCACCCGCCGACCTAGCACCCGACGACCTGGCACCCACCGACCTGGCACCCGCCGACCTAGCACCCGCCGACCTAGCACCCACCGACCTAGCACCCGCCGACCTAGCACCCGCCGACCTAGCACCCGCCGACCTAGCACCCGCCGACCTAGCACCCGCCGACCTAGCAGCCGCCGACCTAGCACCCGCCGACCTGGCACCCGCCGACCTTGCACCCGCCGACCTGGCACCCGCCGACTTAGCACCCGCCGACCTGGCACCCGCCGACCTGGCACCCGACGACCTAGCGCCCGTTGACCTAGCACCCCCCGACGTGGCACCCACCGACCTAGCACCCATCGACCTGGCACCCGCCGACCTAGCACCCGTTGACCTGTCACCCGCCGACCTGGCACCCACACTAGCACCCGCCGACCTGGCACCCGCCGACCTAGCACCCGCCGACCTGGCACCCGCCGACCTAGCACCCGCCGACCTAGCACCCGCCGACCTAGCACCCGCCGACCTAGCAGCCGCCGACCTAGCAGCCGCCGACCTAGCAGCCGCCGACCTAGCAGCCGCCGACCTAGCACCCGCCGACCTGGCACCCGCCGACCTGGCACCCGCCGACCTGGCACCCGCCGACCTGGCACCCGCCGACCTAGCACCCACCGACCTAGCACCCGCCGACCTAGCACCCGCCGACCTAGCACCCGCCGACCTAGCACCCGCCGACCTAGCACCCGCCGACCTGGCACCCGCCGACCTAGCACCCGCCGACCTAGCACCCGCCGACCTAGCACCCGCCGACCTAGCACCCGCCGACCTGGCACCCGCCGACCTGGCACCCGCCGACCTAGCACCCGCCGACCTGGCACCCGCCGACCTAGCACCCGCCGACCTAGCACCCGCCGACCTGGCACCCGCCGACCTGGCACCCGCCGACCTAGCACCCGCCGACCTGGCACCCGCCGACCTGGCACCCGCCGACCTGGCACCCGCCGACCTGGCACCCGCCGACCTGGCACCCGCCGACCTGGCACCCGCCGACCTGGCACCCGCCGACCTAGCACCCGCCGACCTAGCACCCGCCGACCTGGCACCCGCCGACCTAGCACCCGCCGACCTGGCACCCGCCGACCTGGCACCCGCCGACCTGGCACCCGCCGACCTAGCACCCGCCGACCTAGCACCCGCCGACCTGGCACCCGCCGACCTGGCACCCGCCGACCTAGCACCGCACGACCTAGCACCCGCCGACCTGGCACCCGCCGACCTAGCACCCGCCGACCTAGCACCCGCCGACCTAGCACCGGCCGACCGGGCACCCGCCGACCTGGCACCGGCCGACCTAGCACCCGCCGACCTAGCACCCGCCGACCTGGCAACCCCCGACCTAGCACCCGCCGACCTAGCACCCGCCTACCTAGCACCCGCCGACCTGGCAACCGCCTACCTAGCACCCGCCCACCTGGCACCCGCCGACCTAGCACCCGCCGACCTGGCACCCCCCGACCTGGCACCCGCCGACCTAGCACCCGTTGACCTGGCACCCGCCGACCTGGCACCCGCCGACCTGGCACCCACCGACCTAGCACCCGCCGACCTGGCACCCGCCGACCTAGCACCCGTTGACCTGTCACCCGCCGACCTGGCACCCACCGACCTAGCACCCGCCGACCTAGCACCCGCCGACCTAGCACCCACCGACCTAGCACCCGCCGACCTAGCACCCGCCGACCTAGCACCCGCCGACCTAGCACCCGCCGACCTAGCACCCGCCGACCTAGCACCCGCCGACCTAGCACCCGCCGACCTGGCACCCGCCGACCTAGCACCCGCCGACCTGGCACCCGCCGACCTAGCACCCGCCGACCTGGCACCCGCCGACCTGGCACCCGCCGACCTAGCACCCGTTGACCTAGCACCCCCCGACCTGGCACCCACCGACCTAGCACCCATCGACCTGGCACCCGCCGACCTAGCACCCGTTGACCTGTCACCCGCCGACCTAGCAGCCGCCGACCTAGCAGCCGCCGACCTAGCACCCGCCGACCTGGCAGCCGCCGACCTAGCACCCGCCGACCTGGCACCCCCCGACCTGGCACCCGCCGACCTAGCACCCGTTGACCTGGCACCCGCCGGCCTAGCACCCGCCGGCCTAGCACCGCACGACCTAGCACCCGCCGACCTAGCACCCGCCGACCTAGCACCCGCCGACCTGGCACCCGCTGGCACCCGCCGACCTGGCACCCGCCGACCTGGCACCCGCCGACCTGGCACCCGCCGACCTGGCGCCCGCCGACCTAGCACCCGCCGACCTGGCACCCGCCGACCTGGCAGCCGCCGACCTGGCACCCGCCGACCTAGCACCCGCCGACCTAGCACCCGCCGACCTGGCACCCGCCGACCTAGCACCCGCCGACCTAGCACCCGCCGACCTGGCACCCGCCGACCTAGCACCCGCCGACCTAGCACCCGCCGACCTGGCACCCGCCGACCTGGCACCCGCCGACCTGGCACCCGCCGACCTGGCACCCGTTGACCTGTCACCCGCCGACCTGGCACCCACCGACCTAGCACCCGCCGACCTAGCACCCGCCGACCTAGCACCCACCGACCTAGCACCCGCCGACCTAGCACCCGCCGACCTAGCACCCGCCGACCTAGCACCCGCCGACCTAGCACCCGCCGACCTAGCACCCGCCGACCTAGCACCCGCCGACCTAGCACCCGCCGACCTGGCACCCGCCGACCTAGCACCCGCCGACCTGGCACCCGCCGACCTAGCACCCGCCGACCTGGCACCCGCCGACCTGGCACCCGCCGACCTAGCACCCGTTGACCTAGCACCCCCCGACCTGGCACCCACCGACCTAGCACCCATCGACCTGGCACCCGCCGACCTAGCACCCGTTGACCTGTCACCCGCCGACCTAGCAGCCGCCGACCTAGCAGCCGCCGACCTAGCACCCGCCGACCTGGCACCCGCCGACCTAGCACCCGCCGACCTGGCACCCCCCGACCTGGCACCCGCCGACCTAGCACCCGTTGACCTGGCACCCGCCGGCCTAGCACCCGCCGGCCTAGCACCGCACGACCTAGCACCCGCCGACCTAGCACCCGCCGACCTAGCACCCGCCGACCTGGCACCCGCTGGCACCCGCCGACCTGGCACCCGCCGACCTGGCACCCGCCGACCTGGCACCCGCCGACCTGGCGCCCGCCGACCTAGCACCCGCCGACCTAGCACCCGCCGACCTAGCACCCGCCGACCTGGCACCCGCCGACCTAGCACCCGCCGACCTGGCACCCGCCGACCTGGCACCCGCCGACCTGGCACCCGCCGACCTAGCACCCGCCGACCTAGCACCCGCCGACCTGGCACCCGCCGACCTGGCACCCGCCGACCTAGCACCGCACGACCTAGCACCCGCCGACCTGGCACCCGCCGACCTAGCACCCGCCGACCTAGCACCCGCCGACCTAGCACCGGCCGACCGGGCACCCGCCGACCTGGCACCGGCCGACCTAGCACCCGCCGACCTAGCACCCGCCGACCTGGCACCCGCCGACCTAGCACCCGCCGACCTAGCACCCGCCTACCTAGCACCCGCCGACCTGGCAACCGCCTACCTAGCACCCGCCCACCTGGCACCCGCCGACCTAGCACCCGCCGACCTAGCACCCCCCGACCTGGCACCCGCCGACCTAGCACCCGTTGACCTGGCACCCGCCGACCTGGCACCCACCGACCTAGCACCCGCCGACCTGGCACCCGCCGACCTAGCACCCGTTGACCTGTCACCCGCCGACCTAGCAGCCGCCGACCTAGCAGCCGCCGACCTAGCACCCGCCGACCTGGCAGCCGCCGACCTAGCACCCGCCGACCTGGCACCCCCCGACCTGGCACCCGCCGACCTAGCACCCGTTGACCTGGCACCCGCCGGCCTAGCACCCGCCGGCCTAGCACCGCACGACCTAGCACCCGCCGACCTAGCACCCGCCGACCTAGCACCCGCCGACCTGGCACCCGCTGGCACCCGCCGACCTGGCACCCGCCGACCTGGCACCCGCCGACCTGGCACCCGCCGACCTGGCGCCCGCCGACCTAGCACCCGCCGACCTAGCACCCGCCCACCTAGCAGCCGCCGACCTGGCACCCGCCGACCTGGCACCCGCCGACCTGGCACCCGCCGACCTGGCACCCGTTGACCTGTCACCCGCCGACCTGGCACCCACCGACCTAGCACCCGCCGACCTAGCACCCGCCGACCTAGCACCCACCGACCTAGCACCCGCCGACCTAGCACCCGCCGACCTAGCACCCGCCGACCTAGCACCCGCCGACCTAGCACCCGCCGACCTAGCACCCGCCGACCTAGCACCCGCCGACCTAGCACCCGCCGACCTGGCACCCGCCGACCTAGCACCCGCCGACCTGGCACCCGCCGACCTAGCACCCGCCGACCTGGCACCCGCCGACCTGGCACCCGCCGACCTAGCACCCGTTGACCTAGCACCCCCCGACCTGGCACCCACCGACCTAGCACCCATCGACCTGGCACCCGCCGACCTAGCACCCGTTGACCTGTCACCCGCCGACCTAGCAGCCGCCGACCTAGCAGCCGCCGACCTAGCACCCGCCGACCTGGCAGCCGCCGACCTAGCACCCGCCGACCTGGCACCCCCCGACCTGGCACCCGCCGACCTAGCACCCGTTGACCTGGCACCCGCCGGCCTAGCACCCGCCGGCCTAGCACCGCACGACCTAGCACCCGCCGACCTAGCACCCGCCGACCTAGCACCCGCCGACCTGGCACCCGCTGGCACCCGCCGACCTGGCACCCGCCGACCTGGCACCCGCCGACCTGGCACCCGCCGACCTGGCGCCCGCCGACCTAGCACCCGCCGACCTAGCACCCGCCGACCTAGCACCCGCCGACCTGGCACCCGCCGACCTAGCACCCGCCGACCTGGCACCCGCCGACCTGGCACCCGCCGACCTGGCACCCGCCGACCTAGCACCCGCCGACCTAGCACCCGCCGACCTGGCACCCGCCGACCTGGCACCCGCCGACCTAGCACCGCACGACCTAGCACCGCACGACCTAGCACCCGCCGACCTAGCACCCGCCGACCTAGCACCCGCCGACCTAGCACCGGCCGACCGGGCACCCGCCGACCTGGCACCGGCCGACCTAGCACCCGCCGACCTAGCACCCGCCGACCTGGCACCCCCCGACCTAGCACCCGCCGACCTAGCACCCGCCTACCTAGCACCCGCCGACCTGGCAACCGCCTACCTAGCACCCGCCCACCTGGCACCCGCCGACCTAGCACCCGCCGACCTGGCACCCCCCGACCTGGCACCCGCCGACCTAGCACCCGTTGACCTGGCACCCGCCGACCTGGCACCCACCGACCTAGCACCCGCCGACCTGGCACCCGCCGACCTAGCACCCGTTGACCTGTCACCCGCCGACCTAGCAGCCGCCGACCTAGCAGCCGCCGACCTAGCACCCGCCGACCTGGCAGCCGCCGACCTAGCACCCGCCGACCTGGCACCCCCCGACCTGGCACCCGCCGACCTAGCACCCGTTGACCTGGCACCCGCCGGCCTAGCACCCGCCGGCCTAGCACCGCACGACCTAGCACCCGCCGACCTAGCACCCGCCGACCTAGCACCCGCCGACCTGGCTCCCGCTGGCACCCGCCGACCTGGCACCCGCCGACCTGGCACCCGCCGACCTGGCACCCGCCGACCTGGCGCCCGCCGACCTAGCACCCGCCGACCTAGCACCCGCCCACCTAGCAGCCGCCGACCTAGCAGCCGCCGACCTAGCACCCGCCGACCTGGCAGCCGCCGACCTAGCAGCCGCCGACCTAGCACCCGCCGACCTGGCACCCGCCGGCCTAGCACCCGCCGGCCTAGCACCGCACGACCTAGCACCCGCCGACCTAGCACCCGCCGACCTAGCACCCGCCGACCTGGCACCCGCTGGCACCCGCCGACCTGGCACCCGCCGACCTGGCACCCGCCGACCTGGCACCCGCCGACCTGGCACCCGCCGACCTGGCGCCCGCCGACCTAGCACCCGCCGACCTAGCACCCGCCCACCTAGCACCCGCCGACCTAGCACCCGCCGACCTGGCACCCGCCGACCTAGCACCCGCTGACCTAGCACCCGCCGACCTAGCACCCGCCCACCTAGCACCCGCCGACCTAGCACCCGCCGACCTGGCACCCGCCGACCTAGCACCCGCCGACCTGGCACCCGCCGACCTGGCACCCGCCGACCTAGCACCCGCCGACCTAGCACCCGCCGACCTGGCACCCGCCGACCTGGCACCCGCCGACCTGGCACCCGCCGACCTAGCACCCGCCGACCTGGCACCCGCCGACCTGGCACCCGCCGACCTGGCACCCGCCGACCTGGCACCCGCCGACCTGGCACCCGCCGACCTGGTGCCCGCCGACCTGGCGCCCGCCGACCTAGCACCCGCCGACCTAGCACCCGACGACCTAGCACCCGCCCACCTAGCACCCGCCGACCTAGCACCCGCCCACCTAGCACCCGCCGACCTAGCACCCGCCGACCTAGCACCCGCCGACCTAGCACCCGCCGACCTAGCACCCGCCGACCTGGCACCCGCCGACCTAGCACCCGCCGACCTAGCACCCGCCGACCTAGCACCCGCCGACCTGGCACCCGCCGGCCTAGCACCCGCCGACCTAGCACCCGCCGACCTAGCACCCGCCGACCTGGCACCCGCCGACCTAGCACCCGCCGACCTAGCACCCGCCGACCTAGCACCCGACGACCTGGCACCGGCCGACCTAGCACCCGCCGACCTGGCAGTCGCCGACCTGGCACCCGCCGACCTAGCACCCGCCGACCTAGCACCCGCCGACCTAGCACCCGCCGACCTAGCACCCGCCGACCTGGCACCCACCGACCTAGCACCCGCCGACCTAGCACCCGCCGACCTGGCGTCCGCCGACCTGGCGTCCGCCGACCTGGCACCCGCCGACCTAGCACCCGCCGACCTAGCACCCGCCGACATGGCACCCGCCGACCTGGCACCCGCCGACCTGGCACCCGCCGACCTGGCACCCGCCGACCTAGCGTCCGCCGACCTGGCACCCACCGACCTAGCACCCGCCGACCTGGCACCCGCCGACCTGGCACCCGCCGACCTGGCACCCGCCGACCTAGCACCCGCCGACCTAGCACCCGCCGACCTGGCAGCCGCCGACCTAGCACCCGCCGACCTGGCACCCGCCGACCTGGCACCCGCCGACCTAGCACCCACCGACCTGGCACCCGCCGACCTGGCGTCCGCCGACCTAGCACCCGCCGACCTAGCACCCGCCGACCTAGCACCCGCCGACCTGGCACCCGCCGACCTAGCACCCGCCGACCTAGCACCCGCCGACCTGGCATCCGCCGACCTGGCACCCGCCGACCTAGCACCCGCCGACCTAGCACCCGCCGACCTGGCACCCGCCGACCTAGCACCCGCCGACCTAGCACCCGCCGACCTAGCACCCGCCGACCTGGCACCCGCCGACCTGGCACCCGCCGACCTGGCACCCGCCGACCTGGCACCCGCCGACCTAGCACCCGCCGACCTAGCACCCGCCGACCTGGCACCCGCCGACCTAGCACCCGCCGACCTGGCACCCGCCGACCTAGCACCCGCCGACCTAGCACCCGCCGACCTGGCACCCGCCGACCTAGCACCCGCCGACCTAGCACCCGCCGACCTAGCACCCGCCGACCTGGCAGCCGCCGACCTAGCACCCGCCGACCTAGCACCCGCCGACCTGGCACCCGCCGGCCTGGCACCCGCCGACCTGGCACCGCACGACCTAGCACCCGCCGACCTAGCACCCGCCGACCTAGCACCCGCCGACCTGGCACCGCACGACCTGGCACCGCACGACCTAGCACCCGCCGACCTAGCACCCGCCGACCTAGCACCCGCCGACCTAGCACCCGCCGACCTGGCACCCGCCGACCTGGCACCCGCCGACCTAGCGCCCGCCGACCTAGCACCCGCCGACCTGGCACCCGCCGACCTAGCACCCGCCGACCTAGCACCCGCCCACCTAGCACCCGCCGACCTAGCACCCGCCGACCTGGCACCCGCCGACCTAGCACCCGCCGACCTAGCACCCGCCGACCTAGCACCCGCCGACCTGGCACCCGCCGACCTAGCACCCGCCGACCTAGCACCCGCCGACCTGGCACCCGCCGACCTGGCACCCGCCGACCTGGCACCCGCCGACCTAGCACCCGCCGACCTAGCACCCGCCGACCTAGCACCCGCCGACCTAGCACCCGCCGACCTAGCACCCACCGACCTAGCACCCGCCGACCTGGCACCCGCCGACCTGGCACCCGCCGACCTGGCACCCGCCGACCTGGCACCCGCCGACCTGGCACCCGCCGACCTGGCACCCGCCGACCTAGCACCCGCCGACCTGGCAGCCGCCGACCTAGCAGCCGCCGACCTAGCACCCACCGACCTGGCACCCGCCGGCCTGGCACCCGCCGACCTAGCACCGCACGACCTAGCACCCGCCGACCTAGCACCCGCCGACCTAGCACCCGCCGACCTGGCACCCGCCGACCTGGCACCCGCCGACCTAGCACCAGCCGACCTAGCGCCCGCCGACCTAGCACCCGCCGACCTAGCGCCCGCCGACCTAGCACCCGCCGACCTGGCACCCGCCGACCTAGCACCCGCCGACCTAGCACCCGCCCACCTAGCACCCGCCGACCTAGCACCCGCCGACCTGGCACCCGCCGACCTAGCACCCGCCGACCTGGCACCCGCCGACCTAGCACCCGCCGACCTAGCACCCGCCGACCTAGCACCCGCCGACCTGGCACCCGCCGACCTGGCACCCGCCGACCTAGCACCCGCCGACCTAGCACCCGCCGACCTAGCACCCGCCGACCTAGCACCCGCCGACCTAGCACCCACCGACCTGGCACCCGCCGACCTGGCACCCGCCGACCTGGCACCCGCCGACCTGGCACCCGCCGACCTAGCACCCGCCGACCTAGCACCCGCCGACCTAGCACCCGCCGACCTGGCACCCGCCGACCTAGCACCCGCCGACCTGGCACCCGCCGACCTAGCACCCGCCGACCTAGCACCCGCCGACCTGGCACCCGCCGACCTAGCACCCGCCGACCTAGCACCCGCCGACCTGGCACCCGCCGACCTAGCACCCGCCGACCTGGCACCCGCCCACCTAGCACCCGCCGACCTGGCACCCGCCGACCTGGCGCCCGCCGACCTGGCGCCCGCCGACCTAGCACCCGCCGACCTAGCACCCGCCGACCTAGCACCCGCCCACCTAGCACCCGCCGACCTAGCACCCGCCAACCTGGCACCCGCCGACCTAGCACCCGCCGACCTAGCACCCACCGACCTAACACCCGCCGACCTGGCACACGCCGACCTGGCACCCGCCGACCTAGCACCCGCCGACCTGGCACCCGCCGACCTGGCACCCGCCGACCTGGCACCCGCCGACCTGGCACCCGCCGACCTAGCACCCGCCGACCTGGCAGCCGCCGACCTAGCAGCCGCCGACCTGGCACCCGCCGACCTAGCACCGCACGACCTAGCACCCGCCGACCTAGCACCCGCCGACCTAGCACCCGCCGACCTGGCACCCGCCGACCTGGCACCCGCCGACCTGGCACCAGCCGACCTAGCGCCCGCCGACCTGGCACCCGCCGACCTAGCACCCGCCGACCTAGCACCCGCCGACCTAGCACCCGCCCACCTAGCACCCGCCGACCTAGCACCCGCCGACCTGGCACCCGCCGACCTAGCACCCGCCGACCTGGCACCCGCCGACCTAGAACCCGCCGACCTAGAACCCGCCGACCTAGCACCCGCCGACCTGGCACCCGCCGGCCTAGCACCCGCCGACCTAGCACCCGCCGACCTGGCACCCGCCGACCTAGCACCCGCCGACCTAGCACCCGCCGACCTAGCACCCGCCGACCTGGCACCCACCGACCTGGCACCCGCCGACCTGGCACCCGCCGACCTGGCACCCGCCGACCTGGCACCCGCCGACCTGGCACCCGCCGACCTGGCACCCGCCGACCTAGCACCCGCCGACCTGGCACCCGCCGACCTAGCACCCGCCGACCTGGCACCCGCCGACCTAGCACCCGCCGACCTGGCACCCGCCGACCTAGCACCCGCCGACCTAGCACCCGCCGACCTGGCACCCGCCGACCTAGCACCCGCCGACCTAGCACCCGCCGACCTAGCACCCGCCGACCTAGCACCCGCCGACCTAGCACCCGCCGACCTAGCACCCGCCGACCTAGCACCCGCCGACCTAGCACCCGCCGACCTAGCACCCGCCGACCTGGCACCCGCCGACCTGGCACCCGCCGACCTGGCACCCGCCGACCTGGCACCCGCCGACCTGGCACCCGCCGACCTAGCACCCACCGACCTAGCACCCGCCGACCTAGCACCCGCCGACCTGGCACCCGCCCACCTGGCACCCGCCCACCTAGCACCCGCCGACCTGGCACCCGCCGACCTAGCACCCGCCGACCTGGCACCCGCCGACCTGGCACCCGCCGACCTGGCACCCGCCGACCTAGCACCCGCCGACCTGGCACCCGCCGACCTGGCACCCGCCGACCTGGCACCCGCCGACCTGGCACCCGCCGACCTGGCACCCGCCGACCTGGCAGCCGCCGACCTGGCAGCCGCCGACCTGGCACCCGCCGACCTAGCACCCGCCGACCTGGCACCCGCCGACCTAGCACCCGCCGACCTGGCACCCGCCGACCTAGAACCCGCCGACCTAGAACCCGCCGACCTAGCACCCGCCGACCTGGCACCCGCCGACCTGGCACCCGCCGACCTAGCGTCCGCCGACCTGGCACCCACCGACCTAGCACCCGCCGACCTGGCACCCGCCGACCTGGCACCCACCGACCTGGCACCCGCCGACCTAGCACCCGCCGACCTAGCACCCGCCGACCTGGCACCCGCCGACCTAGCACCCGCCGACCTGGCACCCGCCGACCTAGCACCCGCCGACCTAGCAGCCGCTGACCTGGCACCCGCCTACCTAGCACCCGCCGACCTGGCAACCGCCTACCTAGCACCCGCCCACCTGGCACCCGCCGACCTGGCACCCGCCGACCTAGCACCCGCCGACCTAGCACCCGCCGACTTGGCACCCGCCGACCTAGCACCCGCCGACCTAGCACCCGCCGACCTAGCACCCGCCGACCTGGCACCCGCCGACCTGGCACCCGCCGACCTAGCACCCGCCGACCTGGCACCCGCCGACCTAGCACCCGCCGACCTGGCACCCGCCGACCTGGCACCCGCCGACCTGGCACCCGCCGACCTGGCACCCGCCCACCTAGCACCCGCCGACCTGGCACCCGCCGACCTAGCACCCGCCGACCTGGCACCCGCCGACCTGGCACCCGCCGACCTGGCGCCCGCCGACCTGGCGCCCGCCGACCTGGCACCCGCCGACCTGGCACCCGCCGACCTGGCACCCGCCGACCTGGCACCCGCCGACCTGGCACCCGCCGACCTGGCAGCCGCCGACCTGGCAGCCGCCGACCTGGCACCCGCCGACCTAGCACCCGCCGACCTGGCACCCGCCGACCTAGCACCCGCCGACCTGGCACCCGCCGACCTAGAACCCGCCGACCTAGAACCCGCCGACCTAGCACCCGCCGACCTGGCACCCGCCGACCTGGCACCCGCCGACCTAGCGCCCGCCGACCTGGCACCCACCGACCTAGCACCCGCCGACCTGGCACCCGCCGACCTGGCACCCGCCGACCTGGCACCCGCCGACCTAGCACCCGCCGACCTAGCACCCGCCGACCTGGCACCCGCCGACCTAGCACCCGCCGACCTGGCACCCGCCGACCTAGCACCCGCCGACCTAGCAGCCGCTGACCTGGCACCCGCCGACCTGGCGTCCGCCGACCTAGCACCCGCCGACCTAGCACCCGCCGACCTGGCACCCGCCGACCTGGCACCCGCCGACCTAGCACCCGCCGACCTAGCACCCGCCGACCTGGCACCCGCCGACCTAGCACCCGCCGACCTAGCATCCACCGACCTGGCACCCGCCGACCTAGCACCCGCCGACCTAGCACCCGCCGACCTAGCACCCGCCGACCTAGCAGCCGCCGACCTGGCACCCGCCAACCTGGCACCCGCCGACCTGGCACCCGCCGACCTGGCACCCGCCGACCTGGCAACCGCCGACCTAGCGCCCGCCGACCTAGCACCCGCCGACCTGGCACCCGCCGACCTGGCACCCGCCGACCTAGCACCCGCCGACCTAGCACCCGCCGACCTGGCACCCGCCGACCTAGCACCCGCCGACCTGGCACCCGCCGACCTGGCACCCGCCGACCTGGCGCCCGCCGACCTGGCGCCCGCCGACCTGGCACCCGCCGACCTGGCACCCGCCGACCTGGCACCCGCCGACCTGGCAGCCGCCGACCTGGCAGCCGCCGACCTGGCAGCCGCCGACCTGGCAGCCGCCGACCTGGCACCCGCCGACCTAGCACCCGCCGACCTAGCACCCGCCGACCTAGCACCCGCCGACCTGGCACCCGCCGACCTAGCACCCGCCGACCTAGCACCCGCCGACCTGGCACCCGCCGACCTGGCACCCGCCGGCCTGGCACCCGCCGACCTGGCACCCGCCGACCTGGCGTCCGCCGACCTAGCACCCGCCGACCTAGCACCCGCCGACCTGGCACCCGCCGACCTGGCACCCGCCGACCTGGCACCCGCCGACCTAGCGCCCGCCGACCTAGCACCCGCCGACCTGGCACCCGCCGACCTGGCACCCGCCGACCTGGCACCCGCCCACCTAGCACCCGCCGACCTAGCACCCGCCGACCTAGCACCCGCCGACCTAGCACCCGCCGACCTGGCACCCGCCGACCTGGCGTCCGCCGACCTGGCGTCCGCCGACCTAGCGCCCGCCGACCTAGCGCCCGCCGACCTAGCACCCGCCGACCTGGCACCCGCCGACCTGGCACCCGCCGACCTGGCACCCGCCGACCTGGCACCCGCCGACCTAGCACCCGCCGACCTAGCACCCGCCGACCTAGCACCCGCCGACCTAGCACCCGCCGACCTAGCACCCACCGACCTGGCACCCGCCGACCTGGCACCCGCCGACCTGGCACCCGCCGACCTGGCACCCGCCGACCTGGCACCCGCCGACCTGGCACCCGCCGACCTGGCACCCGCCGACCTAGCACCCGCCGACCTGGCACCCGCCGACCTAGCACCCGCCGACCTAGCACCCGCCGACCTAGCACCCGCCGACCTAGCACCCGCCGACCTAGCACCCGCCGACCTAGCACCCGCCGACCTAGCACCCGCCGACCTAGCACCCGCCGACCTAGCACCCGCCGACCTAGCACCCGCCGACCTAGCACCCGCCGACCTAGCACCCGCCGACCTGGCACCCGCCGACCTAGCACCCGCCGACCTGGCACCCGCCGACCTAGCACCCGCCGACCTGGCACCCGCCGACCTAGCACCCGCCGACCTAGCAGCCGCTGACCTGGCACCCGCCGACCTGGCGTCCGCCGACCTAGCACCCGCCGACCTAGCACCCGCCGACCTGGCACCCGCCGACCTGGCACCCGCCGACCTGGCACCCGCCGACCTAGCACCCGCCGACCTAGCACCCGCCGACCTGGCACCCGCCGACCTAGCACCCGCCGACCTAGCATCCACCGACCTGGCACCCGCCGACCTAGCACCCGCCGACCTAGCACCCGCCGACCTAGCACCCGCCGACCTAGCAGCCGCCGACCTAGCACCCGCCGACCTGGCACCCGCCGACCTGGCACCCGCCGACCTGGCACCCGCCGACCTGGCGCCCGCCGACCTAGCGCCCGCCGACCTAGCACCCGCCGACCTGGCACCCGCCGACCTGGCACCCGCCGACCTAGCACCCGCCGACCTAGCACCCGCCGACCTGGCACCCGCCGACCTAGCACCCGCCGACCTGGCACCCGCCGACCTGGCGCCCGCCGACCTGGCGCCCGCCGACCTGGCGCCCGCCGACCTGGCACCCGCCGACCTGGCACCCGCCGACCTGGCACCCGCCGACCTGGCAGCCGCCGACCTGGCAGCCGCCGACCTGGCAGCCGCCGACCTGGCACCCGCCGACCTGGCACCCGCCGACCTAGCACCCGCCGACCTAGCACCCGCCGACCTAGCACCCGCCGACCTGGCACCCGCCGACCTAGCACCCGCCGACCTAGCACCCGCCGACCTGGCACCCGCCGACCTGGCACCCGCCGGCCTGGCACCCGCCGACCTGGCACCCGCCGACCTGGCGTCCGCCGACCTAGCACCCGCCGACCTAGCACCCGCCGACCTGGCACCCGCCGACCTGGCACCCGCCGACCTGGCACCCGCCGACCTAGCGCCCGCCGACCTAGCACCCGCCGACCTGGCACCCGCCGACCTGGCACCCGCCGACCTGGCACCCGCCCACCTAGCACCCGCCGACCTAGCACCCGCCGACCTAGCACCCGCCGACCTAGCACCCGCCGACCTGGCACCCGCCGACCTGGCGCCCGCCGACCTAGCGCCCGCCGACCTAGCGCCCGCCGACCTAGCACCCGCCGACCTGGCACCCGCCGACCTGGCACCCGCCGACCTGGCACCCGCCGACCTGGCACCCGCCGACCTAGCACCCGCCGACCTAGCACCCGCCGACCTAGCACCCGCCGACCTAGCACCCGCCGACCTAGCACCCGCCGACCTGGCACCCGCCGACCTGGCACCCGCCGACCTGGCACCCGCCGACCTGGCACCCGCCGACCTGGCACCCGCCGACATGGCACCCGCCGACATGGCACCCGCCGACCTGGCACCCGCCGACCTGGCACCCGCCGACCTAGCACCCGCCGACCTAGCACCCGCCGACCTAGCACCCGCCGACCTAGCACCCGCCGACCTAGCACCCGCCGACCTAGCACCCGCCGACCTGGCACCCGCCGACCTGGCACCCGCCGACCTAGCACCCGCCGACCTAGCACCCGCCGACCTAGCACCCGCCGACCTAGCACCCGCCGACCTGGCACCCGCCGACCTAGCACCCGCCGACCTGGCACCCGCCGACCTAGCACCCGCCGACCTGGCACCCGCCGACCTGGCACCCGCCGACCTAGCACCCGCCGACCTGGCACCCGCCGACCTGGCACCCGCCGACCTAGCACCCGCCGACCTGTCACCCGCCGACCTAGCACCCGCCGACCTAGCACCCACCGACCTGGCACCCGCCGACCTAGCACCCACCGACCTAGCACCCGCCGACCTAGCACCCGCCGACCTGGCACCCGCCGACCTGGCACCCGCCGACCTGGCACCCGCCGACCTGGCACCCGCCGACCTAGCACCCGCCGACCTAGCACCCGCCGACCTAGCACCCGCCGACCTAGCACCCGCCGACCTGGCACCCGCCGACCTGGCACCCGCCGACCTGGCACCCGCCGACCTGGCACCCGCCGACCTGGCACCCGCCGACCTGGCACCCGCCGACCTGGCATCCGCCGACCTGGCACCCGCCGACCTGGCACCCGCCGACCTGGCACCCGCCGACCTAGCACCCGCCGACCTAGCACCCGCCGACCTGGCACCCGCCGACCTAGCACCCGCCGACCTGGCACCCGCCGACCTGGCACCCGCCGACCTGGCACCCGCCGACCTAGCACCCGCCGACCTAGCACCCGCCGACCTAGCACCCGCCGACCTAGCACCCGCCGACCTAGCACCCGCCGACCTGGCAGCCGCCGACCTAGCACCCGCCGACCTAGCACCCGCCGACCTGGCACCCGCCGGCCTGGCACCCGCCGACCTGGCACCGCACGACCTAGCACCCGCCGACCTAGCACCCGCCGACCTGGCACCCGCCGACCTAGCACCCGCCGACCTAGCACCCGCCGACCTAGCACCCGCCGACCTAGCACCCGCCGACCTTGCACCCGCCGACCTTGCACCCGCCGACCTGGCACCCGCCGACCTAGCACCCGCCGACCTGGCACCCGCCGACCTAGCACCCGCCGACCTAGCACCCGCCGACCTAGCACCCGCCGACCTGGCATCCGCCGACCTGGCATCCGCCTACCTGGCACCCGCCGACCTGGCACCCGCCGACCTGGCACCCGCCGACCTAGCACCCGCCGACCTAGCACCCGCCGACCTAGCACCCGCCGACCTGGCACCCGCCGACCTGGCACCCGCCGACCTGGCACCCGCCGACCTAGCACCCGCCGACCTGGCACCCGCCGACCTAGCACCCCCCGACCTAGCACCCCCCGACCTAGCACCCGCCGACCTGGCACCCGCCGACCTAGCACCCCCCGACCTAGCACCCCCCGACCTAGCACCCGCCGACCTAGCACCCGCCGACCTGGCACCCGCCGACCTAGCACCCGCCGACCTGGCACCCGCCGACCTGGCACCCGCCGACCTGGCACCCGCCGACCTGGCACCCGCCGACCTGGCACCCGCCGACCTAGCACCCGCCGACCTAGCGCCCGCCGACCTAGCACCCACCGACCTAGCACCCACGGACCTAGCACCCGCCGTCCTAGCACCCGCCGTCCTAGCGCCCGTCGACCTAGCACCCGCCGACCTGGCTCCCGCCGACCTAGCACCCGCCGACCTGGCACCCGCCGACCTGGCACCCGCCGACCTGGCACCCGCCGACCTGGCACCCGCCGACCTGGCACCCGCCGACCTAGCACCCGCCGACCTGGCACCCGCCGACCTAGCACCCGCCGACCTAGCACCCGCCGACCTAGCACCCGCCGACCTAGCACCCGCCGACCTGGCACCCGCCGACCTAGCACCCGCCGACCTGGCACCCGCCGACCTAGCACCCACCGACCTAGCACCCGCCGACCTAGCACCCGCCGACCTGGCACCCGCCGACCTAGCACCCGCCGACCTAGCACCCGCCGACCTAGCACCCGCCGACCTGGCACCCGCCGACCTGGCACCCGCCGACCTGGCACCCGCCGACCTCGCACCCGCCGACCTGGCACCCGCCGACCTGGCACCCGCAGACCATGCACCCGCCGGCCTAGCACCCGCCGACCTAGCACCCGCCGACCTAGCACCCGCCGACCTAGCACCCGCCGACCTAGCACCCGCCGACCTAGCACCCGCCGACCTAGCACCCGCCGACCTAGCACCCGCCGACCTGGCATCCGCCGACCTGGCATCCGCCTACCTGGCACCCGCCGACCTGGCACCCGCCGACCTGGCACCCGCCGACCTAGCACCCGCCGACCTAGCACCCGCCGACCTAGCACCCGCCGACCTGGCACCCGCCGACCTGGCACCCGCCGACCTGGCACCCGCCGACCTAGCACCCGCCGACCTGGCACCCGCCGACCTAGCACCCCCCGACCTAGCACCCCCCGACCTAGCACCCGCCGACCTGGCACCCGCCGACCTAGCACCCCCCGACCTAGCACCCCCCGACCTAGCACCCGCCGACCTAGCACCCGCCGACCTAGCACCCGCCGACCTAGCACCCGCCGACCTGGCACCCGCCGACCTGGCACCCGCCGACCTAGCACCCGCCGACCTAGCACCCGCCGACCTAGCACCCGCCGACCTAGCACCCGCCGACCTAGCACCCGCCGACCTAGCACCCACCGACCTAGCACCCACCGACCTAGCACCCACCGACCTAGCACCCACCGACCTAGCACCCGCCGACCTGGCACCCGCCGACCTAGCACCCGCCGACCTGGCACCCGCCGACCTGGCACCCACCGACCTGGCACCCACCGACCTAGCACCCGCCGACCTGGCACCCGCCGACCTAGCACCCGCCGACCTAGCACCCACCGACCTAGCACCCGCCGACCTAGCACCCGCCGACCTAGCACCCGCCGACCTAGCACCCGCCGACCTGGCACCCGCCGACCTGGCATCCGCCTACCTGGCACCCGCCGACCTGGCACCCGCCGACCTGGCACCCGCCGACCTAGCACCCGCCGACCTAGCACCCGCCGACCTGGCACCCGCCGACCTCGCACCCGCCAACCTAGCACCCGCCGACCTAGCACCCGCCGACCTCGCACCCGCCGACCTAGCACCCGCCGACCTAGCACCCGCCGACCTGGCACCCGCCGACCTAGCACCCGCCGACCTGGCACCCGCCGACCTGGCACCCGCCGACCTGGCACCCGCCGACCTGGCACCCGCCGACCTAGCACCCGCCGACCTGGCACCCGCCGACCTAGCACCCGCCGACCTGGCACCCGCCGACCTGGCACCCGCCGACCTAGCACCCACCGACCTGGCACCCGCCGACCTAGCACCCGCCGACCTGGCACCCACCGACCTAGCACCCGCCGACCTGGCACCCGCCGACCTAGCACCCGCCGACCTAGCACCCGCCGACCTAGCACCCGCCGACCTAGCACCCACCGACCTAGCACCCACCGACCTAGCACCCGCCGTCCTAGCACCCGCCGACCTAGCACCCGCCGACCTAGCACCCGCCGACCTAGCACCCGCCGACCTGGCACCCGCCGACCTAGCACCCGCCGACCTAGCACCCGCCGACCTGGCACCCACCGACCTGGCACCCACCGACCTAGCACCCGCCGACCTGGCACCCGCCGACCTGGCACCCGCCGACCTAGCACCCGCCGACCTAGCACCCGCCGACCTGGCACCCGCCGACCTAGCACCCGCCGACCTGGCACCCGCCGACCTAGCACCCGCCGACCTGGCACCCGCCGACCTAGCACCCGCCGACCTAGCACCCGCCGACCTAGCACCCGCCGACCTGGCACCCGCCGACCTAGCACCCGCCGACCTAGCACCCGCCGACCTGGCACCCACCGACCTGGCACCCACCGACCTAGCACCCGCCGACCTGGCACCCGCCGACCTGGCACCCGCCGACCTAGCACCCGCCGACCTAGCACCCGCCGACCTAACACCCGCCGACCTAGCACCCGCCGACCTAGCACCCGCCGACCTAGCACCCGCCGACCTAGCACCCGCCGACCTGGCACCCGCCGACCTGGCACCCGCCGACCTGGCACCCGCCGACCTGGCACCCGCCGACCTAGCTCCCGCCGACCTAGCACCCACCGACCTAGCACCCACCGACCTAGCACCCGCCGACCTAGCACCCACCAACCTAGCACCCACCGACCTAGCACCCGCCGTCCTAGCACCCGCCGTCCTAGCGCCCGCCGACCTGGCACCCGCCGACCTAGCACCCGCCGACCTGGCACCCGCCGACCTAGCACCCGCCGACCTAGCACCCGCCGACCTAGCACCCGCCGACCTAGCACCCACCGACCTAGCACCCGCCGCGACCTAGCACCCGCCGCGACCTAGCACCCGCCGCGACCTAGCACCCGCCGCGACCTGGCACCCGCCACGACCTGGCACCCGCCGCGACCTGGAACCCGCCGACCTGGCACCCTCCGACCCGGCACCCGCCGACCCGGCACCCACCGCGACCCGGCACCCGCCGACCCGGCACCCGCCGACCCGGCACCCGCCGACCTGGCACCCGCCGACCCGGCACCCGCCGACCCGGCACCCGCCGACCCGGCACCCGCCGACCCGGCACCCGCCGACCTAGCACCCGCCGACCCAGCACCCGCCGACCCAGCACCCGCCGCCCGGGCACCCGCCGCGACCGGGCACCCGCCGCGACCGGGCACCCGCCGCGACCGGGCACCCGCCGCGACCGGGCACCCGCCGCGACCGGGCACCCGCCGCGACCGGGCACCCGCCGCGACCGGGCACCCGCCGCGACCTGGCACCCGCCGCGACCTGGCACCCGCCACGACCTGGCACCCGCCGACCCGGCACCCGCCGACCCGGCACCCGCCGCGACCTGGCACCCGCCGACCCGGCACCCGCCGACCCGGCACCCGCCGCGACCTGGCACCCGCCGACCCGGCACCCGCCGACCCGGCACCCGCCGACCCGGCACCCGCCGCGACCTGGCACCCGCCGACCTGGCACCCGCCGCGACCTGGCACCCGCCGACCTGGCACCCGCCGACCCGGCACCCGCCGACCTGGCACCCGCCGACCCGGCACCCGCTGACCTAGCACCCGCCGACCTAGCACCCGCCGACCTAGCACCCGCCGCGACCTAGCACCCGCCGCGACCTAGCACCCGCCGCGACCTAGCACCCGCCGCGACCTAGCACCCGCCGCGACCTAGCACCCGCCGCGACCTAGCACCCGCCGACCTGGCACCCGCCGCGACCTGGCACCCGCCGACCTGGCAACCGCCGCGACCTGGCACCCGCCGCGACCTGGCACCCGCCGCGACCTGGCACCCGCCGCGACCTGGCACCCGCCGACCTGGCACCCGCCGATCTGGCACCCGCCGACCTAGCACCCGCCGACCTAGCACCCGCCGACCTGGCACCCGCCGACCTGGCACCCGCCGACCCGGCACCCGCCGACCCGGCACCCGCCGACCCGGCACCCGCCGACCTGGCACCCGCCGACCTAGCACCAGCCGACCTAGCACCCGCCGACCTGGCACCCGCCGACCTGGCACCCGCCGACCTAGCACCCGCCGACCTAGCACCCGCCGACCTAGCACCCGCCGACCTAGCACCCGCCGACCTAGCACCCGCCGACCTAGCACCCGCCGACCTGGCACCCGCCGACCTAGCACCCGCCGACCTAGCACCCGCCGACCTGGCACCCACCGACCTGGCACCCACCGACCTGGCACCCGCCGACCTGGCACCCACCGACCTGGCACCCGCCGACCTGGCACCCGCCGACCTCGCACCTGCCGACCTCGCACCCGCCGACCTGGCACCCGCCGACCTGGCACCCGCCGACTTGGCACCCGCCGACCTGGCACCCGCCGACCTAGCACCCGCCGCGACCTAGCACCCGCCGCGACCTAGCACCCGCCGCGACCTAGCACCCGCCGCGACCTAGCACCCGCCGACCTGGCACCCGCCGCGACCTGGCACCCGCCGACCTGGCACCCCCCGCGACCTGGCACCCGCCGCGACCTGGCACCCGCCGACCTGGCACCCGCCGACCTGGCACCCGCCGACCTAGCACCCGCCGACCTGGCACCCGCCGACCATGGTCCGATGCATGGTCAGCTCTATGCAAGGTACGGCAACAGCTTGACTGGGCCCTACGGCAAATGCCCTGCTGTGCAGCGGCACCGACGGCTGTCACTGCTTTCCTTTTGAGCCAAAATGTTTGCTGGCAGGTGTTGCGTGCAGTAGCCATGTTGCATGCAACAAAAATAGCAGTTGCAGTTGCGGGTGTATCCTCTGGTATCCTGGAGGTTGGCCATGCGGCGCAAGGCTGTACTACATTAACGTTTGCTTACGGGCGCAACCAGTCACAGAACCATGGAGATACATTCTCATCGCCCATGGCTGCTTCCGCATCCTCGTCCGTACCGCGGTACCCAGCACATCCTGCTTGAGTGGCAGGTACCGCGCCAGGGGATATGCACAAAAGACCGCCGCGAGCAGCGGACACTACCACACAAGCTGTAAGTTTGTGGCCCATTTTCATATTACAAATCCAGGCAAGGCACCTTTCAGTTTCGAGGTCCAGGGAACATAACGCACAAGCCCACATGCACGTACGGTACTTAGTCCTATCAACGCACTCAACTTCGTGTAGTATCATGTGGTATGAAACCCGCCAAGAATGGGTCAAGGAACACTCGCCAACGGAAAGTAACAACAGGAATTGTCAGCAACGGGGTGTTCTGAACCCTTAACGGAAGATGTTGTCTTCCCTGCGATGTACACATTCCGAGTACTTTTTTTCGGGTTGACCCATATGCTATACCACATACGCACACATTACGCATTGATTATGTGAAACGGTACTTCAACGGCACTGCGACGTTTACCCATTTAGTAACAAACCAACCACAAACCATACGACAAAGCATCATTGTGTTTCATTGTGTCCCTTAGGCGCATGTCATGGCGCCGAACCCTTCGTAAGCGCCTAGCCGACAGGCACCAGAACCCCGACAATGTTCGATAAGCGGTGCCGCCCAGCCACAGCAAACGCATCTGTCAAATCCAGAAAGGGACATATTAACACGCGCGATAATACGACTAAGACACACCTCCGCACTGCAACACGGTAGCCACTGTAAGGGTACGGCACTGGGCTACGCTTCCATACAGCCCTTCACACACTCAAAAAGAAAACAGCCGTCAAACCCCGGCACTCATGTCCTAAGTCGCGTATATGCGGTTCCCTGGATCACCTGTAATGGTTGCCAATTAGAATCTATTAAGTAATTTAAATACAACCCAACTTAAGCACAATTTGTAACTGGCAGAAAGGTCATAAGTAAGGACATCCCAACTAGACCGCTATTCGCCTTTTGTGGGAGCTACTATCACACAGTTCCTCCTGTATCGAAGTTTGCGGCATCATAAGGGATTGGGTTTAGTCTCCTTGGGTTGTGGCAACGGCGGCGAGAGCACTGGCACCTGCCCCGCAGCCCCTGCCGCCTCCACCTGTGCAGAATTGATGGCAGCGGCAGTAACCGCATGGGCTGCTGCCCCTGGCCGGTCCTGGCCGCCTTGTGCCATGGCCTCCTGACCCGTGGGTCGCAGCATTGCTGGCGGCATCTGGGCCATCGGCTGCGACACGTGCGGCGTTGCAGGCATGGGCACCATCGAGGGTCTGGCGGGGACCGCGTTGCCAATGGGTAGGGACGCCGCAATCTGCGCAGCAGCGGGCAGGGCATCAGGGTCAGGTCAGATCTCGCGCTGGGGACACCAAACTCGGAGCTGCACTGCACACCTACATACGTCCGCAACAACTGGACAGCGTCCCATCTCGAGCCGTGCATTGTTATGCATGCACCGAATGCACCTTTGGCCTGCCAGCAACCCCCTTTTCCAAGCCTTCGTGCCTCTTTCCTCACCCGGCCATACACCGTTACCATTAGTCCTTTACATCTCCACATCAACCCCTCCCTGCTCCCTCCTTCCTTACCAGCTGTTGCGCCAGGTTGCCCAGCCGCGCCATCACCTCCTCAAAGCCAGGTCGCCGCAGGTGGTTGGCCTGCAGGCAGGCGGCAGTGAGCGCCGCGTAGTCGGTGGGGCAGTCGGGCGGCAGCAGCGGGAAGTCCTGGTGCTGCACATAGCCGCAGGCCGCCCAGGAGTCGGGCACCCAGATCTGGGGGAGGTGGAGGAAGGTGCGGGCATACGGGGTGAGGGCAAAGGTGGACCGGCACGGGTGTCAGCAACAGGTGGCAACGGGCGCATGCAGAAAGGAGTCGGTGAGGGCTCAAAAGGCTCATTGTGGAACTACAGGGGCAAAGGGTGCGAGGCTCAGCTCAGAGCTGCCCAAAAGAATGACACGCCTGTATGTGTGGTGACACTCGTGAAGGCGGCCTAATTAGTTGCCAGCACCACAATGCGCTGCTGCTGGACTCACCGGCCGCCCCCAGTACAGCTCCCACAGCAGCACGCCAAACGCGTACGTGTCGGCAGCGCGCGACATGATGCCCTGTTGCGCTAGCTCCTGAGCAGCAGCAAGGAGAACAAGTGCAACCGGACACGGCACGGTAAACCAGCGTGTTGTGTTACGGCAGTGCTGGAGTGGATTCCACCACCCGCTGCTGTTGTTCAACGACGCCAGACCCAACTCTCAGGCAACCGCAGCGGCAAGCCAAAAGCGAGCATCTTGTTTGCAGACAAATGCCATAGAAGCACCAACCATGTAACGCACCGGAGATGCATAAAACGGGGTTCCTTGCCGCATGCCGCTCATATGGCTGTGCTCCATCTTCACACTCAGCCCAAAGTCAGCAACCTTGACTGCAAAGCCGCAGCACCCGGCGAGAGGGTAACTGCCGTAGCAGGAGGCGGCAGCGAGTGCAGCGGCTGCTTGGTGCTGTGGATGCTGCGGGTGCTGGTTGCTGGGACGCGGTTGGCCGGGGTAGTTGGCAGGGAAGCCGCCGGGCCGTCCCCAGCCTGCGGCAGAGGCTCGGGCAGCGAGCGCCGCAGGGACTTTCTTGAGGAGGACGTTCTGCAAGAGGAGGGGAGTGAACGGGGTTCGTCAGGGTTTCGAGGAAAAGACCTACACTGCAACGGTGGTTGGTGTCTGCCAGTTTCCTTAACACACGAATTAAATGTACAATGTACGGTAGTGAAATGGCACATCGGTGTTGAACGGCTCTGTGGAACACCTGCCACCAGTGATTTTCAGGCAGGCCTCAGGCCAGGCGCGGGCCTGCCAGGACAACCAACCTTGGGATTGAGATCTCCATGCACCACGTTCTTGCAGTGCAGGTGCGCCAGAGCCGCAGCCACCCCTTGAGCCACATCCAGTAGCATATCCTGCCACACAGAAAAGGTGCGGGGATTGGTCACGGGATCGTGAGATGCCCGGCCTACCTGTGCAAGAACGAAGGGTCTACCAGACTACCCCAACCAACATTGACATCTTCTATGCAAGCTATGCACCCATTCTCACTCTTCAGTGCATGTCCAGTACCTAAACAATTGAATTGCCGCCAACAAGTTGCCCTGACTACCCAAAACAGCCTTCTCGGCCCCTCGTCCTAGACACCGTCCCCCTCACCAGGCGCGGCAGGCCGGTGGCCAGGTCGTGGAAAGCCCCCCTGTCCAGCATCCGACGCAGTGTGCCTCCATCCGCAAACTCCTGGATGATGTACAGCCGCCATTCCTACGGCAGGAAAGCCAAGTAAGGGCGATGGAACACACATGCGCACATGGCTCATCAGTTGCATCATGACACCCGTGTGTGAGCTGCAGCTTGTGGAGGTGGAGACATGTCAGGAGACCGTATTAAACCCCTAAAAGAGTGAAGTAGTCAGGTCACGTATTGATGAGGCGTTGGGGGAGTCTGTGGCATGTGTCTGTTTTGAATGCTCTATGCACCATGGTCCTTAGTGTCATGGTAGTTTGCAAGCTATTAAGACTCCAGTACCATCACAACTAGCTAGCAGACCGCACCTGGATCTCTGCAAGGCTCTTGGTCTTGCCCTCTGCGGTGCAGCCGCTGCTGGTGTTGGGACAGGTGCTGCCTTCACAGCGCAGCACCGTCATGGGCTTCACGTCCACAGCGTACGTGGCAATGATGTTGGGGTGACTGATGGATTTGGACAGGGCAGCCTCCTGCATACAGCAGGTAGGGGAGCCCAGACACCCAGACGTTTGGGAACATAGCGGTACCTATTATACGTGGTCTAGGTGCATGCTTTCCATTGGATGAGACATGCAACTTGTTCAGCCCAGGCAGAGCAAAAAACGTACACCGGCCTGCCCACCTGGAGAGCTATTCGGCGGTTCACAGAGGCCGTTGAGAACAATACGACCTTCACCGCCACAGGCAGGTTGTGCCACATGCCCTTGTACACAGTGCCAAAACCGCCGCAGGCCACCACCTCCGTCACAATCAGCTGGTTATCATCGATCTGGGAGCAGGAGTATTGACACAGGGCCAACACGAGGAAGATGAGCAGCAGTGTCAATACATAGTGAGCAATACAAGAGCAGTGGATAGTGGTACATGAAGGCTGTCAACCCCAATCTATGGCATCCTGGGCTCCAGCAAGTTGCTGTCAGAACCCCCGTGTTTCTGTCCATAAGATAGATGGCCACAGGTGACCCCACCACCTACCTCCCCCGCCAGATCCACGCTCAGCCTCAGCAGCTCCTCCAACACTGGGCTCTGTGTCACGTGCTCCTGCAAGCCCTGAGGCAGTGTTGGCACAGCAGCAGTGACTGCTGTATCCTTCCCTGCTGCAGCTTTGACATCTGCACCCTCCATGTCACGGCTGGCACCGTGTGAGGACCCGCGGCTGTGAGCTTTGTCAGCACCTTCACCCTCGCAGCGAGCTGGCCTGTCGCTGCTAGCTTTCTTGCCTGCATCAGCGGCACAGCCATCCCTGTCCACAGGGTGTTTAGCACCTTCGCCGGCGCTTTCAGCGCGGGCCCCGTCGCTGGCACCTTGAGGCTCGATGTCATGCCCCCTGGTGACCTGTGCATCAGTGCCACCATGTCCAAGGCTTGCTGCGGTTGGCAGTGGTGAGCTGGCACTCGAGGAGCACCACAGCCTCCGCCCCATGACTCGTAAGAAGCCCAGCAGGCCAGACGACGTCCCTTCCTGCGTGCTCCTGTCGCCTCCAGGTGCTTCTTTGTCGCCATCACCACTCATGTGTTCCGGCTTCACTGCAATCGTCACTACACCATTCGGATTGCTGCCATCCAAGTCGTCTGAGGATCGCTGTGGAGTGACTTCAACTCTGCAGCCGTCGGAGCCCATGGAGTTCCTCACAACGCTGCCGCCAGCTTTAGCAGCCATGTTTCCCAGCCCCAAAATGGTCAAGTGCTTGAACAGCTCCACCAAGTCCGTAGCAGCAACGCTCATCTGGGCATCAGGCGGTGTTGTCCGTGACGTGGTGTTACCAACCGCTGCACCACTCGTCGTGGCTTCTCCGCCACCAGTGCTACAGTCTCCACAGGTGCTCTTCACAACCTGGCCCTGAGCACCAGCAGCTGTGAAAGGTGTATACAACACACCTTGGCCACACTCACTGCTGCCGCCTTTTGCATCGCTGCTCAGCACCAGATGGGCGACCCCTGGGTCCTTCCCTGCCAGGTGGTCAAGAATCACCTGTGCCAGCGGATTGGTTTTGCTGAGCTCCAGAAGATGGGTGGTCTGCTTGGCTTGCAATCCACGAAGCTGTTCCTCATGCTTGTGAAGGCGACGGTGGCGATGGGTACAGTACAACACAGCTCCAAGGGCGAGCAGCAAGCAGACAGCGGCCCCACCGATTGCCCCGCCAATGGCGGCCTTTCCATTGGCACCCGAGTGCTTTCCGCTGGTGGCAGAGTGGGCGCTTGGGGACGCTGAAGGGTTACAGAGGGTATGAGGCAAGCCGTGAGCGGTGTTCTGAGCAGAGATTGGCACATTGATTGAGAAGAGATTGATTCCGAGTACGGCACTTGCCGCCATGGCACTGATGCAACTGTACATGCATTAGGAATATGAAGTTTAGACACGCCTACTCGACCTACCCGCCAACATCTGCAGCAGGTCAGGTCTTGTGACCCATGGGTCCACGCTCAACAGCAAATCAGTTGCATCAAAAGCACTGAGGTGCATGCTAGACACCTGGATGCCGACGGCCTCTCCGCTAGTGTTGGCCCACTGGAGCACGGCACGCGGGCAAGAGCGGGGCTTCAAGTGTGTGCATGGAGGACAATGGGTGCCAGAAAGACACTGCAAACATTTGCCATATGTGTGATGGAAGCAATCAAATCATTCCTTTTCGACGCACATGCATGGCAAAATCACTTGTACTTGCAAAGCTGGAGGCTGGAATGAAAGGGCATATGTGAAACACCTGCAACGACATGTATCCACCGTTCACCTACCACAGTGTCGGATGGGAACAGCTGGGCACACGTCTCCGGCTTCAGGACATCCAGCACTGCCGTGTTTGTGCTCACTTCGGAGCTGTTTGTTGCGTACGTGTTCGCGCAAGCCAGCAACACATCAAGCTCAGGCCGGGAGATGAGCAACGTGACGGACGTCACTTGCACACGGGTCAAGGACGTTCTGCAGAAAGAGACGGTAAGAATATGGAGTAAGAAAGCAGAATGGCTCCTGTTCTGGGGAGATAGGAATGACCACGACAGATGTAGGACTGATTTAGGGGACAACCTGCATGGCTACAAGCCCCTGTGCATGGACTGTAACCAGGACGGGGTTGTAGAACGGCACAAACATTGCATCTACTCCAGAAAAGAAATGAGTAGCACAACCCGTGGTAAACCCAATTTGAGCAGGTACCTGCGGCCCACGCACATGTCCTCAGCAGGCCTACCTGTCAAATGAAACCGGCCACAGACCAAGCTGCATGAAAGTCAATGGCGACACCGTTGTCGCCACGGTTGCATTGTAACCCGCGAGCCAGCTCTCGTTCCGAAGTGTGAGATACTTAAAGCCCAAACGCCCGTTACCGACTGCTGAGAAGAAGGATGAACCACCGCCGAAATCCAGCCAGATATCCGCAAAGGGTTTCCCCTGAATCGTAACTTTACGCTGCACTTTGCACCCTGCCGCTGGCCATACTGCGCGGTCTAGGGTTATGTTGTTTTGAAGGAGCAACACGATAGGCGTGCTGTTGCCATTTGTCATGCCGTCCTGCTCCGCAAAGCGTGTGAGTAGGTAGTCTGGGGCACACACGAGTCGCCTCAATTGCGCAGCTGTGTAGGGCGCAACAACGAACGGCGGTTCACTCTTGATGAGGTCAATGATCTGCATGACGCCCGTTTCATTGCGCATCGACTGTACATTGTCCGCATGGGTCGTCAGGCTCAGGTTCTCCCCGGTTATACCCATGGCGCATAGCCTCAAAAACGTAACAGAGTCTGAATCGGACACTCCCTGTGGGTGTGGGGCGGGCCGAGGGACACCGCTCTCCTTAGGCAACAGGTAGTAGACGGAGGAACAGGTACATTAGGAATGCCACTCCGAATGACACCTAAAAAGGGAACGCGGACAACGCAAACGCCCTCATCTCCCACACTTAGGCCCTTGGCTGTTAGGCATATGCCCGTGCCTGCAAAGCCACGGAAACGCCTAATGCCCCGACAGCATGCTTTCGCTCGGCAGACGCGAAGGCCCAAACCCCTTCACATTTGCAACACCCCAGGCCCCCAGCCAGCACTCGCTTTGCTACCCATTTGACCACCAGGACTATTGCCGGGCCAGACTTACCGTCGTGATGTTCTGGATCAGCCTCTGCCAGCCACCCAGCGCAGCAATGATGCGCGTGGGACTGCCGATGATGTACGACCAGTACTGCACCTGTACGAACTCGTCCGGAGTGATGACGGCCTTCGTGTTCACAAGGTGCACGCGGCCCTCGTCCACGGGTACCAGCCGCCTGCAGGAGCAGCCGCATGCGCAGAACAGCGTCACAAGTCGAACAGCATGGCTCAACAAGGGTCATTAGGTAAACTGGGCCGTGGGGAAACGCTTACCGTGACCCCTGTGTGAGACCCAAGGGGTAGCAGTAGCAACCCAAGGTACTCACCGAACGTACTGGAAGGCCCACATGGGGACCGCGTAGCCTGACGCGGGCGCAAGCGGTAGGTTCGCTATCACCAGGTTTCGGATCTGTACGTATGCAGCTGCGCGCAGTTTGAACAGGTTCAGCCCCAGTCCAAAGTCCAGCACGGTGTTTGCGCCGAGTTGCCCCTCAAACGTGACGTTTGAGGTAATGTACACGCCCAGGGACTCCCAAGGCCAGGTATAGGGATTAAGGGTGATATCTGAGACGAGGTGAAGAATGGTGCGCTGGGTAACGCAGGTGCGCACGTTTGTGGCTCCCACCGCCTGAAGAGCAGTGAGGATGTCCTCCTGGCTGCTGACGTTGTACACGTTGGGCACAGCCGGAGGACATGCCGCGGGGCTGAGGTCCGCGTTCGCCGCGCACGTCACTGTGAGGTCCTGCAGGGCAGGCAGAGCACCGCAGGGGAGGCAGATGCGACACTACATCAGCAGGCCAGCCGGCAAAGGGACACCCGAACGGTGTTGTGCATGGCGAGATGAAGCTTGGGGTGAAGGAACAAACAGCAGGGCCATAGGAGCTGGACGGAGGGACTGCAGCAACCGTGACCTTAATGGGGCAGCTCTTTTGAGGCAGCCGGTTTGCACACCTGTAAGGTCGTGCATGCCAGCTAGGTGGACAGACTGGAGTAGTGCAATGTCTGTAGTGGTACTTACTTCGACCCAGATCGGCCCCAGCCTGCCGTACTTGATAAAGAGGTAGGGAAAGGTGTACTGGGGAGTGCCAGGGGAGAAACAGGGCGCAAGCAAACATGTGCAGCGTCAGCTGCAACACCCAAGGCGGCAACAGCATCAAAATCCCTCAGAAAGCAACAGTCACGCATAGGGTCGACGCATTGGAGCTAGGACGGCAGCTTGATAGTGTTGCCGTGCATGTTGGCATGCCTGTACCAGCAGTATGCACTATGCCCTTTGGCCGTTAGCCCCGTCCTAGCGCATGGTTCCTTACGTGCCTGTTTCCTGACCCCAGCAGGGCCCGTTGGCCCTGAAACCAACGGATTGGTCGCCCCCAGGCTCCTAACACCCTGCCAAACGGACCGGTTGCGCCTGGCCCTGTCGTACCCGCATAACAGGCTGGACCCATTGTGTCAAGTTGGGATGGCTCGCCAGAATTGTGAGGTTGTCGTTCAACCTCTCCAGGCCGTCGCATGTTAAGCCCTCAATGGTTGTACGCAGCAGCTGCAACTTGCCGCTTCCGGACAACCTGACGTAGAGACTAAGGCGCGCGTACAGCAGCTGCATAAGGGTGGATGTCTTAAACTGTGCTCCAACCTGTGGAGACCAGTTTAGGGAGAATCCAACAAGTAGCAACTCGCCGCCTGCATGGGGCAGACGATGTGTATTACTGCGCGGACGGCCAGCGAAATTCATCTACATGTAGGCTTCGGCATCGAACGTGACGAAGGCCACCTCAATGGTTAGTGAAAGCTAAACCTTTGGGAGAGCGTACCATCGCGGACGTCAAACCATGCAGGAGTAGTAATAGTATCATTCTCCCCTTTCCATAGCTGGACTTGATCTGTTAAGAAAATGCTGAAAAAGGAGCCACTAATAACAGAGTATGTACTGGTCACTGGTATGCTTTTTGTTGTGGCATTGAAGAGGGGAAGCGAACGCAGCTCTTGAGCGCTCCATACAATGCGCGAGTAATTGGAAGTATCCAAGTACCTCTCGAGAACCGGGTAGTAAAAGCCATCCTCGCTCGCAAGAGTGAACGTTAAGCTTTCGTTAGTGCCCGCGTCAACTATCTTGAAAACCAAGCAAGCAAAGAGCAATGGATAGATTGCAATCCACTTCCAGGTATTCATGTAACGTCCTAGTAGCCCTCTGGGGGCCAACATTATCTACACCGTCCTGGCTGAATGCCACAAACCATGACTGGTGACAAGAAGTGATAGAAAGGTACGTCTTACGGAACAATAGACGGACACAGACATGTAACCAGCCCGCCCGCTTACTGCATACTGTAGGTACGTCCGTACGATACCGTGACCATCCGGTACAGCGCCCCTATACTCTGACCATCCCTTTTTCCCCTATACTCTGCTGCTGGTAGTTTAGGCAAGGTAGATCGGACGTAAGAAGATTCTAATATTGAAAATACTATGCTCAAGTGACATTAAACGAGGCGTAAGTCCGCATGCAACGTTGACATTGGGCCCCCAGTCCGCTACCCTGCAACAAAACATTGCGTATTAGAACGGCGGGACACTTGTCGAGCAGTTTCGTAATGGCTAAAGGGAGATCTATGCGCGACACTTACTCATACTGATCCCCAAACACAGGATGCGCCCCCTTGCCCGAGTTCCCTCTTAGCAATGCCAATTACCAGGTCAAGCACCGGGTATTTACTGAATGTGTGCTTTTCAATCAGCTTCAATCGACGGGCAGCAGAAGAGAAAAGGCTCAAAAAGGCCCTAAAGGTTCCGACCAGGCCATTCAATCCCACAGCTGCGAAAACCACCTGGGGCATCTCTTGCATTGGCAAGACCCTAGTAGGCCAACTTCGAATACGACTAGGCAAAAAAGATCAAATGCCCTTAGGAGCATCAAGCTGTATATCATCATTATCATCTTGGCAACCTCGAATTCGTGACAGCCGCCACCATGAAACACCACGAGCGCCTGACCTAGCCCCTCCACGTCATCAGGATACTCATTGGGCGCCACCTCGGGGCACTAGGACGGAAGTCAAGCGGACCACCATCGCAGCTGGAGCGGGAAACCGTACGCATATGGACAATGGGTTAGGAGCAGGAGGAGGTAGCCCCCGATCCTACCCTCAAGGCTTCACCTCACCCAACAGGGCCGTGAAAGTGTCAAACCACTACCACTACAATAAAACCACCATCACTATGATGAAGGAGAGTGTGCAAACTGACGGCATCCGTGACCCCACCGCCAGCTGCCGTTCGTACCCTTCCCAAATCGACACGCTGCCCTTCTGCTGCCGTGCGCGCCCCACTCCTACACGTCTTGCTGTGATTAGATAGCCCGGGACATCACATCGACACAAATACATACTTTCGCAACCAGTCTTCCTTCAACATAATTCCGGAAATCACGATACGTTCCTACGCGCGGTCAGTCTCCTTAACCTGCAATCACGCGCAAGCTCCTGCCTTCACGCCCTTTCATTAGCCATTTAGGCAACACACCACCGGTAATGCCCTGTCCCTGCCGCCCTGACGCCCACGCCAGCGCACTAACAGGGAAGGAGTAGTCTTCCTCCTCCATGCGTACACATACGTTGTCCATGTGCCTCTCCCCGGCCTCCAAGTCCACGCACCAACAATGCCACAAGCCCACAACCAGTAAAGCACCCAGCGCCATTTACACGCCTCGTTCGTGTCCCTGCCCTACCCCTAGTACCCCTGCGCCCCACGCGACCGAATCCACTTGGTCGCTGCCCACTTCTCGCCCTTCTTGACGGGGCAGCTGCCGTGCAGTGCATGCGGGTCGATCTCGCCGTTGGGCAGCACGCTCCAGAACAGCACCGCATCGCCCAGCCGCGGCTTGTACTTGAAGGAGCCGTCGTCGCAGTTGCGCCAATCCTGGATGGGCCGATCGGCGCCTGCGAGGCAGGAGCAAGGAGCAAAACAGGGTCGGGAAGTCAAGGGCAGGGCGCAGCAGAGCAGGAAGGAAACCAAGGCGGGCAAAAAAGAGGGCGACTGCGGGGCTTAGGCAGAGTGGCGTCTCCTTTTCCTAACCCATCCCCGCACCATGCCTCCCTAACTAGCGGGTTTGCAAAAGGGTACCCGTATACTGCCTCTCTGGCCCCCTCCCTCTCACCGTCCACTCCCTCCCGCTTGAACACCGTCTCCCCGCCCTCCTCCGGCTCGCTGAGGTAGAGCAGCACGGTGGCGATGCGCTGGCTGGGCTGCGGGCCAAAGTCCTTGGGGTCGAAGGTGTCCATGTGCGAGTCGTAGTGCTGGCTGTTCTGGTAGTGCAGCACGTTGAAGGCCTGCAGGCGGCGTGCAGGGTGCGCAGCAGTGCGGGTGGGGGGAGGTAAGTAGGTGCGTTGGGAGGCGTGCGTTGGGAGGGAGGAGGAAGGAGGGTTGGGGAAGAGGCGATAGACCTCCGAAGAGACTCACGTGGAGATGCACCGGTGCGGTATCCGTACCACCCGACTGAAGACACAACAAGAGCCCATGTATACATACACAGTCTGCAAAGCAGCTGGGAGTCCTCCAGATGCGAAGCAAAGCCCTCCTAAGCTCCGAAGCGGGCTCCTCCGCGCTCCCCACTCAGCCTCCCCCACCCCACCTCTCCGTTGTCCGCGGGCAGCAGTGTGGCTGCGGCGATGCGCTGCTCCGCCCACGCCAGCACGCCCTCCGGGTCCATGCCGGAGGACAGGAAGGTGCCGGTGCTGGTGCGCGTCTGCTGGCTGGCGTCCACCGCCTCACCTGGCCTGTGGGGGGGAGGGGGCGAGGAGGGAAACAGAATGAAAAGTGGGGCAACGGAGTCCCAATTCCATATCCCGACTCCTGCAGTTCAAACACCGTTCCCCTGGGGCAGGGCCTGACCCCAGCATGCAGCGGCGCGGCGCCCATCCCACCTGTACGCCAGGCCTGAGGGGTACATGAGCTTGGATGCGAGCTTGATGATGTAGTCGCAGCGGGCCTTGTCGATGAAGCCGGGGAATACCACGATGCGGGGGTACCATGACAGAATCTGGGGCGGGTGGGAAAAGAGGAAACAACTAACTAACTGAGGGAGGTTTGGGTGGTGGGAAAGTAAGAAGGGTGAAGAGAGGGTAGCGGCAGAGAAGGGGCGTCATGGAGGCGAGGCAAGTCTTGCATGGTTGTGCGTCATCGGGAGCCAGAGGCAGCCCGCTGTTAACGCCATGGGGCCCTGAGGCACCAAAGCGGTGGACAGGGCCCGCCTTGTATCATACGTTGTGCCGGCTTGCGGGTTAATCCCGTCAGCGTGCGGAAATTAAGCGTTGGTAGCATGCTAGGCCTCAACTGTACAACAGCAGGGTTTGCAGGAGGCAGCCAAGCCCACCTGGAAGGGAATGATGTACGTCACATCGGAGCCTGACTCCGCGGCTGGCAAAGGGGGCCGCACGTTGAGGAGTCCAGTGCTGTCGAGGACCCAGTTTTGCAGCTGGGCGGGGTCGAGAGGGTTGATGCTGACCTTAGGCTGGGGCAGGAGCGCAACGGGTGACACCGCGGCGGTCTGCTGCTGTGTGTGGATGGAGGCTATGGAGGAGTCCGCGGAGCCTAACTTCCGGGCAGTGCCAGCGAGCTGTACAGGTCAAGTAAGGGAAACATTTGGGGACTTCTTTAAAGGCTCTTTGGCAAGTACAGGCCAACGCCACGTCATGAAGGAGAACGGACGCTCAGAGTGACACTTAAGCGACTGGAGCGTTGACAGTCCACCCACCGTCACGGCCTGGGGCTCCGGCAGCTGCGAGCCCTGTTGAGTGAAGCGTCCAAAGAGGAATGAAAAGATGCATAATACTATGACAAGGGGCCCAGAGACCGCCTGAAATTTCATCTTCGGACCGTGGTGTCAATCAGTCTACAACAGACAGCCAGGATTCAACACGCTTGAGTTGCTGGCAGCTTTACATATAAGTGGATCACGTTTATGAAATTAAGTTTACTTGTTGAAGACGAGGTAGCGCCAGTGGCTAGCATCAGTAACATGAGTACGGTTAAGTCTTGCGCATTGAAGCCTGGCAACTAAGCCACCGGCCCAACGGAGCATTCATACTTTCCAGCATATTTCTGTCGTGTCCAGCTATATTTCTTCGTCGATACTAGAGGATAGTGTGCCATAGATTTTGTTACATAACGTTGTTTGCGCTTACGAACAACACGCTGACACTAATCCATACACGCTGTAAATAAATACAAGCATACGGTTATTGAGCTGAAAGCTGGTACCTCGCTCGGCCTGTCGGCCCAGTCGACGGGCTAATTTAGTAGAATGGCAACCCTAGCGGAGAGTTTCCTGGCGGATCTGGAGGATCTGTCTGAGGATGAGCCGGAGCAGGAGTCGGAGGAGCCAGAGGAGGAGGCGGATGATGGGGTGAGGCGTCCTCTATGGCATGGATGGTTGCCGCCGCATCCGGCCTCCTCTCGTGGGCTACCCACTTGGTTCTTGGTAGCTCTCCGTCCCTCTCCATCCCCTTACTTCCTCTAGCCGGACCTGGTCTTCCTGCCTTGCCTGTTCGCTCCCAAACCCTTCCCCAGTCATGCGACGCGACAACACGCCACTTAAGCGGTGAAGCACGTCCAGGCTTTCTACCTTTGCCGTACATCAACTGCCCAGTTACCTGTGTCCCGCTGCACTCGCTTTTCCATTACAAGCAAATCACGCTGCCCACTGCTCCTCTTTCGTTGTCAACAGATGGATGACATCGAGGCGTTGAACTTTGATGACCTGTCGGCGGTGGCAAAGCTTACCAGCGAGCACCGCTACAAAGACGTACTGCAGGTGGGGATACGGCTGGCGGCAGGGGAGCGAGATGCATGGCGGGTTGAACTTGTAGGGAGGGGTGGTGTGCCTTGTGTGCACGAAGGCAGGGGTGCGCATGAGGGCATCCGGTGGGGGAACGGCTATATCTGCGTCTGCCCTGTTGTGCTCAGAGTGTCTCATGACCGATCCCCGTCATGCCCCCTCCTCCTGGCCTCCTCCTGCAGCGGGTACGTGCCGCGCTGGAGGGCGCCTCCACATCCGCAGACGCCCCCGCAGGAGCAGGAGAGGAGCGGCGAACAGCGGGGCCCCTGGAGGAGGACCCCACCTACAAGTAAGCGCAGTGACCACAGCAGCGCCGGGGAGCCAACCTGGATGTACAGCCTCTAGGGGCGCCTGGGGGCCACCTACTTGGATGTACAGCATGTGCCCCGCCCCTGCGCACCCTACAGCATGGCAAGCTGCCTGCTGTCCAGGGACGCGGCGTTGTGCGGGCCTTTCACGTCCTGCCTTCGGGCCGCCGAAGGACTTGGCGGGGCATGGTTTGATGTGTTTGGGGAAGGAGACATCACGGTCTGTGTTGATAGGGCGCCGTGAAGCGCTTGTCCCCCTGGCTCCACACAGACCCTGAACTTTGCACAACACACACACACACCCGTTGGTTTGTTAATCTCTGCTTTGCCTCTGTTTTGACTATACTCGCGGTTCACATGCGAACCTATCCCAACTGCTTGCTCTTGTTTCTACTCAACTACACACACCCGTTGCTTCAACGGCCGCTCGCTGCTCCCCCGTCCTCCTCTTCCTCCTCCTCGCCTCCCAACACAGGCTGCTGGTGGAGTGCAACCGACTGGCGGTTGACATCGACAACGAAATCGCTGTCGTACACAACTTCATCCGCGACAAATACCGACCCAAGTTCCCCGAGCTAGAGTCCCTGGTACGTTGTGACTCTGGTAGGCGCAGTGGGGATGCAGTGCAGGGGACTGGTGGTCATGTACGGCGCCATGTTGGCAGCGGGGCGCTGGGGACGTGCCAGGAGTGAGGGAGAGGCGGGAGCAAATGGCAATGAACCGTGCATGACGGACTGGGACCGGTCAAGTCATCGGGGGTTTGCGCTGGGACCGCTGGGCCCTCCTCCCCTCTTCCCACCTCTCCCCTCCCTGCCCCGCAGGTGCACCACCCGCTGGACTACGCGCGTGTGGTGCAGCGCATTGGCAACGAGATGGACCTCACGCTGGTGCCGCTGGACGACATGCTGCCGGCCGCCACTGTCATGGTGGTAACCGTGACAGCAACCACCACGTCAGGTGGGGCACCCTGTTGGCACTGAACCTCGGAACACGGAGCCGCGGCGGAACACTGGCCGTGATCATGGGAAGACCGGACTGGAAGATGATGGCGTGCCACGGAAGATAACGTCTGTCCTCCGCCCTCCACATTCCCTCCCGGCGCCTTCCCTCTCTCCCTGGCAAGTGTTTCCACGCGGGTCACGCTGCCTAATCCCGCCTTGGCTGCCCCTGCAGGCAAGCCGCTGGACGACGAGGCGCTGGGTCGGGTGATGGCGGGCTGCGACATGGCGGTGCAGCTGGACGAGGACAAGCGCACGGTGGGGGCTGGGCCGGTACCTTGCATTGCGGCCACCCTAACACCTTGCTGACGTCCTTCCATGGTCCGCTGCTGCCGCCTGCCGCTGCATGTTGCCCCGGCCGCCCCCATCGCCCAGTGCGGAATATCCATCTCCTCTACCCCCCCCTCCGCATCCCTCCCTGCTCCTCCCTCCCTCCCTTCCCTTCCCCCAGGTCCTGCAGTTCGTGGAGAGCAAGATGACGCAGGTGGCGCCCAACCTGTCCGCGGTGGTGGGCACCGAGATCGCCGCCAAGCTGATGGGTGTGGCGGGCGGGCTGCTGGCGCTGTCTCGCATGCCCGCATGCAACGTGCAGGTGGGGGTAATTTGGAAACAGAATCCGCATTAGGCTGGATAGTAGAATTAGCATATAATTGTAGTTGTTGTATAGGTGCAGGTGGGGGGCGGGGGTGGGGCGGGCGCTGCTGCAGCTGCTGCCCGCTCAGGTACACATGCATTGCGCAAGCATACATGCACGCCAAGCATAGCAAGCCCTCCATGCTGCCTACTTGCCTCCCGCCACCATCCTTCCCGCCTGCCTGCCATTGCCATGAACCCCTATACGCATTACCCCTCCCTTTTCCATATTCTTTCCATTTTCTTATCCGTATCCATATCCATATCCATTCCATTTATTTGTACATTTAGGTTCTGGGCGCCAAGCGCAAGACGCTTGCCGGCTTCAGCTCCACCACCGCGCAGCCGCACCAGGGCTTCATCAGCGGCTGTGCCATCATGGCGCAGACGCCGCCCTCGCTGCGGAGCAAGGCGGCGCGGCTCATAGCGGCCAAGAGCACGCTGCTGGCGCGAAAGGACGCGTACGGCGAGGACCCCACGGTGCGGGAAGGGGAGGGCAAAGGGGTTAGGAGGGGAGGAAGAGTCGTAGAGAGTGCAGCGGAAGGAGACAGATGGGGTTAGGATGCTTGGGGAAGGGGAAAGAGACAGGGGGCTTAGGGAGGAGGTTGCGAGGACTGGAGCTGCCGGTAACGACTGGGGGATGGGGGCCCTGCGATACCGGTACCCTTTTGCATTTGTATACCGGTACCAACTGGCGTTGTCTACCGATGTGTTCGTGCAGGGGGTCTACGGTGCTGAGATGAAGGCGGAGGTGATCCGTAAGATCGAGAAGTGGCAGGAGCCGCCGCCGGCCAAGCAGATCAAACCCCTACCCATTCCAGACGCAGAGGTTGGGCGTTGGGGTGGGCCACACTGTTGTTTGGGTGCAGTGCTTCTGTGCCTGCCTTGGGCTGAGCTCGGTCCTCTGTAGTTTTTGGTTTTCCTAAGAAACCCGGTTGCGCCCTAGTCAATTCCAAGTCCTCTCTGTCTGCCGCTCATCCCTTCTCCCTCTCCACCTCACGCGGCCTCCTTTGTTGACCCCCCTACCGCTGCAGGCCAAGAAGCGCCGCGGCGGTCGGCGGCTGCGCAAGATGAAGGAGCGGTACGGGCTGACGGACATGCGCAAGGCCGCCAACCGCATGATGTTTAATGAGGCGGAGGAGGAGTTTGTGGACGGAGACGATGTGAGTGCAACAGTGCATGCACGGAGGGAGTGGGCGGGTTGGGGTGGGCCGGTTGGTGGTGGGCGGCGGGGTGGAGGGAGAGGCAGGGAGGGCTGCATGGGGTTGTGGGGGTGAACAGGGTAAAAATGACTTCCCCCTGCTTACCTCCCTCCCCTCTCGCCCGCAGACGATTGGTCTGGGTGTGCTGGGCAAGGAGGGCAGCGGGCGGCTGCGCATCGTGGCCTCGCAGCAGAAGCAGAAGCTGAGCGCCAAGCAGCAGAAGAAGTTCAAGGCGCGCATGTACGGCAGCAGCGGCGCCACGTCGGGGCTGTCCTCCTCGCTGGCCTTCACACCCGTGCAGGTGGGGTGCAGCTGCGTACGGGGCGGCTGGGAGGCGAGGAGTCTAAAGGCTGTTGTACCTTGTACGGCATTATGACATGGAAAAGGATAGGGAATGGTATTATGTTCAGGATCTCCTGCGTTGCGGCTCTACGTAATCATAGCGACCGAGTCCTAACGGCTGCGGCGTGTCTATTGTACCCAGGGTATCGAGCTGGAGAACCCCTCGGCGCGCTTCGGCACGGATCTGGACACCAAGGATGGCACGCAGTCGTACTTCAGCCAGTTTGGCGGCTTCAGGTGAGCAGGGCTTTCGTTTGGCGGGCGGCCTTCCGGTCGTTACTGGCAGGGGGTTGTCGGGGTTGTCGGGTTTCAACCACCAGCTGCTGCGCAGCTAGGTCGTCCGGGACTCACCTGGATCTGTACGTAGTGTGACGAGCTGTGGATTGAAGGATCTTGACTACCGGAGAAGCACATTAAGGCCAAGGCATGCCGTTCTGAGCTGGAGCTGCGGCCGTAGTCTTTGGCCTGCTGTTTAACCTCGGCAATTTTCTTGCCTCATTGTCCCAATGCAGGTCCGTGAAGAAGTAATGCGGTTGCTGTGGGGTGCCAGTTGGAGCTGGCTTGAAGGCGCTGGGAAGGGGGAATAGTAGCCGGGAAACGGGGCAGCTGGTGCTGCGCAAGGTGTGCAACAGCCAACATAGCAGCCGACGAGGGGCAATGGGCGAAGGGAGAGGGGCTCGACTTGCAACTGGACGACGATTTCGCAGGCGTTGTTTGCATATTGCTGCACCATTTTGGTTGCCGCAGCTTTGCGGGGGCTGGTTGTAACATTGCAATGGCGCTTCTCTCGTATCTTGCCAACGCGCATTGCATAAGTTGATCATGAAACATACAGCAGAGAACTACACTTTGCATGTCATTAAAGGGTACAGACGTTACGTGACAAATTTGCGTATGATAAATCAGTTGTGGCTTTGCAAGCAAGCTTAACGGCAGGCGTGCGACACTAGCGATCCATCGCGAGGAAGCGTTTAACACAATTGAAAACAGCAACTGTGTTCGAAAAACACCTGAGAACCAACTGTCTCGCGAGCACTTTAACGCATCCACAACGCAGGCTCCGGAACCAACACCTTGATCCCTATCCCGAGCGCGCCTTCGGTTTACAGCCGAATGCAAGCACAGACAAATCACTGGCATACTACATTCTCGGTCAAGATCCTAGGTTCTACGCTTTGCCATTTGATGAGTTTGTTAAGCTTTGCGTCAAGGTCTGCAGTCGCTTAACCAGCAATAAGTAACGCACATGTACCTATAATAACAAAGATGGTGCCTGTCGCACAGCGCCAGAGTAACGCGCGCCCATTGGCGACTCGCCAGCCAAGACGATGCAGACCAGTTGTGCTCCCAGTCGCTGCATCCAGTCCAGGAACTAGCGCTAACAACCAGAGCAATTCGCCGCATACTGCATGGGCCTGGAAGCTTTTCCGTGCGACGGTCGCTACAACGACATTGCAGTTTTGCGCCGCGGCAAGCCAAGCCGCAAACGCAAGTGTAGGTGGCGGTTATGGCGCGGGCGGTGGCCTCGGTGGTTTCGGAGGCGGCGGTGGAGGCGGAGGCGATGGTCACTCAACTCCCGCGCGCGGCTCTGCAAGTATATTGGGCGATGTGGCCGAGGCAAGCGACTTGGTCGAGGAAGTCGTGCTTCTGGACGTAGGAGGTAAGCCCATGCCAGCACACACCGTTATCCACGTAACTCCCGCATCATGCCCACCTAACCTCAATTCGCATAACCCTCCCAAGGCAGTCTAGGCTGAACCCCTGACCTCGGCTGCTGAATCACACTCCCGCTGCAGGTATGAAATGCGGCGGTTGCGTGGGCCATGTCAAGAAGATCCTGGAGTCACAGCCCGGCGTCACCAGCGCTTCCGTCAACCTAGCCACGGAAACAGCCCTGGTGCGGGTGCTAGTGCCCCGAGGCAGCAGCAGCAGCGGTGGCGGCAGTGGTGCAGGAGCCATGCGGTTAGCGGCAGTAGCAGCAGCTGCCGCCGCGGGTGCTACTGCCGCTACTGCTGGGGCTAATGCCGGAGCTAGCGGCGGCAGCGGTAGCGGAGCAGCTGTTGCGGCGATGGGGGAGAAGCTTGCGCAGGTGGGCAGGGCTGAAGTGCAGTGGATCGAGTTTGGGGTTTCGGCAAGGATAAGGCTTTCGACCAGCTGTGAGCACTGAAAGACAAAAAGGTTGAAGTCCATTGGGGGGCGTGTTGCTTACCTTCTGCTCTTAAGACAAAGCAGCCATACTGCAGTTTACCGTGCACAGAAGAATAAATTTAGAATAAAACCCCAACACCTTCAACTCGGTACTTGGGCGGCGGCGGACGTAGCGTGTCACACCTCCCAGACAGCGACACAACCTGCTCCTGCTTTTGCTGCTGCCGCCGCTGCTGCTGCTGCTGCTGTCGCCGTGGCACAATTGCCGCGTAGGTGCTGCTCAAAGAGGGCTTCCAATGTCGAATCCGGCCCTAAGAAGTCCCCAAATCTCCGTGCGGCGGAAGCGGTGGCCGTTTGCCAGGACAGTTGATAGACCCAGGCTGCGGCGTGGGCTGGTTAGGAAGGACGTGGAGGAGCACACCAACCTGGCAACCCGAGAAGGGCTGAAACATATATCTACGTGCACACCACCTTACCTAGGAGAGGTCATGAGCCTCTGCAATGTCTGAGCTCTGCCTTTGGAGAGGCCAGCACTTCACTGTTCGAGTACTTCCGTGCTGCAAGCAGCACGTGCTGTTTGGCGTGCTCATCGCAGTAGTGCTGTGTGTTTGCCGTATCATTATTGCGATTAGACCTCCAGGCTGTCCAATCCTGTAACATAGCGGGATAACAACTGTTGTTGAGCAACCCCAACGGGTTACACTTTTGGCGCCATCTTATTAGTTAAAAACCACCCGACTTGTCGACTGAGGGGCGGGGCTGGACAGTCCCCAAACAGCACACAAAGGCGAGGATGGCTGGGTTAGTAGCAACTACCGGTGTGTTAGAAGGTTTTGGGACCTCGGCGTAGGGCATGGATGTATATTTCACGAACCGTTAAAGAAGTTGGTTACTGGGTACTGTACTGCACCCCGCCGTACGTGCCGCTGCTTGCGAGACTCCGTTGTGTTGTTGGTCGGCGGTGGCGGGGAGTGCACAGAAGAAGAAGACATTTTGTTTGATGTGTAGCGTCTTACTAGCTCACCATTATGAGCTCTGACTGATGGTGTTTGACGTCTGTTGACGTTTGTAAGATTGTAACTCGAACCCTTACATGTTACCTTTACCAGTTACGGCAGCCTCACATGCGCCTAGATTATGCACGTCTGGGAGCCGAGAGACTCCCCAAACCAGCGCAAAACTGCGAGCCCCAAAGGTCGCACCCAGCCTCACCCAACTCTCTGCCCACATACCGTACTCCCTCAACCTCATTCCTTACTTCACCTACTACCGTCTCCTCCACTCCTTAGTCGCTATGGCCCCTAGACCAACAACCCCCTCCATTTACCCCCCACGCCTTCCCACCCCAGGCCCTCTCCTCCGCCGGCTTCCCCTCCAAGCGCCGCGACCCCTCCACCTCCTCCTCTTCACTCGCCGCCGCCCTCGCCGCCAAACGCGCCGCCAAAGTCGCTCGCCTGCGTGCCGCCACCACCGACCTCATCTTCGCCTGGGGCCTAGCTGCCGTCTGCGGCCTGGGCCACCTAGCCCACGCCCTGCCCTCCTCACCCTTCCCGCCCTGGCTACACTGCGTGCTGCATTCCGTACCCCTGAACGCAGCGCTGTCGGCTGCAGCCATGCTGGGGCCCGGCCGGGACATCATGGTTTCGGGGCTGCGGGCGCTGGTGGCGGGCCGGCCGGACATGAACACGCTGGTTGGGTTGGGTGCGGGCGCGTCGTTCGGCGTGAGCTGCGTGGCGGCGGTGCTGCCGGGTCTGGGGTGGCGGACGTTCTTTGAGGAGCCCGCCATGCTACTGGGTAAGCGCTGGGAGAGGTTAGGGGGAATTAGGAGAGGTGCCTTGGAGGGTAGGCAGAAGGGCTGGAAGTGAATGCTAGGCAGGGGTGCGGACTGGTAGGGTCCAGGCGGAAGGCATCCAAGTGCCTGCTTAGCTGCTGCTTCCTCCACCAGCACCTTCCATCGTCGCCAATTTCCACCCAATTCTTCCCTCACCTTCCCCACCGTGGTACCAGCACCGGCATGCTTCACCCTCCTTCCGTCTTCCTCACCCGTTAGCGCTTGCTATGTGAAAACTCATTTGCTCCCCCTCTCTCCCCTCCACCTGCCCCTCCCCCCCAGGTTTCGTGCTGGCGGGTCGCGCCCTGGAGGAGCGCGCCAAGCTGCGAGCCAGTGCCGACATGGCGGCGCTGCAGGAGCTGCTGCCCTCGCGGGCGCGACTGGTGCTGGGGGGCGGCAAGCTGGCAGAGGTGGGTAAAATAAGGAAACCGACGAGGCAACTAACGAGCTGTGTGACACGGCTGGGGGGCTGGGCTGAGGGGGGGTCGCGAGGTTGTCCTCCAGTTGATATGGGCTGATGGCTGAGGTGCCAAGGTAATGAGGTGCCACGGATGGAGCCAGAGGCAGCTTTCCAGCTGGTGGGGTGAGGGCTGGGATGAGGGGGGACGCGAGGTTGTCTCCGGGAGGTGAGCAAGCTTGCACAGCTAAGGAGGCGTCTGCCGGGCTGCTCCAGGGGGCTCTGGTGAACAGCGGAACCCACCTGCCACACCCTGCACGCATGCGCGCAGGTTCCCGCGGAGGCCGTCTCCCCCGGCGAGTTGCTTGCGGTGCTGCCCGGCGACCGCCTGCCAGTGGACGGGCGGGTGGTGGGCGGGCGCAGCGCGGTGGACGAGAGCGCGCTGACTGGGGAGCCGCTGCCGGTGACCAAGCAGGAGGGTGAGAGGCGGGCCGGAGGCGGGCGGGCGGGGTGCAGAAGTACCTTGTCATACAGCTCGTCCCCGTACAACCCTAGCCTTAAAGGATTTAGTTTTTGGCTTACGGTATATGTTCATAATGATTCAGCCCTTAGCGGATTAGCCCGCCAACCCTACGCCCCTACACCCCCTCAGGTGACCCGGTGACGGCTGGCACGGTCAACTGCGACGGCTGTCTGACGGTGCGTGCGGAGCACAGCGGGCAGTCCACCGTCATCGCGGACATCGTGCGCATGGTGGAGATGGCGCAGGTGGGGGTGGGGCCCGGGGGCGGGGATCCGGGAGACGAGGTGGAGATGGCGCAGGTGGGGGTGGGGCCCGGGGGCGGGGATCCGGGAGACGAGGTGGAGATGGCGCAGGTGGGGGTGGGGCCCGGGGGCGGGGATCCGGGAGACGAGGTGGAGGTGGCGCAGGTGCGGTGAGGGGAGTGGACGTACACAGGTGTCTCCATGCTTTCGCCGGTCCGACGGCATCTGGATTTCGGGGCATTGAGAGTCGAGAGGTTTCATTTTCTTTGCCTCCTTTCCCCCACCCGCAGGCCCGCACCGCGCCCATCCAGCGTCTAGCTGACCAGGTGGCGGGGCGCTTCGCATTCGGCGTGATGGGCCTCTCAGCCGCCACCTTTGTGTTCTGGGCCACCCTGGGGACCAAGATATTCCCGCAGGTGTGCTGCGTGGCTGTGTTGTTGTGTCGTCGTGTGTTTTACGAAGGCTGACCGCTAGTAGGAACTTACTGGATTGTCGGAAGATGTGTATGATGGCAATGAGCGCGTTCAGCTACATAAGCGTGTGCAATTGCCCAGTTGGGTGAATTACCAAACTCCCAAGTCCCAGCACCAAACCCTCTACACCACCCCCTTCAATCTTTCCAACCCCAACCCCAACCCCCAGGTCCTAGCCACCTCCGCCGCCGCCTCCGCCGCCTCCCCCGCCGCCGCGCTGCTGCTCTCAGCCCAGCTAGCCGCCAACGTGCTCGTCACCGCCTGCCCATGCGCATTAGGACTGGCCACCCCCACGGCGGTGCTAGTGGGAAGCGGCGCGGGCGCCCGACGGGGGCTGCTCATCCGCGGAGGCGATGTGCTGGAATCCGTGTCCCGGGTGGATACCGTGGTACTGGACAAGACGGGGACGCTGACGGTGGGCCGGCCGCAGGTGACGCATGTGCATGCGCTGCTGCCGGCGGAGGCGATGCTTGCAGGCGGCGGCTGCGAAGTAAGAAATGCTGGCGGATGTAGTAGTGGTACTAGCAGTAGCGCTGGTGATGGCGATGGCAGCAGCAGCAGCTACGGTGGCGGCGGTGAAGGTGGTCCGTCCGCCGCGGCGAATGTGCTGTTGCAGCTGGCGGCGGCGGTGGAGCGGCACACGAGCCATCCGGTGGCGAAGGCGCTGGTAGCGGCGGCGGAGCAGCTGCACACGTCGTCGTCGCCGCCAGGGCAGCAGCAGCAACCGACGGGGGCTGCGGCGGCGGAGGCGGTGAGCGGTGACGGCGGGCGCTGTACGGCTCCGTCGCCCGCTGCGCGGCTGGAGTTGACACTGGCGGAGGGCTCGTTCGTACAGGAGCCCGGCAGCGGTGTGGCGGCGATGGTTGGGGGGAGACGCGTCGCTGTCGGGACACTGGACTGGCTTCAACGCCAGGGCGCCAAAATGGACACGGCGGCGGCGGCGGCGGCGTTAGCGGCGGGATACGGCAGTAACAGCGGCGGCGGCGCCGCCGCCGCTGGGGATCTCGACTTCCAAGCGTCGTCGGCATCCGCCGCCGCTGCTGGCGGCGGCGTGCAGGGCCTCGGCAACAGCCATACCCGCGTGTACGTTGCCGTCGACGGCGCCGTCGCTGGTGTCATCGACGTCGCCGACGCTGTACGGCAGGACGCGCGGGAAACTGTAGCGCGACTGCACCGTGACGGCATCCGTACCGTCATGCTCAGCGGCGACAAGGCCGCTGCGGCGGCGGAGGTTGCGGCGGCGGTGGGCATCGACGCCGCTGACGTGTACGGCGACGTCAAGCCGGCAGGCAAGAAGGCGGTTGTGGAGGAGTTACGGGCGGGGGGACGTGTGGTGGCGATGGTGGGAGACGGCATCAATGACACGGCGGCGCTGGCGTCGGCGGATGTGGGCATTGCGATGGGTGGCGGCGTGGATGCGGCATCCGAGGTGGCCCAGGTGGTACTCATGCGGGATCAGCTGTCGCAGGTAAGCTAGTCGTACCGTAACAGGAGCTCAATCATTCACTGCGAGTATGCGCTTTTTAAACCCCCTTTCTTCATAACAATCCCATGGCGTGTGTGTGTTTTGCGCCCTTGCCCTATCCTGTTTGTCCACAACGGCCATGTTCGTTATTCATCACTGTACGACAGGTAGCTGATGCCGTACATCTCTCCAAGCGCACCCTCGCCAAGATTAAGCAGAACCTGGTCTGGGCGTTCGGCTACAACCTGGTTGCTCTGCCGCTGGCTGCCGGCGCGTTGCTGCCAACCGCCGGCATCTGCCTCACTCCCTCCATCAGCGGCGCACTCATGGGCTTCTCCTCCCTAGCTGTGGTCAGCAACTCCTTGCTGCTTCAGCTGGAGGTACAGAACATGGACAGCCGTAGCCACGAACGATTAAAAAATGCTGCACCTGCGGCAGCTGCTGGCACTGGGTCAGCAGCGCCTGCTGGTGGGATGAAACCGCTGCAAGCGGGTGTTAGCGCTTCAAGCACAAGCCAGCCGGAGGATAGCGGGTCTGACACACTGTTGACGGCGGCTGCGGGGACAACAGGAACGGGAGGGGCAGCTGGTAGCGGCCCCAGTGGCAGTGAGAGGAGTCGGGGGGCGCCACAGCTGTTAGCGTCGGTGGTAAGCTCTGCGTCCGGAGCCGCAGCGGGAGGCGGCATGTCGCCTCCTGCCAGCCAGCCTGCAGCGCCCAGCGCTGCTGGCTAGTAAAGCAATGTGTTGGATGTGATTGGCAAACCAGACGACAAGCGGAGAGGAGTCGTTGCTCCGGGAGGGTCGGCGGTGTTGAAGACAGGGAGGGAAGTGACTGCGAATTGAAAGGATGAGCCGGAGCCGCATTTTACGTGCTGGCCTGTCCATGAAATTCGCATTGTTCTCTGCATTTTCTTACTGTACGGTACGGCTCCATTCACTGATTCGGAAGGTACTGGCGGATTGAAGGCCTCATACGTCATTACGTAAGGGCTTGTGAGTTGGAACTGACCGGGGTTGGAAGAATCACTGGATGAGGATAGAACTTACTAGGAAGCTGTAAGCGCAGCTGGCTGTTAGCAGTTATCTGGCTTATCGTCAATTGTTAGTAGTGTGAGGTGCAGAAGTGTAAAAGATTGCTTTGAATGATTCCGGGCCCATGGGCGTAGGGAGGGAAGAGCGAAGGAGAGTGGCTTCGAGGCTTTTGAGGGTATTGCTGCCAGTGTTTTATGCCGGGGCGTTTGGTGCTCGGACCAAGACATTTTAAGGGTTGCTGTGTCTGCGGGCCGTGCATGTGCTCTTCGGGCATGGGAGGATTAGGTCATCTATGTGCTCGGTTGGTTGTGGCAGTTGTCATGGTTGTTGTTGGCGTTCGGCCACAGTGTTTTCAGGGGTCCTGGGTGCCGCAGGGAGTGCAGACACGTGACGTTGCGCAAGTGGCACGGAGGTGGCATGCAAGGTTGAAACACGTCTTCGATTGGAGGTTTGGGTCCAGGGCTTTGGAGGTTTGGGCCCAATGGGCAGGGGCTGTCGCGCTCTGTTGCTGGACTGTCCGCCAATGAATGACACCGGGGTGCCGACTGGAGTGAGCTGTCCTTTAATGCATGCCAACTCCTAAAGCAGTGCGGCAGGTGGGATGGCCGACACAATTTTGACACAATGGAGTTTCGACACAATGCAAGAAAACCAAGAGGTGCTTCCCATACCGGTAGCCAATCCCGTACGCAATCTTGGGCCAATGAGACACTACTTGCTGCGGTATTAAGATGAGACCGCAGCCCTGCCTTGACCTGACACCATATCACCAGCACGCCAGTTAGTCGTAACCCAAACCTGCATACCTTACCAGCCCTTCCTTAACCCTTAAAAATGTTTAGTACGACACCCCCTTTTTAAATATGATATGGGTCCACCGCAGCGAGTAACAACCAGGAACCAGTCAGGACATCTGCACCATGTCGCCCCGAGCTCCCAGTGCATCTTATTGCCTAGTTTGGATCCCAAAACGGTGTTTGCTGCTCGCCATTACTCCTGCTCCTCAGCTCGCTGCCTCGCTCCCTACCTGCCTCGTGCCTCTTCCACCCTGCCAGTAGTCCAGCCCAGCCCTGCCCAGCCTGCCTTCCTCCTCCTAACCTGCTCCTCCTCCTCCTGCTGCCACCTCCCTCCCCCCCCTCATTCCTGCTGCGGCTTTACCCTTCCTACCCTCCCTCACTCCTCCTTCTCCGCCCCCAGCAGCAGCTCTACCTCCTCACGGGCCGGCAGCGAGGGCATGGCGCCCCGCCGCTGCACACACAGGCAGGCGGCCGCAGAGGCGAAGCGCAGCGCCGCGGCCGGTGGGCAGCCCTGCAGCAGCGCTACTGCGTAGCAGGCCGTGAAGCAGTCGCCAGCGCCTTGGGAGGGGAAGGCGTGAGGAGGAGAGAGGTGTCAGGGAGACCTGGCATACACAGCATACTGCTGACGGAGAGGTCCGCAGTACGTTGCACAGGCGCACATGCGACGGCGTTCTTCCCACCCCGTCCTCTCCACCCTCTGCTCTTACGCTGCCGCGCCGTCCTCACCTGTCGTATCCACAACCTCCGGCGCCTTGAAGGCCCGCTGCCGTACTGGCGCCTCGCCCCGCCCCGGCAGCAGCAGGCTGCCCTCGGCTCCCAACTTCACCAGCACCGCCTTCACCCCCGCGTCAAGCAACTTGCCAGCAGCTGCAAGAACCTGGTCCTCGCTGTCTGTAGGCATGCCTGTCAGCCTTGCGAGCTCGGTCTCGTTGGGGCTCAGTACGGCAAGGTACGACAGGAGCTCGGGAGAGATAGGGCCCTCCACGCCGCCAGCGTCTAGGAAGACGGGGACGCCGGCGGTGTGCGCAAGACGTGCGACCTCGATGTTGACCTGTTCGGGGATTTCGCGTTGTAAGAGTACGGCACCCGCGGTCGCTAGGAGTTGCTTTACGGGTTCTGAGAGGCTCCAGGAGGCTTGGTTGGCGCCTCCAACGATGATAATGGAGTTCTCGCCGCCGGACTGGAGGAGGATAAGGGCAGTGCCGCAGGGCCCGGCGACGTCTTGGGCATGTGTGAGGTCAACACCACAGCCATTCAGCGCGCCGCGGAGAAGGGTGGCGTTAGGATCGTCCTTGCCGAACTGCCCCACGAAGAAGGTGGGATAGCCTGCACGAGCGGCTGCGGCAGCCTGGTTGGCGCCCTTGCCACCGGGGACGGTTTCAATGGATGCTGCCGCGAGCGTCTCGCCTGGCTTCGGCAATCGCTCTATTGGGAGAACGAGGTCTGCATTCACTGATCCTACAACAACTAATGGTTTTGAGGGTGAGGACATGTTTGGTGAGGCGCTCAGGGACGCGGTTGCTTGCAAGGAAGCACGGAGCCTTGGCAAAGTTGCAGCGGGCTTTTGGGGACGAGAGATGCACCAGGGCCTAGGTGCGCAGGAACGAGTTGCATGCAGGCGTAGCTGTGTTCTCATTGCTACTACAACGGCTACAACGCGTTTCTTCCGGATTTTGTCCCTCCAAGCTTGGGTTCCGGAGCTAGGGGCTCGCGTCCTAGAATATAGGGATGTTAGGGAGTTACTGAGGCCGGTGCTCTTTCAGACGACGTTTTTGTGTTGGGCACACATTTAAGGATAATGATAAGAGTGTAGCCTGGGAACTTTGCTCATTGGAGGCCAGCTAATACACCAACACGAAGAGGGACCCAGAAGAGCATAGCCACGTAGCTTTGCAACACATCCTCAACTACGCGACTGGAACTTGCGCGATATGAAATACGCGTAACCAGGTGGCTTTGTCAGGCTTTAGTCTGAGGTGAATCCTTGCTGTGTCATATTTACGACCGCTCCGTGTGGTTGTGTACATCCAACAACCACATCCACCTAAGAGTAAAGCCTCCCAAGAGTGAGTGGGCATGATAACGACTGGCGGAAGCTCCGAAGTTCCGTACCTTGGTAGTGCGGACAGTGGAACACCCTAATAGGCGTGCTTAGCGCTTGCGTCTTTCATTTGTATTGCTGTTGTGGCCACCTAGGTCACGCAAGTAGTATCGGGCCACTTGTTGCCCTCGATCATAGTTGGTTTGCGCCATAGGCATGTATAGTTTGTAAACTAAAGGCCATCCCACACTGTTGAATACATAGGTTGACACAATGGGACTTGTTCACAGCAAAGCGGACGGCGATACCGCCCCGCCGCCTATGCCAAACTTCTCTTTCGCGGCGTCGGCAGCTGCACTAGCCAAGGAGATTAAGGAGTCGGAGCGGCCTAACTACCTGGACCTCCCGCAGCCTGTGCGCTATGAGGACATCCAGCGCGAGGGCATCATTTCGCTCAAGCCTGACACGTTCGAGGGTCTGCGTTTCGAAATCAACAAGCCCCTCAACCAGCAGTTCTTCCTGTCCCACAACCTTTTTATGGGTAACATGGAGCTCCAAACGGGTGGCCGGCAGATCATCAAGACCCCGGTCGGCACCTATGAGTTTGGCGCCACGGTCGTGAACGAGTCCCAGACCTTCCTCATGCTCGGCCGCATCGCCACTGACGGCCGTCTGTCGGGCCGCGTCAAGTACGACCTCACCAACTGGCTCAGCTTCAAGGTGCACACCCAGCTCTCCAACAACCCCAACCAGTCCCAGCTCATGGTCGACTCGGACTTCAAGGGCGGCGACTGGAACGCGCAGCTCAAGCTCGGCGCGCCCGGCTTCGTCGGCGCCAACTACTTCCAGTCCCTCACCCCCAAGCTCTCAGCCGGAGGCGAGTTCTTCTACCTACCTGGCCAGCCCAAGTCCGGCATGGGCCTTGCCCTTCGCCACCAAGGCGACAAGCACGTGGCCACATGCCAGGTCGCCACCACCGGCATCGCCAACATGCAGTACACGCACAAGGTGGGCGACAAGGTGACGCTAGCCGCGGACTTCCTGTGGCACATGGGCGGCCGCGACGCGACCGCGACCGTGGGCTATGATGTGAACCTGCGGCAGTGCCGTCTGCGTGGCAAGGTGGACACCAACGGTGTCATGACTACGTTGCTCGAGGAGCGCTTCAGCCCCGGAATCAACTTTGTGCTGTCCGCGGAGATGGACCACTTCCACAGCAACTACAAGTTTGGGTTCGGCATTGTGGCTGGGGAATAAGCAGGCGGATGGAGGGGTGGATGGATGGAGGGGTGGGGGAGGAAGTGAGTGGGAGGAGAATGGATGGAGAGAGGGAACACTGGTGGGTATTTGGGAGGAAGGGGGCGGGGCGGCGAAGGGGTTGTGTTTGGCGCTGCTGTAGGGTAATGGAGCGTGCAGCTAGATGGGTTGTGGGAGGACATGGATTCGGTGCAACGTCGTAGCAAGGATGGAATTTGTGTAGCAGGGGCAAAGGTTGCAAGACCGTGCCGGGAGTACAACTCAAGTGCCTCTTGTTATTCGGTTCGTTCCCTGACAAACATGCTCTACTCTGGCTGCTTGTGGGAGAGAATCTGGTTTCGGGGCTGGTTCAAGGCATGTGCGGCCTATTTTGTGCGGGCGCTGCAGAGATGCTGTACAGTGTTTCGCCGAAGACGAAGTATCTGCAATCTGAGCAGTCTTGCCCTTGGTCTTTGCTCGAGTGCTCGGGCCTGGATGGCTCCCTTGAGTGTGGAAGGAGGCTGGGTTTAGCAGGACGCTGGCTGTTGCTTTGTTGGCTGTCAATCCGAGGCTAAAAAGCGCTTCTGCTTGCTTGCTTGCGGTTCATTGGTTTGGTTTGAAACCGTGAATGAAGACACGCTTCACGAGGGCTGTAGCATGGCTTTACGTTGGGCACTGGTGTCGTACTGTCGAGGCAAATTATGCAGCGGTCTTGTGATGCTGCTGGACGCCCTCTTGGCGACTGCATGTGTGCTGATGCAATCAACACAGTAGCAAAGTAACGAAATAACGTTTCGTTGTGTTACATGCCACAGTTCGCCCCCACTGTCGTGCCTAGCACGGAATAGCCGTCCTGTGAAACACATTCAGCTGTGTTTCCACTACTGCCAGCTCTCACTTTGCCACGACGTTGCCGTTCACCTTGTTCCCGTTAGGTTCGTTCGGGGGAAGGAACATAGCCGGATTACCAGTATCTATCTCTGCAGACAGAGCTTGTGAGCCAAGCGACATGTCGGGACATGCAGCACTGCAGTTGCTCGACTACACCATACGTCCTTGCAACAGCTCTACTCCCAAATCCGCACACCGAGTAAAGCGCGATTCATACCCATTACCCCTGTTACACACGCGCCTCCTTGCTCCATGCCTTGCACAATAGGAATGCTTCCTCCCTCTCTACGACCCCCCTAATACCGGTACACGCCACAGGCCATACGCTTGCAATGTGGACGTAAACCCCCATCCATAAACCCCGACGGCCACATCAACCCCCCATCAACGCAACACAGCCCCTCCCCGTGTCCTCAAAATTAAGGACAAGTGCCCTTACCTACGCTTCGCTGCTCAACCTCCATGGATTGCTCCCCCGGCCCCGGCCGCTTCCAGCCTTCAACCAAAGTCACGGCTGACTAAGGACGTGAGGAGCCCAACACCTCCACTCGCCCTCGCGGGCTGCCGCCATGCCATGCCCCCCTAGGAGCAGCCCACCCTACCACACACCCCCACCCCCCGCTTTACGACACGTCCATCTCCTCGGGCGCCCCCTCTATCACCTGCACGTCCTTGAGCGACAGCACACGCTGCTTGAGCACGGCTGCAGTGGGGCAGGGGGGGGAGGGCATGACACAGGGGATGGGCTAAAAATATGGAAAACTGACGAGCTGGAAGGGGGGGATTAGATAAACTGAGCCGCGGAAACAGTGACCCTGACCTGAAGGGGGGGGAGGAGGGCGGGCATGTGGCAGGGGAGGGGCGTGTCAGGGAAACGGGTCCGAACGCCGCGTGTATGGCAGCTTCCGCCTCAATACAGTGCAAGCCAGCCATGATCATGTCGCCAAACAAACCACGTCGTCATGCTCCCAACCCCCAAACCCCCCACCCCACTCACTTGCGGTCCCCGGCGCGTACTTGACTGGGAACTTGCGGCTGTAGGTCTTCGTCTGCAGGTACTCGTAGTTGCGCAGGTACTCGGTGCCCTCGCGCGTGATGACGCACAGGTCGATGTTAGAGCCGGAGCCCAGGTCGTTCATCACACCCGACCTGCGGGGGGGGGGGGGGGCGGGAGGGGCGGGAGGAGCACCCCAGGGGTAAATGGGATATGGGACATGGCATTGGGGGCCTCCAGTGCCTCCCTCCTCATTGAACCTTCCCCCTTCCACCTGATCCTGCGGCCATCTAGCTTGCCATTATTTCTTGCCTTTCAACACATTGGCTCCAGGGGGCGGTCAGGTCCCTGCTCCCACCTGACCTCCCGTGCCACCAGCTCCATGGATTGGGATTCCACTGCTTCCCTTCCCATTTAACGTTCCCCCCTCCCTTTCCCTCCCTCCCTCCCGCCCCCCCACCTGATCGCGCGCGCCACCAGCTCCATGGCCTGCTGGCGGTCCATGTCCTCCTGGTAGTACGCCTCGAACATGGCCATCGCGTTCACGGAGCCGGAACCCATGGTGGCGAAGGGAAGCGAGTCGGTGGAGCCGTGCGGGTAGATCTGGGGGGCGTGAAGGGAGATGAGGTGGGGAAGGCAGCGGGAGGTAAAGCCGCAGCGGAGCAACCAGCAGGAAATGAAGGAGGGGCAGGACGAATGACATGCGCGTAAGGCGGGTAAGGTGGATGTGCTGCATAAAATAATTTGGCGTCCTGCCAGCCGTGCGTGCCAGCTGTGGACTCTATCCGCGCTTGCCACCGCCTCCACAGCGCTGCATGCAGCGTGCTAGGAGGAGGCAGCTGCGGCCTTACTAGCTTCCGACCGCCTCCCGTCTCGCACTCGTGCAGAGCCCTGGCATGTGTAGCCCCCTGGACCACCCGCCATGCCCTCTGCGTTCCATGCCCTCTGAATCCCCAAAGCCAGCCGCTCGCACCACCCCTCGGCCCCGCTAGAAATTCCGAAACCCCTGTCCCTATCCCGCTCGTCTCCCTTACGCCCATGCCACCTCCTCCACCACCGCCGCCGCCGCCCCGTGCCTGTCTGCTCCCTTTGCCCCTCCACCCCGCCGCTCCCTCACCACAGCCCTCAGCAACTTGTATCATTATCATACCACACTTTGGAATTTCTTTTTTTCACCACAGCCCTGCCCCGCCCCGCCGCACCGTGAAGAGGTGGGGTCCGTTGAGGTCGAAGCCCCCCAGCACCAGCGCAGCGCCCACGTGGCCCTGGTACCTGGGGGGAGGGAGGAGAGGGGAGGAAAGAGGAAGCGGAAGGAATTGGACTAACCGTATGAACGGAAGCAGGGAAGCGGGGGGCCGCCCATGTCAAGGAGGGCCGCCCATGTCAAGCACCCAGGCGTTCAGGGGCGGGTGTTAAAAGGACTTTAAATGCCTAGCAGTGAGCCAGTGGCATGCCAAACCAAGGTTCTCGCTGTACGCTTTGCATGCGGGAAGCTGAGTTGCAGTGGTGGTCACGTTCTCCTCCGGCCTGGCACGCTTCCCCGGTTGGGCTCCCCCGTCCCCTTTCCCCTGGTATGCGCTGCTGCGTATGCCTAAAGCACTGGGACCCACTTGAACAGGTGCTGCTTGAACATCGTCATCGCGGTGATAACGCGCGATTGCCGCCCCGTCCCGTAGCGGTGAAGGGACAGCTGACCCGACACCATGTCTGCGATGAGCAGAAGAAAAGGTTGCCAACCCTCGCACACGCGCCATTCACCTACAGATCACCAGCAATGCAGGCTACCTGTTACATGCTCTAGATCGGCTGCTGTTCCAGCTCCGCAAGCATAGATGTTTGGCGTAATGAAGTGGATCTTGCTGCAGTTCTTGTCCGCGACCGTTGTCCCCGCTGTCGATCGCGTATCAGCTCCAAGGACAACTCCATCCTAGTATTGAGCAGAAGGAACGTCAGACTTTTGCTGCGAGGAGGTATAGTGGGCTCCGCCAACTCCTCTACCTTGAAAACGAGCCCCGCAATTGTTGTTCCCGTCTTCCAAGCCTTGGGCAACTGCATGCCCTTGTTCTCTAACATAGCATTGCGCTTACATAGGTCAAAATCGAAGCCCCCCGCATTGGACCCCATTCTCTCCGAGCGATCTGAGGTATGTTTGTTAGGCTATGTACCAACCAGGCTAATTCAAAGATCGCGCTAACTTACAAACGGGTAGGTTGCCTTCCTATTGCGATAGGGCAGGACTGCGCGTCTGTTTTCACCTGTTTTGTACGACAACATGCTTACGCGAGGGCTTCAATGGGGACTATGACGTTGCCCAAGCCTTCTATAACTGCGCTTTACGCGACGCCTCATATGACTATCTAAGTCGAGCCCCGTTCTGATTTATAGCATCTTGTAAACGCTCCGAAGCATGCCATGGCCCCATGGACTATAACATTCGAGGCGAGGAAGCCCTGAGAAAACCTTTCCTTTGCCGCGGCATCGTGTGTGCCGAACAAAAATTCTTATCGGATGGGGAAGCGTGGAATCCTCCCAAGGGGTAACCAGGCCAAGTGGCTCAGGAGAGCTTTGGCCGCACCTGTGCTTCACCCTAGGCAGTGACGCTCTATTCTGTGGAATCAGTGTACAAACCTAATGTCATGCGAAGGCAACACTTGCATATGCGCCGTAAGGTTAACACCGTCTGGCCTTGCTACGTGTTAAACTGTGAAGCTGCACAATACCCACCGGATTGCACTGACGCGGGGTCTACCCTCCGCAGGGGATTTGACCTGCCCGTCAGGAAATCCCTGACAACGGGACTCCCCAGGTGGTCAGTACAGCCCAGCACAACAGCTGAACTTCCAAAGTACCCAATGCATCCTCTGTCATAAAGATTGGTAATCACTGAGACGGCAACCACATGCCGTACTAGGAATGCGCCAGCAGCGGAAGGATGGGCTCCGGTAGTTCAAAGGGACAGCACACCATAGTGCGGCCCTAATAGTGTACAGCAGTAACCCCGGAAGCCCGTACAAGCCGTATAATAATACCAACCACCCAGCAGCCGAGCCCTGCAACATCGCTCTCCGAACATCGCCCTAGACGTATGACTTACACATCCTCCCCTTGCTAGAGCTACTGCTAGGAACAACACCCTGCACTTGTGTGCAGCCTGCTTGTCTAGAAACCTGCATAAGCCTTGAAGACGGCCCCTGCCACTTCTAGCGACAACAATGACACGCCCCAAAAAGCTGCAAGCAAGCGGGCGAAAGCCGCTAACATAACTACAGCATGGCTAACAGCCAGGGTAATAACCAACAATTGGATAACCCCAATGCATAACCCAAAACTTTTGCCATGCCGCATGCATCCTCAATTTACGCATGAAACGCTGCAGCCCTGGCTGCTTCTGCCCTACAATGCCATCACATCCAAAGCACATCTCTCCTCACACGTGTGTCGTAACTAACATGTCGTACATGGACATCACATAATTTCTCATGCCTCATGCGTCGTCCAACGTATTCATCAAGACGGCGTGAAACGGCCGTACTGCTTCACATTCCGTAGCATGGCTGTGAGGCCGTACGTCTGGAAGGCCTCCATGGCCTCTCGGAACCCCTCGCCGTACACCTCACTCGTGTCCGTACGGATCTGGTACGAGAAGAAGCTGGCCAGCCGCTGCTCCTCCTCATTCTGCGTGGGACATGCACAGACATGCACATGCAGCCAGTTCTGTTAACACATGCCGGTTTGCACATGCCGGTTTCATCAACACATATGCCTCTTGTACATGCTGCCGCTCATTGTGAATGGCCTGATAGGCAGCCCTCGGGTATCACCAAGACGACTCCATCCATTTCCTCATCCTCCCTCTCCCTTTCCGCTCCCCACACCCGCTCCCCCACCCGCCCACTCACCCCAGCCAGCAGCTCATGCTGCCTGTCCAACCACAAGCACGCCAACAGCTGGCACAGCCCCTCCTCCACCTTGGCCTCCAGCCGCAGCACCCCACCCATGCGCAGCCAGGCGTGCATGAGCTCATGCGCCATGATGCTGCCCGTCAGCAGCCGCGGCAGCCCGAACAGCAGCAGCAGCACCTTGACCTCGCAGCGCGTGATGACCTCCCGCTCCAAGGGGGTGGGCGTGAGGGTGGAGAGGGCGGTGGAGACGGAGCGTACGGCGCCGCCCATGCCGCGGAGCATGGCGGGGATGTGGCTGCGGGGAGTGAGGGGGCAGGCAAGCGGGTGGAAGTAGCAGATGAGCTGGGTTGCAAGAGTTCACAAGCATTGCGGTGCAGCACCGACGGAAGAGGAGTGCCGTCCCCTGGCTCCTTCCGACTCCCTGCCCCCCCTGCGCCACACCTATGCACCGGCATACCCCCACCCACAGCTGTGCACCCCCCTACCCACCTGCACCCCCTACCCGCCCCCACCTGTACACCTGCGCCACACACAGCCCCCGTACGTGGAACACGGGTCCCTCCGCGCTGTCGTCGCGCCCCTCCGCAGTGGCGTGCTGGTTCAGGGTGGCGCCGTCAACCAGCAGCAGCGGAGGCTGGCGGGGGAGGGACGGAGGGGGAGGGAAGGGAGGGAAGGAGGCGGGGCGCGATGAGTTTAGGAAGGGAAGGGAGCACAGCGGGACGGGGTTGCGAGACAGGTGCCATGAGGCGCAAGCGTTGGGGCTGCAGGACGAAGGACAGCAGCAGGATCAGGCAGGATATGCCAAGAGTGCAACGGGAACACGTACACCCCTTCACCAGCGCCGCCAGCGCCACCATGCCAGGCTAAGCCAAGCCAGGCTCACAAGCCAACGGCAGGGCCTATTCCTCCTCCTACCTTGTCCTTGCCCCTACCTTTCCTTGCTCCTACCCTGTCCTTGCCCTAATCGTGACTTCCTGTCGTTAGGTCTATCCTGACCCCCCTACCTTGTACGGCAGCGGCAGTTTCATCTCGTCCCGGTAGAACGCGAGTACCTGGTCGTACAGCGGCTGTGCGTCCGCCGTATCCAGCTGTACGGAGGAGAGGCACTGCAGACACAGCGGCCGCCCGTCCGGCAGCGGGGCCCACTCCTGGCCTGCAGGACATATAGGTGTGGGTGTATGGGTGGGCGAGGCGAGGTTAGGGGCCATGATGCACATGAGGACCGCGGAAGCTGGTTACACAAGGCATGGCTGCGGTTATAACTAAGTGCGGTTCACGCTTCCTCGAGCGGGCAGTAGGCCGCAGGGGACCCCCAGCGCACAACAGCTGGAGGCCCTTCCCGACGCAGCGACGCCCCATTTCCCTCCCACTCTATGATTCGGTCTACTCGACCCCCCTCCTTCCCTTCCTCCTCACCCTTCTTCTGCAGCCGCGAGCAGGCGCAGCACCTCGTGAGCTGCCCTTCCGCGTGGCTGCCACAGTAGCGCTCCCGCCAGAAGCCGTTCTCGCGGTAGCTGATGCGCCCCTCCGCGTCCGCGGGGATGTAGGTGCCGCACACGCAGCACAGCGGGTGGTGCACATGTCGGTAGCAGTCGGGGTGGTAGGGCGCGGGGTCGCCGGGGTGCATGTGGTAGGAGAAGGAACCGGGGCCGGAGCTAATGGGCTGGGAGCAGAAGCCGCACCTGGGGTGGGTGGGAGGGAGGGAGGGAGGGAGGGGGAGAGTCAACAACAAGTCATGTGGGTGGGGTCGTGCGGTGGTCAAGGAGGATGAGGAATGCTTGAACGAAGCGTGTTCTTCCTGTGATGCAACCCCAAAGCCCACCAGCGCCAGTACCCTTATCCCCTCAGCAATCCCCGCCCCCCCACCCAACCGTGAAGCCTTGTCATACAGCTGGTTAGTTGCCTCGTCAGTGCATCATGATTCCCCCCCCCGCCCTACAAGCCCATGTCTTACTTGAAGCAATCCGCGTGCCACTTGCGACCCATGCCTGTGATGTAGCTGCCGCCGAACAGCCCGAAGCCCCGACCGCAGCCCGCACACGCGTTGGGGTCGCTGTGCAGCTGCTGCGGGGGCTGGGGCTGCTGCTGGGCCGCTGGGACAGGGACTGCTGCTGCTGCAGGGCCAGCCGTGCCAGCACCCGCGCCTGTATAACTGCTGCCGGTAGAGCTGCAGCCAACAAGGCCACCACCGCCACCACCACCGCACCCGCCACTGCTACTGCTGTAGCCACCAGCGGAGGAGGAAGCAGTGGGAGCAGCGCTGCTGCGCCCGGCGCCGCTACCAGCGTTGTTGCTGCTGCTGTAGCCTGCCGCTCCTGTCGCCCCTGCTAGCCCGCTGCTGTTTACGCCGTAACCGCCACCGCTGCTGCTGCTGCCCTTGCCGCCGCTGCTACTGCTGGCGCCACCGCCACCGCTGCTGCTACTGCCGCAGCTTCCTGACGCGCCTAGCAGCCCGCTGGGTCCTCCAGAGCTCTTGCTGCGGCTGATAGGGGGCAGCGGAGCAGGAGGCGGGGGCGGCGCCTGGGGCGGCAGCTGCCATTTCTTGCGCCCGGTGGGGCCGCTGCCGCTGGAGTTGCTGCTGGCGCCGTGTGCAGAGTGCGAGGAAGCCGAGTGTGCGGTGGCACCTGGCCCCACTGCGTAGGCTGTGGGGCCAGGTACGGGAGCTGCTATTGAGGTTTTGGGGGAGATTGGAGGAGAGCCTCCAGGGGGCCATCTGGGAGCGGATGGGGGCACGATGGAGGAGGAGGAAGCGTGGCGGTGGGGTTGATGGCTGGAGGATGGATGGCTTAGTAATGGCGAGGATGTGGAGGAAGGATGGTGCTGCGTATGTTGCGGTTGCTGTGGTCGGGAAGACGTGGTTGGTGCGTGAGGTGGAGGTGGCGGTCTAAGGACTGCTTGCGCTGGTGGGATGGGTGGGAAGGTGACTCCGGGGTTGAGGAGCGGAGAAAGGGTGGGGGCAGCTGCTGGGCGCGGACCAGAGTTATGCTGGTGCTGACCCATGCTGCTGGAGGCGCTTTGCTGGTTTCTTCTTGGGCTGCTTGAGCCATTTGGGCGACTCGGTCCTGCTTTGCACGACGCGATACCTCAGTAAGATGGACAGCACTCATGTCGCTGGCCACAGCAGGCCAATGCGCTTCGAGCATAATAGCTTTACGTATGCAAAGTGCCAGTTACATCGTAGGTAACCGTGAGTTGCTAAAGCCGCGGCCCTCTTGCAAAAGCAACGAACCTGCCGAGCTCAGCGAAGCTGACAACGCCAACGCCAAGGCAAGTTCTTCTTCTTCTGGAGTTGTGGGTGCATAGTGGAGAGTCATTGTGAACAATATCTGTCCTAGGAATAGTTCTAAATAGACATTGGTCTCACTTGTAACCAGCAACACACAACGAAGGCTGTCTAGGACCGCAAACTTAGCCTCAACTCACTGCAGTATTATGCATGAAGAAAACATAGTCACAATATGCCCCCTGTTCCCCTGTTATGTCGCAGCTGGATCCAGCGGAAGTTGGGCTGCCGTGCTGCCGTGTGTCTGTACTTCTCGAGACACATCCAGCTTCTTCCTACGCAGTAAAACTCCATGCTTTATACGCCTCATCGTCCTTAGCATAACAAGAACTTCGCCCAGCGCTAGCAGCATACCTCGCCAGCCTCACTTACTCGCCTTGCCTACAAAATTTCCAACCTAGCATAACCTAGCCAAGCTCGTCATCGCCATTTGCTTCCCCCTGCCGCGCGCTGTATCCGATTCAAGATACGTTGCCGTTCCGCCTCAGCCTCCTCCTTAGCCCTCCGCAACTCCTCCACGACCAGCGCACGCTGCCGTTGATACTCGCGCTGTATCCGTTCCGCCGCGTTGGGATCCGCAAAGGCGTCGATGCTCGCACCTGCACTCCCGCGCGACCCAAGGTCAGACGCCCCCGCAATCAACACCACGCCAGGACCTCCGCCGGGTAATGGCGCAACACGCGTCGACTTGGGTGGCGCCGCCGAGTGCAACGCGCCAATGTTAAACGGATTGACGCTAGCAATGGCTGGCGACCCCGGTGCGCCAGTGGCGCTACCCGAGCTTAAGAGCGGCGTCGCCGGTTGGCTACCCGTCAGCCCGCCCTCACTCAGAGCACTGCTGCCGCTCTCGTACGACACGCCTTGTTGCCGTGCACGCGCCAACGCTGCTGCCGTACCACTCGGACTCCCGCTGCGAGGCAACGGCTCCTTCAAGTTCACCCTGAGCCCCGCTCCCACCGCCTGCTGCTGCTGCGACGGCGGTGCTGCAGGAACCGGGGTAATAGGGCCGCTGCCGGTAGCCGGCGCTATCTGCCGGGCCGGGCTGGGTACGGCTCGGCGAATGCCTGCTGCTGCGGCCGCGCCACTGCCGCCTGGCAACTGGTCCTTCATGGCTGCGGCCCAGCGCTGCGGGAACTTGGCAGCCACACGCCGCTCTATTTCCATGTAGTACAGGTCGGAGGTGGGGTCCACGTGCTCCACGTCTACTAGCTGGTCGTGAACCTGGCGAGGAGGAGGAGGAGGAGGAGGAGGAGGAGGAAGAGGAGGAAGAAGGTGGTAGCAAGGGGGAGTAAGGTAGGGTTAGGAAGACGTAAGAGGTGCTGCCGGTATGCTGCCACGGGGGAAAGGGGCATCCCACATGTAGCTTACTCTGGACAGATTGCTATCCCGCCCATGTGCCGCATGTCCAGTGCCCTGCTGCCCCGCACAAAAACCACGTTTGGAAACACCCTAGCATCTGTGCCGCCCGCATCCCACGCACCTGGTATGCCAACGCAGTCATGTCGTAGTCAGTGCCGAACCATGCGTTGCGCTCCGCCCACTTGAGTGCCCGCACGTCAGGGGCGGGGCCCGCATCCTCCTCTTCACCAGCCCCACTATCGCCTGCACCCGCACCCGCAGTACCCGCGCCAGCAGCGGCGGCGGCAACCATATTTCCATTACGCATCGCACCACCGCCTCCTCCTCCTCCTCCTTGTGCCATAAGGTTCTGGAACTCAGCCTCCATGGCAGCAAGCTCGGGAAACTCGGAAAGGGCAGGAGGCGGCGGCGGTCCCGTCGCTAGGGTGTTGGCTCGCCGCATACCACCGCCCTGTTGTACGGCAGGAAGCGATGTCGCGCCGCCGCTGCCGCCGCTGCTGGCGGCGGAGCCCTGCGACGCGGGCAGCGCATTGCTGTAACCGAAAAGCAGCGCCCCCGGGTCTTCTGTGAGGTAGGAGGGCCGCGCTGAGCTGTTGCGACCAGCGACGTTGCGGCCGACAGATCGAGACTTGCGCATGTTATCCCGCGGTGGGGAGGAGTAGGCCTTGGCGGCGCTGCCGCTGCTGAGCTTGCTGCCGGCAGGGCGGTTCAGGACGGCGTCTGCCGACGGCGGCGGCGGCGTCCGTTGAGGGGAGTTGGTGTACGAGGTGTTAAGGGTGGAGTGGCGGCGGCGCTGGCCCGCGACGCCGCCGCCAAGTGCAGCGGGTCCGGAGCCCGTGCTGTATCTGCTTCTAGTAGCTACGGGACTGCTTGCTGCTGAGGTGCCGTTGGAAGATGGAAGGTCTGGCGACATTCGTACGGCGTTCCCACGTGGTACGGGCCCGCCGCCGCCGTACGCCATAACCGACGACCCCTGCGATGCCCGAAGAGCGCTGGAGTTCCCAGACTGTAGCAACGGCTGAGGCGAAGCCGACGGCGAGGGCGCCGCTAGGCCATTACCGTACACCGCCGACACTCCTGACACCGGCGTCGCCGTGGTAATCGTAGAGTCCGAGCCCGCTGTGGGCTGTCGCTGCTGCGACCAATCGTCCATGGTTCCAACCAACGCCGGCGGCGTCGTCAGCATGCCGCCTGCTGCCGCCGCTGCGGCTTGCTGCGCGGCGGTCGCCCGCAGGGCCTCTGGCAGCGTCCAGATCACCGAATTGGGGTCCGCGCCCTGTGACATCTGGTGCAGCGCGGAGGCCAGCTGGCGGTTCTCCTGACGCAACTGCGAGATGACCTTGCGCAGGTCGAGAACCAGCTGGTCCTGTGGGGGATCAGCAGGGAAGCAGAGGGATGAGAGAAAATGCGGGCAGGTCGTGATCAGGGTCATATAGTCGTTAATGTGACCCTTTTACAGCCAGTAATATGTCCCCTGCCCCCCTCCCTAGCTCCACCACAGCTAAAGAGCCAACCCCTCCCCACCCCCGCCGCACCTGCGGGTCCAGCAGCACCACCGGCTCCGCCTTAATGCGAGTGGCCATGGTGGCGAAGTGCAGCGTGTTGAGCGACTCCTCCGCCGCGCCGCGCATGGGGCCCAGGCAGGCCAGCATCAGGCACCGCCCGCTGCCGCGCAGACCGTCCCACAGCAGCTGCGTCAGCTTGGAGTCGCGGTATGGCACAAAGGTGCTGACGGCTCCGGAGCTGCGGGCGGAGAGAGCCGCCAGGACCTGGCGGGAGGGGGTTAAGGAGGGACGGGTGGCGGAGAAAGGAGGGGTCAAGCTTGGGCTGTAGGCTAGGACAGAAGGAGGGGCAATGCAGCCCTAGGCTGCATCGATGAGCTTGTGACAGTGGTAGTCATGGAGCACTGGCTTTCTCCTCCTGCTCACCTGCCCCAGTGTGAAGAGGCTCTTGTTGATGGCTCCTGTCTCCCGCACCGCCCCTCGCTCCGTGTTGCCCGTGTCCTTGAGCCGCTCGCTGCCGGCCAGATCCACCAGGGAGAGCTTGCCGTACCTGTGAGATCCGGAGGGACGTTGGGGATAAGGAGCACGTGACACATGAGGCGACGTAGCCCAACAGAGGTTTGGCGGAACACCGGTACATACCCTGTACTGGACACCTAGTAAGGGCTTAGCGCGGACCGTTAACTTGCTCCACCCTACCACCCACCGTAACCTCTACCCGCCTTTTCCTGCCCCTCACCCACCTTCGAATGCCGCCCTTGGCGCCCATCTGCCCCTCCGGCCCGCCCTCCCTCGACGCAAACACAAACGTCATGAGGCAGTGCGAGCGGCTGCTGTACTCGTTGAGCCGGTGGCTGCGCGTGTGGCGGTACTGCAGCGCCCGCACCAGGTAGCGCACCGCGGCGGTGTCGGTGGGGCAGGCCACCTGCGTCAGACCCGTCACCGCGAAGCCGTCGCGCGAGTCCTTGCGCACCTGCAGCAGGAGGGACGCGAGCACACAGGACGGCATCGGACGGGAGGGACATGGGGCAGATCACCCCGGGATGGTGTGAGTGGCGCGGCAACAGCACCAGCATGGATGAATTGTAGGAGTTATGGTAGGTTTATGTGTTTGCAGTCCCATGGTGTAGGCTACGCAGTTCCGAGCGTCCCCGTCACCCTACCCGCCCTCACACCCAACAGCTAATCCTCCTGAAGTGTACCGTACGCCGACTCCCCAACCCCACCTGCAGCGTCTTGTTCTTGTCCAGCGCTAGGAGGTCCGTCACGTTCTCATTGTACAGCTCCACCACACTCGCGCTCACGTTGAACTCCGTGCCCGCGGCGGCGCTCCGAGCTGCCATGGAGCGGTAGGCCGCCGCAATGCAGCGGGTCAGGACGCCATCCTCGGGGTCCACGAGCACACCGCCTGCGGCTGCGGCGCTGTTGCCGGGCCCTATGGAAGCAAGCGGCGGAGTCGAAACTGGCGGGCCCAGACCGCTGGCGTTGGCTGTGCCGGTGCTGGAGGGCCGTGCAGAGGCGGGGGTGGAGCCGCTGCCGGTGCCGGTTCCGGAGCGGGAACCCAAGCCGGCGGGGAGGGTGAGGATGTCGCCGTCGGCGGCTTGGGCGCTGGTGCTGCTGCCCAGACGGGTGAGAGTGCCGCTGCTGGGGGTGCCGTTGGCGGCTGCTGCGGCGGCGGCAGCTGCCGCGGCTCCCCTGCTGAGCCGGGGACCGATGATGGTGTGTGTCTTGCCGGAACCGGTTTGTCCGAACGCGAATATGGTGACGCAGTAGCCATCCAGGGCTGCCTCCACCAGCTCCTGCAGCCCGCAGATCTCGAACAAATCCTCCTGCGTGCGTAATGCATGTGTTAAGGGAGTGGGGTTGGAACCGTGATATGGAAGAGAGGGGCTGGGAAGGAAGGGAAGAGTAGGGCAGGCAGCGCAGCTGGTGGTTTCTGCTGGCGAGTTTGAACCTGGCATGCAGCTTCAGTCATGAAGCCCTGGACCCCAATCCTGCAACTATACGACCCTGGGTGCGGGCGCTGATCCGCACTTCACCTGCTGCTTCCCCGCCCCACCTGTGTGGTGTTTCCTGCGAGGCATGCATCAAATTCGTAGGACCGTGCACCACTGCGGTTGGTCCCCGGCAGCGACGCAGTGCCTGTCAGGCGGTCAGGCAGAAGCACCTGCGGAACCACGGGTCAGCGCAGCGAGTTGGTGAAGTGCGCAACCAGTTGGATTGCCCACACATAGCTGGTCGGGTAGGGGAAATGACACTCAGACAAGCCAGCAGCAACACAACTACACATGCCGGTCCAGTGGAAGCATCAACACGGGTGCACACGCCTAGCCCTCTACCTGAAGCCTCCGCGCATCCGGGGCGCACGTTACAGCGACCTCATCTGACAGCTCGTGGGGCTGCACAGGTCGCACTCGCACGACCACCTGCGAGTGCCATCCCAGATGTCAAAGTCTGCTGGTTTAACGTATGTCCGTGAGAATAAACCAATCGGTCAGTTTCATTCCGCCAAGCTACTTTTCCTTATCTGATTCTCAGCAAGCTGACCTGGATCCGGTTGGGTTGCTCTGCCGCGTCTGAGCTCTGCATGGTTAGCAATCTCTAGTTCTGTTTGCAGGGTACTGGGCCATGGCCTAAGCCACGACCCCTTCCGCCATATAACATGTTATCCCATACAGGAAAAAGGGCGCGCGTGGGTTTTGGACGTCCCGACCGACAAGTTACTCCTTACTTCTTTGGCTTAGCAATATAAATTTGGGATGGCAAGCCTATAAGAACGAAACCAAAAAACGTAGATGGCTATCCTTTAATACAGGCAATTGGGTGTGGGTGATTGAGACTGGCGACTGCCGTATCCCGTTCCGCCAAATTTCCGACGTTCTTCGAGGGCCATACTTGCATAAAGGCAACCAGCGCCCCAATTTTGCTATCTCACTTTCACAGATTGCATATGCGTTGCAACTTAGTATTATCTAGGCTTATCCACTGGAGTATTAAAGACCATTTTTCCATCGCCTCCACAACGTCACCATGAACAACAACAAGCTTGATGAGCCAGCTCTGCTGGCTGGATGCAAGGGTGTATTCTCCAAGACTAGCTACATTACGATCGGAGCGGAAGGGTGAGCATATCGAGGTGGCCATGTCTAACGCAACGTGCCCTATCCGAAATACTCATCCCCAAAATGTCCTTTTCCTATATCTTTCCAAACGTATATCGAAATTGTTTGCAGGAAGCCCGAAGAGTATGGCAAGAAAATTCCCATGCGCTCCGCCTATGGAGGCAAGCATTTGAGCACGATGCCGCCAAAAGATGGGAAGACGGTGGACGTCTATTTTGAGAAAAAGCATAACTGGATTAGCTCGGTAGGTGCCGTGGTGCAACTCCTTACTTGCATCAGTCAGTAACGTTTTCCGAAGACCCGCAAAAAATTCACTGTACAACGGATAAGTAACATGTTTTATGCGCGGGCTTCTCGCAGGGTGACCCATACGTGGACCGTATCCGTTACAAGGACGTCCAGACAGAGAAGAAGAGAGGTTTCCTGACCTCAGATTTTTCTAAACGTGACGAGTTTACGAACACCATCCGCACGGAGCAATGGCGTGAGCAGCTAGGCGTAAGTGGGGCCAGGTTGTCTGGGGCGGTGGGAGTAAAAGGTCGTGGAAGGTATGCAAGAAACACAGCACATACTAATTCAGCGGCATGACAGGGTGGTGGGCACTCTAGATAGTGGTTATGCGGCTCGGCGCCCCAGGGGGGGGGTAGAAGCGTGCGGGGTTGTTACGACTCTCGACAGCAGCTTTCTGTTGGGGCATGCCTTGGGGCTGTCCGGTGGTTTTGTCCTGGCACGCACCTGTAGTGAACACCGACGGCTAAGGAGAAGTGTACGCCCGTGCCGGTGACACCGCTCCGGCGGGATGCAACGCCACACGACAGTTCCGGAATACAAGGTTGAACTCCCCTACTCGACTGGGCGTCCGCCCGTGCCGTCCATGCTGCTCCATCATGCGTCCTTTTTCTCAACGTCCTGTCATGTTCCCCTTGTGTCCGTAGGGTGAGAACCAGCACGCCAAGAAGGCGCTCGAGATGTTCGCGGAAGCGGCTGGGCTGGACTCCGTACCGACGACGTTGAGAAGGGATGGGCCGGAGACGGTAAGCGGAGTGTATGGGAGCGGGCGGCACCTGATTCTGCCAAGGGCAGCGGTCAAGGGCAAGATGGTTCGATATGCCTAACCGATGTAGCGGGGCCGTCTGACCCACAGGACTTGCAACTGCGTTGTGTCCGCTGGACTTCCTGTTCTTCCTAGCACATGGACACTTCGCCGTCGCCTGCCTAGACAATATCTGCTTCCCTTCTAACGTGCGCGTGTTAACTCCTTTCCTCTTCCCTTTCCCTCCTTCCTCCATCCCTCCCGTCTCTGCAGTTCACGTACGACCAAGTGTACGAGAAGGAAGACCCCACGTTTGAGGGCGCCAGCAAGACCCACCGCGACACCAAGAACCGCACCATGCTGACCCGGGAGCGCCACCAGGGCGAGATGATGACCACGACAGGGCTAGCCTTCCAGGCGCCAGACGACCACCACAAGCCGGAGCACGGGCGGAAGCCCATTGTGCGCGAGACGTTCTACCGCAAGACCAACATTTTCTTCCCAGAGGGCTGCGCAGCGGACCCCTCGACGTAGTGCCTGAAGAGAGGGCTCAGGCGGAGCAGGGAATGGGAGGGAATTGATTTACAAAGTCACTGTGAATTCGCATACTGGGTTTGCATAGTAGTATTCATATTTATTCACGCTGTGCCGGTGTGAGGAAGACGTCTGGTAAGAGCTGCATGGGTGCATGTCTTTATGGGGGAATGCTGTTGCGGATGGGGAACCATCCGTACCAGTAGTACAGAGCTGCGCATGGTGGTCATGAACAATGAACACCTTATGGCTGTGATGACTCATTATGCTGGAGTAAGTATCACACAAGGTATTAGCTGTGCCTGCACGAAGGTTAGGGGTAGAGCTGGCGGCAGCAGCATGCGTAGGAGTATGTATCAAGGTTCTCAGGCTGTAGGTTCAGGGCCGTGCGTCAGGTGGGCGGCTTAATGGCAGGAAGGCTGTACATTCGCTCACTTTGCAGGGTGGTTACTTTATCTTCTTGTGCTCGGTTGTGCTTCAATATGTGTGCCGGACAGGTCCTAGTGGCTCTAGATCTTTACCGCACTGACGCTGCAGGGAGGCGGCATTCGGGCTGATGAATCTAAGCGCAAGAGCCGTCGACCGTGCACCCGGCACCGTGCCGGTTACAGGCAACAAGTTGCAGGCCGTGCAATGGCAGGGCTGCTGGCCATGCGGATAACATACGCAGCACCATGGGGCAGGGCGGCGCAGCGTTATGGCTGTAGCATGTTGTAACAGTACGGACAAACGTTGCCGATTGACCCATCCTAAGCATCTGTCCTCGGCGTTACGAGCGCACGAGGTATAAACGGCCAACTGGATCCCCAAAACCCGTAGGTAACAAGTTAGGGCCGCCCTTCACGCCTTATTGCTGCACCTGCCGCATCTTCTGCTGAGGCGTTGCCAGGGGTTTAGTATTCCAGATAACCGTCCCACCCGCTCAGAGCCCACATCCCATGATGCATTAAGCAGCTGTATCCCACTGAAGAGAATGCGAGTATTACAGGGGAGTCCGAATGACTCAAGAAGAGGATTGAGGTAGGAGTAGTGTACCGCTTCACCGTATCCTTTCAACCACTCATGGCAGTCCAGGCGCTTTGCGAGATCTAATCATAAAATAAATATATCATTGAGCTACCTTTTTGTCTGTATAAGGGTCTGTGTTAGATAAGTTCTGCGACGGTTGGTGTCGGTTCGTCTATGCAAGGATAGATATACTCGACGTGGATCACAGGCGCACAGCAGCAACACCGGCTCGCTGCGCCTATTTATTCTATCTTGCTGCTGCTTTGGCGCTTGACATTGATGTCGGTGAACTTTCAGCCTCGAGGGACATCGCTATCCTTATCGCGGCTTCCTTATCGCCCTTGGGCGCCATGCTCGCTACGCACCTGCAACGTGAAGGCAAGGATGCGGGAAAACCGCTAGGCTGCGTGCTCGCGTACGTGTGCACGCCAACCCGTAGCTCCACCTGGCGCAGGTACCCCGGGTGGCCCCAACAGCAGAACCGCCAAGGATTGACGTACGAGTGCAAGCTGTGCGGGGCAGCAGGGCAGGCGGAAGTGACGGCCGCAGTTTTGAACCCAACGGCGGATGGACTAACGTCACTGTAGGGGACGATGATGGCTCCCTCATCAACAAGTCTATCAGCAAGGAACTCCTTCGGTGCAAGAGTGTGGCTGAGCTTGGCGACCTCTTCACAGCCAATGAGGCTGAATTGAATCCCGTCAACGTTGCAACTGCCTGGATGCAGCTGGGGAAGCTCCATGGCAGCGGCGGCCATGGACAGCAGGATGCATGTAACGCACTGGGGAAGCGCATGATGGGCAAAACGCTGGCCCTGGTGCACCAAATGCAGCTCCGACAGCTGAGCTCCACACTCTGGGGCATGACCAAGGCCAGCTTCGCCCTTGATAAACATCCCCTCGGAGCCTATTTTTTAGAGGCTGCAGGGCAAGTGCTGTTGAGCCTTGTGAATGAAAATGAGAGCTGGCCCGATGTGAATATATCAATGGTGTGGTACGCCCTGAGCAAAGTGTCGTACCATTGGGACAAGAAACTTTTGGGCTCCATTGCAAGGAAGTCGCTGGAGGATGTGGACAGCTGGGAGGACCCTAAACTACTGGCGCAGAGCATGGCAGGCATGGGTTATACTGCAGTTGCCCTAACTGCCAGCCAAAAAGGCAAACTGGTCGAGGCAGTCACGCGGATCACGCATAACGCCAGGGACACGCGGGAGTTTTGCAGAGCCCTGGAGTTCATCTTGTCTGGTGCCTGTAACTTGAAGCTGCACCTCCCGTACAAAACTTTACGGCAACTTCACGACACCGCTCTTGGGATGCCTGTTCCGTACGCCCTGGAGCTCCGACGAGTCAACTTCGCCATAGTTCTCCGCCGTGCCTGCCAGCTGGGCTTTCAGCCAACCCCTGAGGAGACCGACCTGTGGTGCAATCGGCTGTTGAACGACTTTGGCACTAACTGGACGTGCAAGGAGCTCACGTGGACCATGTTGGCCCTCTCTTCCATGCCAGGCTACAAACCGCCGCCTGATGTGCTACAGCGCCTTCGCGCGCAGCTGCTGACATTGCGCAACTTTAGTGAGGAGGACGCTACCCTTGCTAAGATAGCCATGAAGGCCTGGAACCTGCGGATGACAGATGCTGAGGTGAAGGCTCTACGGATCCGATAGGCGGGCATGCTGTTAACGGGAGGTCGTTATGAAGGGTCAGCCCCCCTTTGGCATGGATGCCCCGAGGTGGCATGGCGGTGGTTTGGGGTCCTCGTGCAGTCTTACTATCCTACCATATGACGGCTCAGAAACCGGACAGAGTGCAACCTCTTTACAATACCGGTATCCTACGCACACATGCATGCATGCGAGGAGTTGCATAGTCCATAGCGCGTCCCTGTTGTATTTGCTTAGTAACCATGCATGTGCCTCCCGTCAATTGTATTTGTCCACAGCCGATGGGCACACCGTATATGGTAACCCAGATAGGCGATGTAAGGCTTACTCGGAGCGTTATGTCATTCTGGAAGGATCCTTAGAGAGAGTGGTGTTGTGGAGGACAGGTTAGCCGGGTGGTTGTACTAGTAGTGGTGGTGTACGGACACATGCATGTTCAGTGACTGTCGTACAGGCTTTGACGACCCTTACGGCTGTTATCATGGACGCAGCACATACACATATACGCACGTGAAGTCGAATGCCAAGGTGGTTCTTTAAATGTTGCGAAAAGATGACCCATGGGTCGGCAGCAATCGCCGTTTTTGTGAAGAAGGCCTCGTTTATGTGAAAAAGCCTACTGCAGGGACTGTCACATGTATTGGGAGCAAGCCAGTATTGTGGGAAACGTGATACCCAATTTATACATGCATACGTAGCATCAGCTCCTGCAATGGCATTGTGAAGACTACCAAGAAGCGACACGGCATGCATTCAACCAGCCACCCTGAATGCAGTACAAACAGAACGATGACGACGTGGCTAACCACGCCCCGTCAACCACGACCCATCGTCATCGCTAACCACGCCCCGTCAACCACCACCTAACAAGGCCGCCTTACCTCCTACGGTATACCGCATGGCGGCCCCGCTTACACCCAGGACGGACCCTGTCAGCATGCATTGCCAGGTTTACCTCCCACAAAACAAACCGCAGGAAACCGTTGGCAGGTCAACTTCCCCACTCCCCAACAGCTCCACTGCTTGCACCAGTTCGCACCTTACATAACACTTTGTCCACCTCTCTCTCACCCTCCCTCAATCCATGTCCTCGAATTCGTCGTCCATCACCACCGCTGGAAGCGTCGCCTCCTCCTCCACCGCCGCCGGCCGCGTCTGCTGCTCCAAAAACGACTCAGCAGCCCCAGGCTCCACCGCGCCTCCGTCGTCCTGGAACGGAACAGCCGTCAGCGGCCCCGCTGCAGTTGCTGCTGCCCTTGTCCTCGTGCTCGCAGCGGCAGCCTGCGTCATGTCGGCGGTTGTGATGAGCCCCACAGGCTGTGTTGCCAGCATGGACACAAAGGTGCCGCGGCCTCGTTGCTTGCACCTGCCCGCAGGGACATTCGATGAGGAAGGGGCAATGCAGGGAGCACAGGTGCTTGTATAGTTGTTTTTGTGTTTGATTGACAGTCGCACACGCATGTCACCTTGTCAACAGCTGTGGATTGCAGTTAATAGTTACACGACTCAGTCGATTTGGCACGTTCAGGGCCTTTACAATTAACACGCTTGTTCAGGAGTTAGGGCATTATGGGGCACACCAGCGGGAATTGTTTGCGCTCCTTGTTGCCTACCAGGTCACAAGGTCGCGCAGGAAGGAGTTGAAGGCGCCCGCACGGCCCATGTCCAGACAGCCTCTTCGCAGCGCGTGCACGCACTGCAGCGCGAGAAGGAAGCGGGGACCGGGGCGGCGTTAGCATCCGTCCGCCTTTCAACCAGCTTCAAAAAAGAGCCCATGTTGGTATCACATCAAAGCCGTCCGCAGGCGCCTCATACTCACCTTGAGTGCTTTGTCGTACAGCTGAGATCCGATGGATTTATCCACGAGCATCCGGATCAGCTCCTGCATCTGCCGTGCGGCATCTGATGCGGACCTGCAAGGCGCACAGCGCAGCGCACACACAAGTAAGGTGTGACCAGCGCATCTTTTAGACCAGATGCGTCAGGTAAACGCGCCTCAGGAACCACGGACAAGGGGACAGGGCAAGCTGGCCGCGGGGTTGCGTCAGCAAACTGTCTCGTTCGCAGCAGGAACAGTACAGCACACAAGGAAACGCCCACAAGCCAATCCCCACCCCAGTCCTGTACCATCCCCCACCACCAACCCAACCACCAACCCCCCCTCCCCGTTCTCACTCTGCGTCCTGTGCCAGCATGGCAGCAAAGTCCGCCTCCGCACTCAGCTCCCCAACACGGCTGACCCGCACCGCCCCGCTGCCGCCGCCCCCGGCTGCTGCACCAACCGCACGACCGGACACCAGCTGCTGCTGCTGCTGGTGCCGGTCTGTATCCGTGCTGGGGCCTGCGGCGGCCCCTTCCTGTCCCTCGGCTGCAGCACCAGCAGCACCAGCACCGGACGGCTCCCCGAAACGTGCTCGCTTGGCGGCGGGGCCCTCGCCCTTGACTCGCTCTGCGAATGATGCAAGGAACCCACATGCAAGGTGGAGTTCGAGTCGATTGACAATGGACAGAGGTTGATCAGCCTACCCACCGCCCCACCGCCCCACCGCCCCACCGCGACCCGCCCGCCTATTAGCATGATACCCCTTGCCCACTCCCTGACCTAGTCAGCCTGTTTTGGTATCGTATCTATCTGATCCCCGCACCCCGCACCCCCGCCACCCACCCCTGCTCTGCAGCAGCTGCTCCGCCCTGCCCAGCGCCGCGGTTGCCCCGGGCGGCCAGAAGCGCCCATGCGGCCGCAGCACCAGACCCACCAGCGGGTCATCATCGGGGTGGGGCAGCTGGTGGGGTTGGGGGTTGAGGGGGGGATCGGGGAATGGGGGAGGTTACATAGCAGATGGGGGTGGGGGTTCGGAAGGGTGCCAGTTGGATGCAGCCGGTGAGAGGCTAGAGGGTGAAACCACTAGACGGTAAACACCACATCCTAAGCCTTCTAAGACCTTGCTACGCTATCGCTTCCTCTATTTCTCCCTCTTCACGGCTACTCATGCTTCCCGCCATGCCGCCAACCTGCGCTACTCGCCCTGTCGCCCGGCCCCACGCACCAAATGGTGGGGCCTTGCTACATGCGTTTCCGTCTTTTCCTCACAACTACCCGCCCTGCCCCCCACCCCTGCACCCCCCACCCCACCTGCGCCTCCGGGTCCAGCGCCCGTGACGCCACCAGCTCATAGCAGCGGTGCAGGTGCGGGTTGGCAGTGAGCTCAGGAACCAGAGCCTCGGGCCGAGGCTCACCACCACCACCGGCCCCACTGCCCCCACCACCACCACCTCCTCCATGAGATGGCAAGGTGGAGGAGAGGCTGCCTGGCCCTAGGTCTAGAGAGCGGACCAGTGCTAGCGCCGCCGCCTGCTGCTCCTCACTGGGTTGCAGCTTCTCGTAACGCAGCGGCGGCTGCTGCTGCTGTCCGTTAGCGGAGGAGGAGGAGGTAGAGGCTGGGGGTGGTGTTGGTGGGAGGGGCTCGCCGCGTGCCTCTGCCAGCAACCGCCGTACCTCCGCCGCCTCGGCCTCGTTGCGGAAGGTTGCAAAGGCGTGCGGGCGGATGTCCTCGGCGAAGGGCAGCGGGGAGAGCAGCAGCGCGTGGGGCACATCGGCGGAGTCGCTGAGAGGGAGGTGGGGGAGGTGGGTAGATTGAGGGACGAGGTGGGGTGAGGGAAAAGGAGAGAGGAGGAGGATACCGTATAGGGAGGTGAGAGAGGGCGTATTGGTGAGAGAGGCTTGGGTCGCATTTAAAGCAGAAAGCAGAAGTAGGTGGGGGAGACTCTTGCTGCCGGGGCAGCTGGCACACCTGGGGACCGGAGGTGTCTGCTGCCGTACCTGAGGTGGGGCGTGAGGGCGCCCAGCTGGGGGGCGTCCCGCCGGAGCAGGAAGCGCACGACTGCGGGGAAGGAGCGGAGGGGCGGGGCGGGGGGCAGATGGAACCGAAACCGGTCAGGGGTGGCGGGGCCTGGCACACAAGAGGGCACGCCCCACCAGAACCAAGCACTCCACTAACGTAAAGTCCCATTCTGCAAAGGGTCTCGGTACCTTCCCTGCGCTTCTCCCTGCCTATTCTACACGAAGCAAAACCGTAGCGCCCCTCCCACACTCACTGCCGGCCTGCTTCGCGTCGTTCAGTGCCAGCGCCAGTGCGGCAATGGCTACGGCGGAGGAGGGCGAGTCGCCCAGTACGACATAGGGCTCCTGCGGGTACGACAATACGACAGTAAGACGACAAGGGAACGGGGAACCAGTGGGCGGGTGAACGTCCTGTTGTGCTTGTACGAAGCGCCCAAATCGCCAGTAAAGGATGTCTAACCCCAAGCTGTCCCCTCCATTACACTAGCTCCCAAGCTTCCAAGCTCCCAGGCCTCTCCTCCTCACATCGATCAGCCGGTGATGCGGCACATTGCGTTCATCCACAAACCCCAGCAAACTGAAGTCCTTCTCCCGGAATTTAAGCATTTGCTCGTCCACTCCTCCGCCGTACTCCGAATGGTACCGCTGGATCGGTACGGCCTGCTTGCCGTACAGGTACCCCTTGGCTACCAGCTCCTTGCGAGAGAACTTTTCGCCCGTGGTGGGATCCTCGTACTCTACGTCTCGGAGGAAGCCCGGGTCGCGTAGGAAGGCTGGATCGGCGCCGGCGGAGGTGGAAGGGCCGCCGCCGCCGCCGGCACCGTCATCCCCGCCGGTGGCAGCTTCGTTGCTGTGCACGGCGCCTGTTGAAGCAAGAGGAATGGGGAACGATATGGCTCAGGGACGCGAGATGAAGCTACCGCATAAAGACCATGATCAACGGGAAGGAGCCGGTGGAGCCCCAAACCCGCACGCGCACTTACCTCCGGCGGCGGCGGCTGATGCAGCGGATGGTGGTGGTGGTGGTTGTTCCAGCACAGACCGCCACTCCTCCACTCGAGCCCTGCGGACCTTCTTGTACAGCTTGACCTGAGGTGGCGGGGAGCAACAGCAGAGTGAAGACGCAAAAGGAAAGCAGCAGCAGGCCGCAGGCACAAAAGATAACAGTATGCCACCATGACCCAACATGCCAGAACCCGCAGCCCTGCATTACGCGCATCACCATCGACCCAGACCCACAGACCTCACCCCAAGCGTGATGCCAGGCGCCGCCTGCGACACCTCCTCCTCCTCGCCACCAGCAGCCGACCCAGGGTTCAGTCTACAGGGGCACCAGCGCAAGCACACGCCCACTCAACACCACAGCACCAACCTGGGGAGCAGCGGCCTCGCCCTCGCTCCTAGGTACGGTAGTCCCCGCAGGATACCGGGGACGTGAGCCCCCTCCTGAGCCCCTACTCAGCACTATCCTGGGGAGCCTCCTGCAGCAGCCTCCTCGCTCCTCAATGCCGAAGTTCTAGAGATCGTAGTCCTCACGTGATACCGGTAAAACAAGAGGACAAACCCGCCAACCCGCCTGCCGCACCTCCCAGCCCACCTGAACACCGCATTGCTGGCCTGCAGCATCACCTCCTTGGCGCGGAACAGACTCAGCAGCTCGGCGGGTTCGCGGAGGTGCCTGGGACGAGGGGCGGCGCGGGGCAACAGAGGGGCAGGAAGAGAAGATGATCAGGACCAATGGGTTTGTACGCGCGAGGAGGGCTAGGAGGGCGACGAAGAGGTGGAGAAGCCTAATGGGTTTGTACGCGCGAGGAGGGCTAGGAGGAGGTGGAGAAGCCTCAATGTGGGCTGTGTCATTGGGGCTGCAGCAGCTTGCAACGCAGTCATCCGCTCATCCCGGTCCCAGTAACAACACATTCCGGAACACCTCAGTGAAGGGATTTACGTACTAGACGCTCTCATCACCTGAAGGTCGCAGGCGCCAGCTCCGCCCTCAGGGTGTGCAGCTGCTCTAAGTTGCGTTGCCGTACGGCAGCTAGCTCCGGAGGCAACAGCGACAGCGTGTCGTACACCGCACCCTTGCTGCTGCTGCCGCCCTTGCTACCGCCGTTGTTGAAACTGCTTCCGTTGTTGGTGTTGTTGTTACCGGACTTGCCACCTCGTTGTGGTGGCGGTTGTGCGGTTGGAGGCAGGTAGTGGTCCAGGCAAAACACGTCCAGCTGGATGTTGCGGTCGATGCAGACGGCTGCCATCTCAGCACGGAACTCGTCATCGTACGGCACAGACTGTTGCAGAAAAAGGAAGAGCAAGGTTGGTAAAGGTGGCAAACGGTTGTGTTGCGTCAGGTTGGGCGTCTTTGGCGAGAACGACATGTATGCATGAGCAAGTTATGAGGGATTGCCGCATCGGCCATACTTGCACTCCTAATGCTCCCTCCTCCCGCCCTGCCTGCCCCTTCCCCTCTCCTCCCCACCCTCCCCTACCCTGCCCCTCTCACCTCCGCCAGCATGTTCGACACCAGCACCGCCCTCACAGCCCCCTGCTTGCCCGCCTCCGGCTGCCCTCGCTGGAACCGCTCCTTCAACGCACTAGCCAGCACGTCTAGACCCACCACCAGCCCATCACCCCAGTCCGCCCGGGGGCCCGCAGGCCCGAACAGCCGCAGCGCACGGACCATGCAGGCAGCGTCGCCGCAGGTCAGACCTGCCGCCTCCAAACGTGCTAGCAGCTCCTCGGCTTCCTCTTCTGCTGCTGCTGCGGCGGTGGCGGCGGTGCTGGCATCATGTTCCTCAGCGTCGGCGACAGGGTCATGCGGCTCCTCTGCCTCCTCCACCTGCTGTTGCTGTTCCAAGGGCAGCGGGTCTGCTGCGAAGGCGAATCGTCGCAGCTCCAAGTGCGATGCGACGTTCTGCAGCGGCCGCAGTACGGTGACGTACGGATAGGATCCGTCCGGATCCGCTGCGTCGTACAACGCGTGGCGGGTGCCTGCAGCGGTGGCAGCAGCGGCAGTAGCAGCGGGTTGCGCGTGTTGTCACTCAAGCAACATCAGCGGCGGCAGCAGCAGCGGAATGAGGCAGTACTGGATGCTCTGTATGGGCCGCGTCGGGCTGCGTTTCTCTTCGAACACACCAGAGCAACACACCATGTTGCGAGCGGAGGACTCACCCTTGGTGCCGTAAAGTACGACAGCGACTTCGTGGTTGGGTTTGCTGATTAGCTGTGGGAGGAGGGGCGGCAGGGAAGGAAGGGATAGGGATAGGCAGGGGAGGTACCGGCATCTGTATTAAGGTTGAAGCGGCTGGGGGTACGCCGCTACCCAACAGTCAACAACAAGTAGGATTGGTGTGCGTAGGCGCGCGCCGCTTCACCTTGCATGTGAGCACGTCAAATATCAAGCGGTGCAGCAGCGGCAGGTAGGGACGCATGTGCTCGCCCACATCCAGCAGCAGGAGCAGGAGGTCCTGCCGGGTGGAAGGAAGGCGGGGAGCAAGATGAGGGAGTTGGTTAGTAGTCGATTAGGGTTAGAGGGTCAATGACGGTGGTTAGGATGAGGAACGGAGAACAAGGAAGGGGCCGGGGAGGGGCTGTGACGGAAGGGGAGATGGAGCGCTGGCAGGTGTTGCGGGAGTCGTCGTCATCGGTGCGGAACTGTGTAATAAAACTTAGGAAACCAAATATTTGGATTCTCTGTAGAGCGCGTTTGTAGCCCCGGCGTTGTTTCGCACGTCATGCGAGATGGTGAGTCGACCCAAAGCTTTCGCTACGCCACTAAGGCATGTGATGACATCATTACCTTCTTGGTAGACATCTTAAGCTTTACTGATAGTGCATAGCCCGAGAGGACAAGCGTTGCGGTTGCAAGCTCGGCGCCAGAGGTTTACTTGTCGTCTTAAGCAGTATGAGCAACACTGGATCCCATCTCTAAATATAGCCTTTTAAGATTGGAATGTAGGCGCAAGCAGGCTGGGCGAACGTACAAGCTCGTCTTGTGCCCGGGAAGCGCAGCACGGTCCGCGCAGCACGGCTGTCGTGATACTATAAAATGGCCAACCAGAATCGCATTCTGTTTTGCTGTTCTACTCCAACTTTTGGACTTTATATATCCCTATGATGAATGTTGCGTTTAGCATGCGTTAGGCACAAACATATACTGCCTTTTCCCGCGTCGTTGTTACGGTACCAGTTAGACCAGCTTCCAGACCGCGTCCGGCCGGCAACAGCCCCACTGACTCGAACGTTAACGAATTTAAGACTATGTGTTATACTCAGTCGCGTTGACGAATGATAGACTGGCGAATACCTCTAGCTGTATGGTTTGCGCTTGCAGCTACCAGTATAGCTCCAGCTGCTGCAACAAGCGTCGAGTCCCAACTGCGAAGAAGGCTAAACGGTGTGTTGCACTCACGGGCCTGCTTTGCTGGTGCCGCCCTAAAACGTTGACGACGTGCTGCTCGCACAGGCAACGACGCCATACGACTATCACCTGGCAGCAACCAAGGCCGCCTGGAGGTCTTATACAACGGAACATGGGGAACAGTTTGTGGTAAGCTGCCTGAAGGCTACAAACTTCGCCTCGTCTGACATTGCGCATTCGTATGACGTTCCATTAGCGCCTTCCCAGGCCAGCTAACTAAACTACCCCATTTGCAGACGACGGCTTTGATGACCGTGATGCTAATGTGGCATGCCGACAATCGGGCTTTGCTGGTGGCCGAGCGCAGTGGGGTGCCTACTTTGGCGCTGGCGATGGACCCATCCATGTCTCGCGGCTGGGCTGCACCGGCACTGAGAGCAGCATAGCGGCGTGTGCAGCGGCCACCTGGGGACCTACGGACTGCGAGCATTCGGATGACGCCTCAGTCATATGCTACGGTGAGCATGCCAGCGGTGGCAATTCGAGCATCTCGCCTTGACATCACCGTTCCTGAAACCACTTCAGGACTTCACCTCTTGGGAGCATCTCACGTAACCAACCAATGACCAGCAAGGGCCCTTCTCTTTGCCCTTCTCCTCCTTTCCATCATCTGCAGATGAGCAGCCCATCCGGCTAGCGGGCGGCCCGACCCCCTGGCAGGGCCGCCTGGAGGTCCTGAGCCCGGAGGGCGCCTGGGGCTCTGTGTGCGGTGAGAGACCTCAACTGCAGGGGTTGCTGCATGGGTGCTGCGTGGGTGGTGCTGCTGTCACGTCATGGGGCAGGGCTTTGTTGTCTGGTTCTAGCCCCTGCGGATGGATGGAGGAATGAAGGCGAGAGTGAGGCTGGCTAAGGAGGCCAGTCAGGGAAACCTCGCCCCGATGCGGCCTCCCGCAAAAATCAAGTGCAAACCGGCATGTGTGTTGAGATAACTGGCCGCGAGTCGGGACGTACTGTGATTGCCGGAAGATGAAGTCCCCACGGCCTCCCGGATCCCATCCAATTCAAGCCTCTTGCCCCCCGCCCTCCAACACCTTGGGGTCACCCTCCTGATCCTGCCCCTCACACCTGCAATCCGCAGACCGCGGGTGGCGGCCTGAGAACACGCAGCTGGTGTGCAGGTGGGCGGCTGGCGGGACGGGTGGTGAATGGGTGGGCGCCTGCATGGGCGGCTGGTGAATGGGCACGTGGATGCATGGGCGGGTGGTGGATGGGTGGGCGCCTGCATGGTTGGATCTGCTCTCTGGATCTCGCCTCCGAGAAACCCGTGCCATCCCTCCCAAAACCCCTCCTCCTGTCCCACCCAGGCAGCTCAACCGGACGGAGCGGCTGGAGGCAGCGGCGGTGGTGCGGCCGGACGTGTTCGGACCTCCGGGGGCAGCGCCCGTGATGCTGGGTGCGCAGTGGGACGCTGGGGCCGGGGGGGAGGTGAGGGTGAAGAGGAAGGAACCTAACATGAAGCAGGAAGAAACCTAACATGAAGCAGGAAGAAATCTAACATGAAGCAGGAAGAAATCTAACATGAAGCAGGAAGAGGGGTGTGCAACACGGAGTCTGGGTCTTAATTGGGCGGGGGAGGATGCTGCGTGCATGGACCCATGGTCCCCATTGTGAGGGCACGTATACTCCTCCGGGGCTTGCACCCCTCGTTCAGCTAGGGCTGGGTGAGCCCCTGTCCGCCTCCAGGACCTTGTACTGCGGCCTCGTCGCCCTGTGCACTCTTTTCCCTCCTCTGCCAGTGCGGTTCGATTCGGCCCCACATTAGCCCCGTCTCCCTCCGCTTGCTCGCCTCCACAATCCGCTGCTCCACCCGTCCTGCGCCACCCCGGCCCACCCCACCCCACCCCGCGCCACCCCGTCCCTCCCCGCCAGGCGGTATCATGTGCAGCGGTCTGGAGCGCTACCTGACCGCATGTCGCTTCGACGGCTGGGGACTGGTGGGGGACTGCGACCCGCACACGCAGACGGTGGCCATCGACTGCCTGGGTGGGTGGCTGCCTGGGTGGTTAAGAAAACTGGCCGCGAGTAGGAACGTACTGGGATGTCTGCTGCCTGGGTGGTTGCACGTGGCGAGCTGGTTGGCTGGCTGCTGGGTGCATGTCTGCAGGGGATTGTGTTTTTGCATGGAGGGTCGCCCACATGTGGGAAGTGCAGCCGCAGCCGTCACGGACTGCCAGCCACTGAAGCAGCGGATAGAGCGGTGGTAGGAAAGAAAGGGCGCTTACCAGAGTGCGTCAAACGCGTACCAATCCATCCACCAGGCGTCATGCACGTACCGGTAGCCCTAAACCCTAAGCCCTGCTCCCCGCCTGCCCCCACCCGTACCCGCACAGGCACCCTAACTCCATCCACCCCTCCCAACGGAGCCGGCCCCGACGCGCTTCCGCCCCCGTACGACAACTGGGTGTCCCCACCCAGCGACTTCTTCCCCTCGCCGCCGCCTCCGCCCGGCACCCCGCCCCGCACCCCTCCCAGACGTCCCAAACCCCCTCCGCCTCCTCGACCACCCCTCGCACCACAAGACGCCCCGCCTCCATCTGAGTACGACTTCAGTTCCCCACCGCCGCCGCCGGATGAGATCCCGGGAGATCCTCCAGAGATTCCGCTCGCACCGCCTCCGTCGCCACCAGTACTGCCCATCTACCCACCCCCACCTCCCATGTATCTTCCTCCCGGCTACTACCACCCGCCACCACCGGGGTACTACCATACACCACCACCGCCCCCTGGATACTACAATCCTGGCTATTACTCCCCACCACCGACACCCATGTACCAGCCTCCTGGCTACTACTACTCACCACCACCGCCGTCGCAGCCGCCACCACCTTTCTACATCGGACCGGGCTATGGAGACGTGCCTCCGCAGCCACCACTGCCTGCGTATCCAATAACTCCACCACCACCTCCCTATCCGGTATTTCCGGTTTCGCCGCCTCCCTCGTACGCTCCGCCTGCCTACCCTGCCTACCCGGCATTCCCATCGGCACCGTTTGGTAGGCAGGCTGTGGTATATGTCTTGCCTCTATGCAGCAGCCAAGGATCACCGGGAACGCGACTACTCACTGTCCTAACTGCCAGATCAACTTACACGGACACGCACCTGCTGCTGCTGGTGCAGCTAACCATTTTCACAGAGGATGTTGCTGCCAAGAAACCCACCTTTCAGCAAACTAACGAGTATGCTTCTGCTCTCTCTGACTCAGCAGCCCTGACTTCCAAGCAAAAAACTTCCGCTTGACTGGCCGCTAAAGGGACCTTGCGTCATAGCACACACCCTTGCTCGCTTGCCCCCCACCGAACGCACAGCCTGCAAACCCAAGCATGGCTCAACTGAACTCCCTGTTCCATGCCCCGGCGCCCTTGCTCCCTCCCTCTCGCAGCCCCTGTGGGACATCCCTCGCCTCCGTTAGTCCCCTCAAGAGGCCGCCCGCCATTCCGGCGGCCGCCCTCGCCGCCGCCGCTGCAGCCGCCCAGTCCCGTCCCTAATAATGAACCCCAACACAATGAGGAGCCCCTGCCGAGCCCCCAACCCAGCCCTGCCGCTGCCCCCAACCTTCCTCCAACAGCCCCTCCCTTGCCTCCTGTGGAAGGGGCGCTGCCGCCGCCACCGCCGTCGGAGGCAACCCCACCCGGTGCGGCAGCTCCGCCTGATGACTCCGACAGCAGTAGCGGCAGCCCGCCACCGCCTCCGCACCCACCTCCTAGCGAGCCCGGTAAGAGCGGGATGACGCACCCATGCGCGGCTGCTGTTGGAAGTAGCCCCAGGCGTGTGTGTTCAACAGCATCCTTAGGATACTCAAAAGGCGTTTAATAGCGCCAGGATGCATTACCCAGAGCGATATTTTTTATAATCACGCTAGCGCACTGGTAACCACCTCAGTTCCGTATTTTCTTCTTAAGAGGTCGTGTGTGCAGCAGCGCCCTTAAACGGACTAAATGCATCCTATTCCACCATCCCTGCTCTCCGCCACTTTGCCCACACCACACCCCTCCTGGACCTCCTTCGCACCAAACCGCTGCACAACACTCTGCATTGTACGGCAGTCCACGAAGGTGCTGTACGGCTGCTTTACGGCGGGCGCTATGACGGCATCCTGGAGTTGTTCCTGGGTGGCGAGTGGCGGCTGCCGCTGCTGCCGGCCGCCCTGCAGCCGTTGAGTGGGCCCACCGCGGGAGTGATCTGCCGCTCGATGGGGCTGCGGGAAGCAGGTGAGCGCTGGGGAGGAGGCGCCTGAGGAGGAAGGCGCCTTGGGAGGGCTACGCATTTGGGCTACCTGGGCACCCTGCGTTGCCACCGTCTTTGGATCCATGGCTTCACTGCGAGCAGCCTGAAGTATTAAGTTCCTTAGCCCTCTCCAGCCACCTGCCCCTCCGTTGCTGCCTTGTGAACCCACCACCCTGACTGCGCAACCCCACCTCTCCACACATGCTCCCCGTCATCACGCAGCCGTACAGCCCGTCGACGCCTACAGCTACGCCTGGCCCACGGGTCTCGCCCCGCTGCTACCGCTGGAGCGCCTGAGCTGCTCCGGCGGGGAGGCCTCCCTGGCTGACTGCCTGCTGCTGCTGCAACCGGCGCTGCCAGCACCGGGAACGTCAGGGGGAGCAGGAGCAGGGGACAGTGGCAGCAGTCAGGAGGGCGCAACGCCGGTGGCCGTGGCATGCGTGGCGGCGAGTGAGGGTGAGGTGCGCCCGGTAGCGGACGAGCGGAGTGATGAGAAAGCGGGGCCATGACACTGTGGGGAGCGTTGTTCGGGAGATGCTTGGGTTGTTAGGTTGCGATGTGGCACGAGCGAGGGGCTAGGGCTATGCTGCGTAATATGGGTTTCCAAATTGTCATGGGCGCCATCGTCACGGGAAATGAACGGCTGAGATGGTCCACGGGTTTGTGCACTCGCTGAGGGGCCATGTCCGAACATCTGTGGAACGGCAGGGTCGGCTGTACGGCAGGGCGTGGGGTGGTTTCGGAGCGTGTCATTTTCACCTTGAACCTGGCACCACAAAGCGGTTGACCTTGCGGTGCTCCTTTGAGGACTTTGCACCGACACAGCCCAACGCCTACACGCCATCAATGCCACGTACCTGCTCCCTACTTCCCCCCTTACAGATAAGCTGAGGCCTCCGCCACCACCAGCATCTCCACAGCCGCCCGCAAACCAGGCACCGCTTGACCAGCCACCCGATGGTGGGTCTCATGGTGGGGTGATGGGCATGAATCGCCGTAAAATGGTGGGGCGATGGGCATATGAATAGCCGAACATGGTGGCCTGCGTTGGGCGACCGTCGTCCAGTCAACCTAGCTTGCTGCCAATCCTAAGTTATAATCGCTATCCTGAAGGCCGTTCACAGGGCCCAAAGGAACTAGCCCGCATGGGTTGCTGCCCTGAGCCCCCGCCTAGCCCAGCACTGTCTTGCATTGAATGATCATATGCCATCCTCCTTCTAAATCTTCACCTAGCTCACCTACCCAGCCCGCCATCATACGACATCCATCAAAGCCATCATCCAAGACCCGCTTCGTTCCGGCCCCTGCCGCACCGATCCTCCTCTCACTTTTACTAAACTTCTTTCCCCTTACCCCACAGGCAACTCAAACCCGCCCGAGGCCCCCTCCGCTACCGCCCCTCCGCCCACGACCCCTCCTCCTCCGCCTCCACCAGCACCTCCCTCTCCTCCAGGTCCCTCCTCCTCTCCCTTCTCCTCCGACACCTACACCCCCAGCAACCTTACCTACCACCCAGCTGGAACACTGGGCTCAGCTCCCTCCACACCCGTCTCAACCCCCCCTCCCCTCGCACCCCCCTCCTCCTCCTCCTCCTCCTTGCCACCACCTCCTCCTGCCCTTCCGCCCGCCCCACCCGAGACACCCTCCCCCGAGCGGCTCTTCCTGCTGCTACTCTGTCCGGAGCGCTTTCACGTCACCGCACTGCTGGCTGGCAACACCGCTGATGCCATGACGCTAGCGCTGGAGTGCAGCAGTGACACTACATGCAGTCGGGAGCAGCAAGGGGTGCTGCTGCCCCCGCAACAACCGCTGATGCCACTGCCACCACAACAGCCGGTGACACCGCCCCCACAGCAGCCATCAGTACCTGTAACGCCACCACCATCACAGCCATTGGAACAACCGCAACCGCCACAGCAGCCATCGGTTCCGCCGCCCGAGTTGCCGCTCGCGCCGCCACCACAGCAACCACTGACCGCGCCGGCGCCGCCATTGCAGCCACCCCAACAGCCACCCCCAGCCCAGCCGCCGCCACCTGAACAACCACCCAACAGCCCCGGTAATCCTGCACCCAACTCCGCACCCACTACACCTCCAGTGCCTCGCCGGTACTTGCGGGTGTATCGCAGAATGGGATGTGCAACGCGACGACTGGTGCTTGAGGCCGAGACTACTAGTGGTACTAGTAGTTCAGGCAGCAGCAGCAACAGCGCGAGTGGCAGTGGTCAAAACGCTACCAGTAGCAATGCCCCTGCCACAATGATGGAAAGCGGCGGTACGAGGGACAACCAAACTGCCGCTGAGTCCATAACCAGCAACAGTTTCGCTTCCGTCTCGGCTATGCTAGTGAATCGACTGGGTGAGCCCGCAGCTCCCAGAACTGTGTATTTGGGTGGGACTGCTGCTGCTGGAGATGGGGCCAGCAGTGGTGCAGGTATTATTGAAGGTACTGGTGCAGGCGGTGATAGTACGATAGCGGTACTGCCTCTGCGATTTGACTGCCCGGATGGTTTTGACGCGTTGAGAGGGCGGGAAGCGGGGAATGGGCTACCTACGGAGATTTCGTTTGAATGCAAGGCTGCTGCATCTGTGGTCGGAAATTGGACACAGCCGGCGTTAGGGGCATTGGCGGACGCTCGAGGTTCGGCCGTTGGGCCAGCGTCGGCAAAGCGGGTGTTGCTGTGTCCCCCCGGGACGCGGGTAGCCGGGGTCGTGGGAAGGACACGGGAACTCAAGGAGGGGAGTACAAAGGTCAAGGATGGGCGGTTACCAGCACTGCTGGTCGAGTCGATTACTCTGTATTGCGCCTCTTGCGCGTGAACCTGATCTGACGAAGAAGTGAAGGCTGCAGGCAATCCTGCGGTCGTCGCCGTGTACATAGGACGTCTGCATGCATGAACTTCGTGCTTCATATATGTGCCCTAATGCATAGCATGAACCGAGGGTCGTGCTGAGCGTAGAACGCATGTCGTGCCTTTATCGAGTTGCATAGACGTAATAGGCCAACTCTTTGTAGAGCGGACTGAAGTACACGGCACCGACGCATCGTCCATGTCGCTTATTACCCGGGGGTGTGCGAATGCTTGGGTGCGGAGCGGTTGGCCATGTTGTACCTAGTAGTCTCCGCGTCGCGTACGATGGTTATTATTTACGAGCTGGCAGGTGTATACGGGTGCATATGCATTGCTGCTAGCAAGCTTCTGGCGGCCATCAGCGTCATTGCGCGGTCTTTCACAAAATACGCCGGTTTTTAACTCCTTTGTAACCTACCTTTTCCTCATAAAAGCAACAACAAATAACACCTTACACCTCCTTGCCTTCTATGCGCTTGCTTTCATTTGCTAACAACCGGTGCAACAGCTCACTAGTTACCTCTTGTTCTTGTGCTCCACTAGATTGCTTGATGCATTTATAGGAATAGTCTGATCTTTTTCAGTCACACCGGGCAAGGAAAATGCTATATGGGGCGGCGGTAAGGTTAAGCAACCCTTCACTTTCCAAGCTTATGCAGATTAATAAATGCAATGTCACGGACTTCAACAGGTCTGGGACCCTTTGCTGATCGTTGCGCAAATTGTCACACTTCAATGCCTGTTCTACCTCAGCCTCGGCCTATGGCAGGGGCTATTTCTTGGTGCGTCAGCCGTTCATTATCGTCTGACAATGGTGTTATTGTTCAGAGCAAGTTGAGGTGCCGCTTTGTCTCGCAGGGTCCTACGCGGGTAGATTATCCATCCTCCATTTGTTTAGCTGGCGGATTTATGCGGTTGGCTCCTACGCCGGGTGGATTAGCATAGTTTCTTTGCTGCTGACGTCATTGCTGGGCGCCGTCTTCTTGGTTTGGATAGTAAGTGTTGGAAGCTGTTCAGGCGCGGAGCTATCCCCCAACCCGCAACCCGCACAATTGGCGTTCCCCGCGACGCATCCACATGAAACTTCCACGTTCACCCACACACCTCCTCTTACCTCTCCCATGTAGGTCGAACGGGCTAAGAAATGCCTGGACTTTGCTTCCACGTGTTTCATCTTCCACTTTTGCTTCTGCTGGTCGTACGAGGGCTTCCCCGCGCGCTTTGAATGGTGGGTGCCATGAACCGTCCACAGCACACTTAAATACCCTGTTGCCGCTTCTCTGCTGCTTAATAAAGTCTCACTGGGCCATTCTAACGATGTTGCTGCTTGGCGGCCCTAGGTGGGCTGCAAACGTGGTCGGGCTCATCGTGATGGCCCTCCTCGGGGAGTGGCTGTGCCTGCGGAGGGAGATGCAGGACATACCGCTAAGTAAGCCGGGTTGCCACACGCAGCATTACTCGGGAGGGGGCGAATCCCAGGTCTTTCGGTGAGCGCAGGCATCCGTACCGTGGGGCCCTTGCTGCCATTGGCGATTGACAAGCGCAAGGGTTGTAATCTTGGCTGTATGCGCCTGTCTGTATCCTCACCGTCCCGATACGACCCCGCTCTCTCTCCCCTTGCCCCTCCACCCGTTCCTGCCCTCCCACCATCCTGTCCTCGCCCCGGCGCTGCGCCATCCCTGCCCTCTCCTGCGGCGCCCTTGTGACAACACCTCCTTGCGCGTACTCGCCTCCGTCTCCGCTTCTCCGCCTGTCTCCTGCATCGATGTTACCAGGTGAGTTCTCTCCCGGTCCCGTCGCGCCCGCACCGCTGCAAGCCGCGACCGGCGTGGTTACCGCGTCGCTGCTTTCCTGGTTGCTACCGCTGCAGCCGTCCATAGGTGCCTCGTCTCGTTACCGGGATAGCCGCTTGCTGCGGCCCTTTGCGGCACTGCATACCGTGTTAAAAAGGTACATTTGCCCCACTTTCCGCTCATGACGCATGGCCATGCGACGCGCCCGTGCGTCTTTACATAACATAGCCGCGTTTCGCAAGCCCAAGGATGTAAAACAATAGCACTACTGCTAGGGCACAGATGACGAGAGGTTGGATGCATTCCTCTTTCTTCCTCTAGGCCCCATGATTTGCATTCCGCGTGCATGATACCTTTAATACTGTACTCTTCCCTTTCTGCATGTGAGCTCCTTCCATGGCCCGGCCCTATGCCCCGCCCGCCTGCCCCACCCCCCGGGTACCCCTCTGCCTCCACCTTGCCCACCTCCCACCCGGGGCGGCACGCAGATACGTTGAGAGGGCGAGGAGCTAGCGGCAGTGCGGCCACACCCAGCGGTGGCGGCGCCGGCGCCTCCAGCTCGGGAGGAGCCGGCGGCAGCGGCGGGGAGGCGGTGGGGACCTCCTCCTCCGTGCAGATGTCTAGCGCTGCTGTCAAGGGTGTCGTGCCCAAGCAGGGGCAGCCGGGCCAGCAGGCCATTGCGATCAATGTATGAGGGCGGATGTATGGTGCAAAAGTCATAGTGGCGTGTGGCCCTGATCCGATAGGGGTTTGGATATGTTAAGAGCTGTTGACAGGCGGTGTGTCTGGGCCTTGCTGGGTGCGGTCGCATGCTGCGGACATGGCAACGCTTTCAAAGCCTTCTTGTTACTGCGACAGGGGCTGAAGGCCGGAAGCTGAAGGCCGGAGCGGGGGCTCGCTTCCTGTAAGATAAGGGGCTTGAAGGGTACAGCCATGTTGTTGCAGCGGACACCCTGGCATTCAAGCATGTCCTAGGTGACATCGAAACAGGGTTGCGGAAGATGTATAAGAGGCTAGCTTGATGGTCCTTAACTCCTTACAATGGGGGACGGGGCTGCTGCGCGTCTCACGACCAGGATCAGTTAAACGTCAGTCACAAGCACAGGTGTCATAAATAAGGATGCGCAATAGACAACAGTATACCTACAATCCCGAGGAGGTCCGTCACGGTGCCCACGTCACCGCAGGGCATGCCCAGCGGCACGTGCTAAACAAGGAGTTGATCGCGTGATCAGCACGCGTGATCCAAGAGTACACTTATCCAAGATTGCACTCCCAGCCATCGTCTTGTGTTCATGCTAGTACAATGTGGGGTAAGGTCAGTCACTTTCCAATACTGCTTCAGTACATTGGCCCCCTGTTGCAAAGGCGTTACGTCACACCGCGTCATGACACCTAGAACCCCACACTTCGGCGAGAAGCATCCTACATCCGTGGGTATAGGTACGGGAAAACTAAGCAAATAAGCAATCGCATAGGAATCAGCTGCACCTGCCTTTATTATATAGTCAAGACCTGCATTACGCCACCACTGCATTAAAAGTTATTATCATGCCTGCATCAGTTAATAATAGTGCTACTGTTTCACAGCTTTCCACAGCCCCTACTTCCCTCACCATACGAGGCCAACAAGACCACAACGGCACCTCCCTGCAATAGCGCTCCCCGCTCCCCGCCTGATCCACTACCGTACATCACCCCCAGCGCTTGGCCATGGCAGCCAGCCGCGCTTCGTCCCGCTTGCTCTCCTCAAACCTGTCCAACGGCTTCTTCGCAGGCTTCGCAGCAGCGTTGCCGATACGGCTCTTCTTGCCGCCATCCTGCCGTACCATCGCTGCTTCCGTCGGCTGAGCAAACCTAGACTGCCCCTGCCCCTGCTTCTCACCTCCGCCTCGCTCAACCCCACCAGCTGGACTGCTGCGATCCCCGCGTGAACTCACCCTGCCGCCCGGGCTGTTGCCGGCAGCTCCGTTCGGAGGCAGCCCTCCAGCGAACCCACCCATGGGAGGCATCCCAATGCCCATTCCCATGCCCATGTTGCATAACGCGCCGCCCCCACCTGGCATCATCATGTAGCCGCCAGGCATCATTCCCGGCTGCAGCTGCTGCTGCTGTTGCTGCTGCTGCGGTGCGCACATGTAACCAGGCCCGCCCATCATCATCATTCCACCGCCAACACCGCCACCGCCGTCCATGACGACAGGCATTGGCCCGCCCTGTGGGCTAACCCACCCTACACCCGCTGCCTGCTGTGGTGGCTGCTGCGGTGGCTGCGGAATCTGCAGCTGCGGCGGCAGCTGCTGCGGCTGCCCCTGCCCCTGCATCTGCCCTTGCACCTCGCCATATGCCGTACCCGCCGGCGCACCCGCCGCTCGTGCATTCAACGGCGGCAGCTTGGGAATGTTGCTAAGTCCTCCTACAGCGCCCGCCAGGCCACCACCACCCAGCATGACCGGCTGCTGCGGCAGCCCCGCCGCACCCAGCAGCACCCCCCGACCGCCATGCATGCCCGCCTGCGCCATCAGCATGGCAGGCGGCACGAAGCCCGCTAGCGACGCCAGCCCCGCATGCGGCCCCGCATGCTGCGCAAAGCTCTGCGCCGCTGCTATGGCGCCGCTGAGCTCCATTCCGCGCTCGCGGCCTATATAGAGCTTCTCCAACAGGCGGTCCATCTTCTCTTTGGTGCAGTCCAGCTCGCGTTTGCGCTCCAGGACCTCGTTCTTGGCCTCCATGACGGCGTTGGCGGTGAGGTGCGCCTGCTGCTGCCAGCGGGTCATCTCAGAGGACATGAGCTGCGGGGGCGGAGCGTGGGGAGGAGCGGAGGCGCGGACACAGCGTAATTGGCTTTTCGGTTGACCCTGCAAAAAAGAAGAACCATGACGCATGGTAGCGCCTACCCGAACTTCCCAAGGTTCCCCTCTACCTAACCGCCCCTACCCTAGCGCGGCAACAGTTGGAACACGAGTACCCGCAACCCAACATCCAAACCGCACCCACATGCAGCACCCCCAACCCCACCCCCACCACCTACATGTGTGCGGTACACCAGCTCATCCCGCAGCCTCGCAATCTCCTGCTGCAGCTCCCCGATTCGGTTCTGGTACTCCGACTCCAGCCGCGCTCGGTCCACCGCCTCGGCGGAGCGGATGCGGTCCTCGCTGGCCGCCAGCGCCTCCTGCGCCTTGGCCACTTCGCTGCGGGCCGCTTGCAGCTCCGCCTCAAAGTCCTGACGCATGCTCTCAAGCGCGTTGCGCTCCTGCAGGCGGGTGGAAAAGGAATGGGACCGCGTTGGGAAATGGATAGTGGCAACCCTGACGGCTGAGAGGAAGAGATGATAACTCAGTCCCGCTTAACCATCCTCATGCCTTCGTGCGTGTCCCGCACGCACGCACCCGCTTGATGCCGTTGCGCTCCTCCTCCAGCAGCCGCTGCTCCTCCCGCCGCTTCTTCAACACGTCCTCCAGCTTGTTCTTGGCCTCCAACTCCGCAGCGATGGCAGCCTGGTGGGTGCAGTGGAGCGAGGGTGCGTGGCAGGGAGGTTGCGGTGGTGGTGGAGGTTGGGAACGATGTTGTTTTCAAGGGCGTGCCGGGACAGTGTGGGGGCCAAGACGAGGTCCGGCTCTCTTGCATCCTCTTGAACCCCCACTCTTCTTCACTTCCCTCCTCAACGCCCGCCCGCCTACAGCAACCCCTCCCACTTGCCTGCAGCAGCTCCTCCGCCTTCTTACGAGCCGCCTGCTCCGCCTTGAAGTGCTTCTCTATCCGCAGGACCATGTCCTCTAGCTCCTCCCTCGCGCGAGCCTCCATCTGCAACTGCTGCATATGCCGCTCCCGCTCCTCTGCAAGCAACGCCGCCGCCTCCGCCTCCACTGCCGCTGCCGCTCCGCCACCCACGCCGCCAGCCGCTATAGCCTCGCTGTAGCGCCCCACCGCTCCTTCACCCCCGTAACCGCCTCCGCCAGAGGGCGGCGAGGATGCTCCGCTGACCGCGTTAGCGGCACCGGCGGCGGCCGGCGCGTAAGCGGCTCTACTGTCGAACGCCCCTCTGTCGTACATCTCACCTCCGCCAATATCGCTGGGTTCCTCCATGGGTGCCGCGGGGGCCCCTATGTACGCGGCAGAGGGCCTCGCTGAGAAGTCGTCCTGCTCCTGCCCGCCCAAATCCTCCCCGCTGTACTCGTACGGCTGATAGCCGTACGAGTAGTCCGCTGGGTACCCTTGCTCCTCCCCTCCCGGATACCCCTGCTGCTGCTGTTCCTGCTGCTGAGCTTGCAGCTCTTCCCCGCCTCCGCCCTCTACAGGGTACTCCGCCAGTCCTGATCCTTGCTCCAGACCTCCCGCGGCCAACTCCGCGATCTGCTCCTGCCCCCCTGCGTCGTACTGCGGAGGACCAGCCATGTCACCCGCAGGGGGAACTCCCTGGCTGGGCAGGCCGTGCAGGCGGTTGCGTTCCGATGAACCTGGCTGGGAAGAGGACTCTGCCGCGGTGGCCGCTTGGGCCGGTGCTGCCGCTGGCTGCGCTTCAGGTGGGGGTGCAGCGGGAGCCGCTGGAGCCACCGCAGGGGGTGCAGGAGAGGGCGCGGCGGGCTGAGACTTTGCTGCTGGGGCTGCTGGGGCCGCGGCTGCTGCTAGGGCTCGTGCCGACGGGGCCCCGGGCAGCTTTGTTTTGACGCGGGATGGGGCCTTCTCTGGTGATTTTCGTGCGGATGCTGGCGCTGGTTTGGATTGCTTTGAAGGCGATGGCTGCGACTGTGGGGCTTTGCGGGCGGAAGGGGGCCCCGGCTGGCTGGACCCAGGCTCCGGTTGGCTTAGCTGTGGAGGAGGAGGGCTTGCGCGGCTGCGGGATGGAGAGGGGCTAGGTCGGGCGGCTTGTGGGGAAGGGTTCGGCGGGTTGAGAGACAGCGGAGGAGGGCCGGGCGGGTCCAGTGGAGGAGGTGTTGCTGAGGGTTCAGGCTGTGGCTGCCCAAGGGTCTCCGGTTGGGCGCTTTCTGAGGAAGGGTCCGGCTGGATGGGCGCCGGGGGGGTTGGGTTGCTGGATTCCTGGGGCGCTTCCTGGGGGGCTGCTTGGGGGGCTGCTTGGGAGGCTTCTGTTTCGCTGGCAGCCGGGGGACTTGCTGCTGGGTCGGGTTCTTGCAGGAGTCCTCTTGGGCTAGGGGAAATGGTTGGCTGCTGAGGTTCTGGAGAGCTGGAGGACGGGGCCTGGTCAATGTCACCCAGGGCATCAGCCGGGAGCTGTCCTTCCTGGGCGCTGCCCTCAGCTGCTTGGGACTCGCGTCGGCTTGGGGCGGGCGAAGGTAGAGGAGCGGCCGCTGGGGAGCCCATGGCTGTGGATGGTTGTTCAGTTTGGGGCAGCTCCGTTGGAGCTGGTTCCATGTCAGGCTGGCCTCCAAGGTTCTCGCTGTTTGCTGCTTCAGCCTGCAAGCCAAAACCGCATGGCATTGGCATGCGAAGACTCTTCTATCATGTCCTCACCATTCCTTACTGTGCTCCTTTAGCAATAAATGCGTGTATATCCTCAATGCTTATGGCGTTTGTGGTGTTACGGCTAACAGAAGCCAAACGAAAGCAAGCAGCCTTGGGCAACAACAACGGTCTTATAAATAAAAACAGCAAGCTCAGCTCACCATTGTGCACTAATAAGATTTCCTGCCTCCGCTTGCGGTCGAGATTCGGTCCTTAGAGGTAATAGCGACGCTGCTGTGTATGCCCAATAAAGAACCTCATATTACGCACCACTATAAAATATGTTGCTGAAAATTGTAAGGCGTTCAATTCAGTTGTATAAAAGCAAGCCAGCTGAGTCCATCCGTGGTTGGTAACCTGCGTCGCCGTAGATGTCTCATACGCATGATCGTAAATATGTAAGAGCCAAGCATGAATGTTTTATGCAAATGGAGCACCGCGCGCAAGGTCGACGAGTGTCGTACGAATAGTGGTTACTGGTTAGCAAGTTGGGTTAGCAAGTTGGGAACAAAGTACGTACTTGCATGTGGGCGTGTTTTTGTGACAGGAACCTAGTGGAGGGTCTCCGCTTAGGGATGCGAGCCATGTCCTTAGGGATGCCGCATAAGGCCTAACCCCCAGGGTTACCCTGGCAGAACCTGGTAATGACTGCGCTGCATAGCAGACTCCCAAGGTTTACATGGTATATAGGAAACATGCAGCGCTTACAGCTGTCTTTACATGGGCAAGTTCACTTTACATATCCAGCAATTAGATCGTACTGCACTATCCGTTAGCGTGTAAACAGACACGAGACGACTACCGGTACAGCAGTCTGGAAGGTTGCTTCCCATCGCTCCCGACACTTACAGCCACCCATGGGGGAGAACAGAATACACACAACATAGCCAACAGCTTATCCATGTTCTGTAGCAAGATGGAGCTGTTGCTTACACGCCTGCTTAGCCAACGAGGTCAAGCAACGAGGTTTCACGACCATCAAAACAAAAAAGGAAAACATTGCAACCAGCGCATTCCCTCCGTCAATAATAGTAGTTCAGTAGCACTTCAAGGGGATCCGCCTTTATACCAATAGGCGGGACCAGGCGGGAAATCCACAATACCCAGGTTACAGCACCCTAAACGCCACAATAACCAGCTATAGATCACATCACCAGCGCCTACGATCAGATGGCCACGCTCTAGCAAGCCACTCAAATGCCCGGTGCCAATGCAGCGGACACGCCCCTGCCAACAACTGAAACCAAGTGTCAGTCCACCCCGCCAACAGTGGCCAACAGCATGCGCGTCTCGCGGTACGGCAGCAGCAGACGAGGAGCAATTGAAGCCACGTTTACACATATCTAAGGGCGCAAGACCGAGAGGACACAGCCACTGCAGCGTCACACGGCCAATCATGTAAGCACCGTTCGTTATCGTACACTCATTGCCAGCGCTTGTACTGCAGAAAGAGCACAACAGCAACTGCAACAGCAACCGCTCTTGTGCATCATTTCAAGCTTTTGTTGCCTAGCGGCTGCAAGGGTCACGGATTAGGGCAGATAGCCTCCTACCATCACACGAGGTCGGGCACCGACACCTGCCATGCCAGTTGATGCCCATGCTCCCCGTATGATACTTCACATTTCCGCATCATTTGCTTTGCTTTAATCATCCGAACCAGGAGCCATGTGATGCGAGCTTGCGGACCTCATGAGCTCCACCGCACCTTGCAACCAGCCAACAACGCATCCTACTACTACATAACTTCTATACCGGTTACATCACGAGTGTGTCAAGGGTCAAGGAGCACGCGAGCGCCGTCCCTTCAGGATCGATGATGTTGTCAGAACCAACCGAACCAGCCTCTATAGCAAGCCCATACAGCAAGCCCCCACCCGCCAAGAGACTCGATGTACAAATGCTCGCTCGTTTAATGTTAAAGCCAATGCAACCGCCTAGTATAGTTTCGAGACACTGAACGGCAAGTGCAACCCAATACCGGTACCACTGCACTGTTGCACGCCGCCCTCATGTGTAAGCACCACAAACAGGAACAAGACTTGAGGTGTGACCTGGTGCATGCTTGGTCCACCTAGCACTTCACGCTCGGCAGAAACCAATACAACGAATGAAGTAAGGAGCCAGAAGCCCCACATGATTGGCCAAAACATCATCTTCACAACCATACACAACCATGGATCAATGGTCATGGCCTTGGGCCCTTGCTCTTTTCTCAAAGCAGCCTCGGCAACACGTGAGCTGCGCATGGGCCGACACCCTTCCATGCCTCTCTGTTATTGTAGATGTCAGGTATTCGAGTAAGCCAATAGAGGCACGGCCCTACAACATTAATCACGACTAGAGATGAACCAGCATCCCTTGCAATCACCAATGATGCTCCTACTCGCGGCCAGCAAACAGCTAATGCCCGCAGCGAAGTGCATGCACGCACGCAATGCCCACACCCACAATCAACGCCCCTGTGTGTCTCCCGCTTGTGTGTAACCATTCTAGCCTCCGAGCCCCGTACACTTGCTTAACGGGGAGCCCCCCGATACGCGGGTGAAGCCGCGGCATGTCCAGCACGAGCACCATGCGCCGCAGTCTCAGACCCTGCCGTGTTAACAAGCGCACCACCCACCACCCGAGCCTGCGCGCTGCACTTCCGCACAGCCTCCACAAACGAAGCCTGGCGCCGGTATGAGGTGTCCACTTCCTCGCCACCCAGCTCGAAACCGCCATACCGGTACTCCACATCCACATCGTCATCATCGTCGCTGCATGGCAGCGATGCGAGCTCCTGCGTGTCGTGCAGGAAGTCCCCACACAGCAGCACATCCAACATGCGCGTGCGGTAGGCCTCCGCCTCGGCTTCCGGCCCGCTGAGCTCCCGGCGCACGCCGCCAAAATCCTCAACCGCAAAGCTCTCCTCCCCGGTGCAGTTAAGCCTGTCCAGCATCTGCCCATCCATCACAATGCCGTGGTTCACGCTAGCCCTGTCGTCATGCTCATCACACACCCTATCCTCCCATGCGCTGGAAGCCGGCGGCGCCTCCTCGCTGCATGGAACCTCTGGACAGCACGACAGGGCCGGCGGCACATGCGCGGCAGGACCCGTACGCACACCGCCTGTTGGGCCGTAAAGTGCCATGTGCGCGTTAAGGCCTCCCACGCGCACGAGGGTGGTGCTGCCCGCTTGCCCGCCTGCAAACCCGGCTACGCCACGCGGATCGCCGATGCTGTCTCCGAATGCACCCATGATGCGACCCGCCGCCGGGCCAGTTCCAATGCTGTTAGGCCGCATGTTGGCGGCGTGGCCCGCACGAGCACCCTGGCCAAGCGCCTGTCCTGGCGTCCGCATTTGCAGCGTGGGCAAATGGGTGGTTAGGCGCCTGGAAAGGCGCTGACTGCGCATGTCACCCTGCGCTACTGCTGCCATGCAAGCCTCCTGCAGGCGGCTGAGGGCGCTGGTCACGTCGCGAGCCTCTTCAGCCAGCAATGAGCATTGGTGACCCCCTCCCGGACCTGAACCCTGACAGCCGAAGCTACCGTCCATAAGATCCGTGCAGCCTCCGTTCAAGCGCTCGCCCTTTAGAGGTGACAGCGTATCCGTCGCTGGGTTAGGGCCCTCTGCCGCCGGGCCGTTGTCAGCTTCTCGCGCCGTGGCGCTTCCAGTTGCAGGCTCCTGAGCGTTGTTGAGGCCGACGTGCTGTTCAAGCGGCCTCTTTGCCGCGTTCACGTCTTCCGACTGAACCGCGGCCTTCTGGGCGGCACGCAAGGGACTGCAGGCTTGCCCCAGCGCCTCCAGGGGATTATTCGACAACATGTAGGCTGTATTGCCCGTAAGCACGGTGGCAGGGCCGGAAGTGTTGCCGTGCGTCAGGTGGCTGGAGTTGCTGAAGCGGTAGGGACCGGAACGTGAGCTGCCGCCCCAGTCGCAACGCTGGCCCTCACTTGACGAGTCGACTGCTGCCAATGCCTGGGCCCTGGCGTCGCGTTGCTGATGGCGAAGGTCCGGTCGCTCCAGCACCCGATGCAGTTGCTTCGTCACGTGACCACCGCCTGACGTCTCTTCTGCTGCTCCTTCCTCGGCAAGGTTCTCCGCGCTGTGCCGTGACTGGCTCCCCCTCACCACAAGAGCTGCATGCATAGCTTCAGTGCTCCGTAAGATCGAGGACTCCGTGAACAGTCCGGCGCTGTGGAGGGGGTTCAGCGTGACAATCAGGTTCATGGAATCTGCACAACGGCCGCCGTCGGTGTTGTTAACCCGGCTGTCATTGCTGTGGCTCAACAGGAAAGCAGGGGGTATTGGCCCCGGCCCACAAGACGGAGACGCGCCGGGATCCCGGCCGCTTCCGTCAACGGAGCGCCGGGTGTAGGAGCCAAAGCCGCCGCAGTGGCCTGCGCTAGCACGTAGGGGAGACGAAACGTCCAAGGCGCCCGCAACATTGGCCGCGTGCACATGGCCGGATCCACAGGCAGATGAGTCCCTGCGAGATCGGGGAGACCTGCCCGCTGATAGGCACGATGGTGGCAAGCCAGTGACAGTTATGTCCCCGTCTTGAGAAAAGACAATGCTGGGGCGTCGGTATCCCCGCGTGGCCGCACCGCAGGGGCCGGAAGCCAGGGACCTCCGAGGTCTTGGGGCCTGCGAAGTGACGCCCGCTGCTCGATTCCCACGCTCCAGGCTGCTGCATGCTGCCATGTCTCCGCCGCTCTCCGTGTGGAGCCGTGAAGGGCGTGAGGCTGCGTAGCCATCAGCAAGGTTACAGCAGCTAGTAGACGACCGCCGCAACGGAGACTTGGGGACTCCGGCAACTGCTCCAGCCGCCGCATTGGTGGAAGTGCTGGATGCAACCGACTTCTCAGCGGCCCCACATAGCTCGCCCATGGACATGCTGGCACTGAGGGCAGACGAGTGACCGCTGCTGGCTGCAAGGGCGGTGTGCGCGCGGGATATGTGCCTTCTTGAGGGCGCCGGAAGCAGGCATGCGGCAGCACTAGGCGAGATGCGGTCGCTGCGACTGCGGCCCGTGTCCGCCAGGGCACGCGTCCTGGCGAGGAAGGGGTTCAGGGACCCCAGTGCGGCAGGAGCGTGAGGGGCGTCCTGGAGAGGCCTTCCATGCAACTTTGACTGCGTGAGTTCGATAGATGTGGTACGCGGCGGCGGCACCACGGCTTCAGGCTGCGTGTTGGCGCCCCGGCTCGACGATGCAGACTGACGCGTGGTGCATGGCGCATGAGCGCGTGGGGAACCTGGCTGCTGGTGGCAAGGGTTATGCACTTGCCTCGGCGCCTCCCGGCTACCCCTGCTCGCGCCATTGTAGAAGCTTGAGCGGCTGCCATGGCGATCGGAAACCGTCTGCACCGAGCGGATACTGTCGTGTCCTCGACGAAGGTCGGAGAATACCGCAGAGGGCTCATCGTGCTGCGGTTGCGACAATGAGGAGCGCATGCACGTCACAGGTTAGGCGGGCATCATTGAAGAGGGAGTCGGGAGAAGCAAGGCGCCGTCACCGACAGTCAACAGAACAACAGCCATTATCCCTAAAACATAGCAGAAACGACAATGAGCAACCCATACAGTATCATATACTCACGTATTTTGAGCTCGAGGTGAACAATTCCAGGTAACGGGCAGTTGCCAATGTCACGACGTCCGCATCAACTCGAGCCCTCGCCCCGGATATCCGCGTCTTCGGGCCATCAGACGAGGTGTACTCCCATGTTCCTGCAAAGCCAAACTTTCATGACCGCGGGCCTCGAGGACAGGGTGGAAAGGAGCCAAGGGGAGGGTCGACAAATTTTGAAGACGCACCTTTGCTGCCACTAATCCCGCTGAGAAAACTAAGGATACCGCCCCGCACTGTAGAAGATGTTCCATGGCATTTGCCAATGCTTGAGTGCGATGCATCGCACTCTGGCGTAGCTGGCCTGCAAGTGTAACCCGCAGGGTGATCGATTACCAGCTATATTGGTGCTGCTTGTAGCCCATGTCCGCCAATGTCTTACCGGGGCCCGAAGCATGAAGGTAGACAAGAAGGCCATGGCACCTTCATTGCCTTCACAACCTCTTCCGCGCTAAAGCCTTGGAAGAGGCATCTTCAAAACGTCTCTAAGCTTCCCTCCAGCCATTATGCACAATGCACACGTTCGGCTGCTGGGGAGAGAAAGGACAGCTCCTAGCTAAGCGAGGTTCTTGTAGATAATACTAACAAGAATTCCTGTAACGCATAAAAATGACACCGCGTAATACTTCAAGACTAATGTAGGACTACCACTGTAGGCGCCCATCTGTGTCCGAGTCCCTAGCTAGTCAGGCGTGTACGGTAGCTCCCCATGAAGCATTGCCGCTGTGTCTGTGCAACATGTACTTTAAACATAGCTTCATGCCTTCCAAAGTTCCTGGGCGTGGCTCTGCTGCAAGTGACAGGGTAGGATTGGGACTTAGAGCATGTCAACGTGGCATTCACAGTTGCAGCCTGGCAAACCTAGGCACACCCAGCTTCATATCTGCATTCTGACAGGCTCTTCAATGTGTTTGGTGGCAGCCCGAGCCATCTATGGCACCATTCACACGCGTGGTACCCCACAGCACCCCTTTGCCCACAGAAGATTGCCTGTATCGCCTACATGCGCCCAACATAAGAACGCCCGTACCACTACCGACAGGGCTCCCCGTTTAAGCGATAGCCAGGAAGGAAAGTTACAAGCGCGGAGGCACGCCGCACAGCACTTGTGACGGCTGTACGAGCGCTGTGTCATATCAATGTGCCGCAGCCCTTCACAGGGCCGCCATCGTCTTTCCTTCGCATCACCAGCACCAGCCGACAAAACCTCTACCGCGCGCTGATGACAGCATGAGCCGGCAGAGCGGCAAGGTACTGGAGCACCCTCAGGACCGTCGCAGCTTGCATGGGTATACACCTGGGCACACACAAACACCGCTGCTACACAAGATAACGGGTTGCCGAGGAGGGTTGCTCAGCCCGATAATCCGTACATGACGCCGCTGTCGCCGCGGCTCCCTTATTTACATGGCGCGCCACGCCCATCCATCTGTACACCCCCAGTAGCGGCCTAGATGAGCGAAAGCTCCTCAGAGTTGGCACGGGCGCCCGACTTGAGCTTGACATAGGCCTCGTGCGTCTCCTGGATCACATGCATGGTGAACTCCTTGTTCATGCACTTGTTGTCGTACCCGAACTTGTTGGCAGGCTTGCCATCGGGGATCTTGTAGTCACGGAACCACTCCAGGACCCTCTGGATCTCGCCGGGGAAGTGCCTGCGTGGGAATGAAGGGGTACGGAAGCAGAGGAAAGGTAAGAAACAGTGGACACACGTGCAGCCCGCCTATTTTACACCAGCGCATATATTGCCCAAAAGGACGGCGAGCGAAAGGACCGCGAAACCATTAGAGAGGCGGGAGACTACCTGCCAAGATGAGTGCATACCTCCTGGCATCTATCTATCTGCAACATGCAAATTCTACAGGTACTTACTTCTCAACATCCTCCACGTCGTTGACCAGGGGGGCCTTCGGGTCGCTCGCCGAGATGGCAATCACCTTCCAGTCCAGCTCGCCGTCATCAATCATGGCCAGAACGCCGACAGGCTTAACCTTGTACACGCCACCGCGCTTGGCGGCGGCCGAGCCAATCTCGACAACGTCAACCGGGTCGTTGTCACCCTGCGTGGAAGGAAGCAACGACATGGCGGGGATGCGGTTATGGGACACGTGTGAGGATTGGGATCTCATGCCAGCCAACTTGGAGAACGCTGTGTCAGCTTTTTGATGGGTGCGGTGCGCTTGCCGGTCACTCGTCCTACATTTGTAACAGGACATTTGCAACATGTAAGACAGAGGGGACCATAGTATATGGCCCAAATCACCGTGCACATCGAGATCTGGCCAGTAGCCACTCACCGCGGCCTGCAGGTCGGGGTTGGTGGTGCCCGGGTCCTCCCAGGTCTGCGGCAGCATGCCGTAGTTCCAGTTGATGTTATAGGGGTAGAAGCGGAGCTTGCCCTTCTTCACGTCCTGCTTGATGGGAGTGCAGGGCTCGTCCTGCGGAGGTTTTTGGGGGTTCAGGGGCAGGGGACGGTTGAGTCGGAGGATGCGGAAAGGGGAGACGGATTGTGCTGTTTGGCACGTGGTTGGATGACAGCCCATGTGGCGCAGGCAGGGAGCTTTCTCCAGTCGATATGCGGGAAAGAGTGCCGGGTATATGCATAACGTATTGAGGCCTCACTTGTGCCGGAGAAACGAGCCCCGGTTTCGACGGTTTCATAGAAATCACAACAGGTGTGCAATTGGAGATTCCAGCCTCTGGGAGCCCTACAAGAGAGTACGGACATGGCCTACTACAAGGGAAAATGCAACATGAGCTCCGCTGCTCGCTGAACCCCCGCTGTACCCAACCCCACACCTCCTAATTGGCATATGCAGATGAGAAACGCACCGTGGCAACCTCCATCTTCGCAGAAGTCTCCTTGGGGATTTCGCAGATGTAGTGCAGGTGGCCATCGCCAGCATACAGGGGGATCTCGTGCCAGCATGACACCTCCTTGCCTGCATCACGCATCCGGGGTGCAGCGTGACGGTGGCGTTAAGGCCTGATGGCACTTCCATCCAGCACCACCAACACTGAACTTAGCGACTAATACTCTAATAGCCGCGTTCCACTTACCTCCTTGCTTAAAGAACATGCGGTACTCCAGGGTATCCTTAGCGCCCTGCGATCGGTTTTCGAAGGTTTACTATGATCAGCGCCGCACATGGCCTGCGACGAAATCCCACGCAAAACCAAGAAATGCACTACCAGTGTAGCTTACCCTCTCCTCAATGGTGTATGAGCTGACCTCCGCGGTGGTCGAGGCAGAGCGCACGCGCACGACGGGGGCGTGGACCGGAGCCGGTGCCACGCGCACGTTTGACACCTGCCGCAGAGCCTGCATAACATGTAGATGAAAAACCGTGAAAACTTTGTGAGGACATTGCGGCCGCGGACAAAGTGGGCCGCACGCCTAATGCACCTTGGGGCCCAGGGCGCAAGCGCGCAGACCACGGAGAGCGACAGCCATTTTTGATGGCAGAAGACCACAGCAGCACACCTGGTCTGACTTGAAGTCATTCATTCACGGTAGCAAGACGTAATGTTTAGTGAGGTGAGGGTCCGTACGGCATCAATCGCTTACTTTTCATCCCAAGGTATATCGCTTAGTGTTATGACTTTGTGCGTTAGGGTGTCAGGCGTAGAAGTACCTGACAGGACTTGAAGTGCTCGATCTGTTCACCTCCCTCCAGCCTACTGTTACCACCGGTCGTGTCGCCCTGTCTTGTTAAAAGTACGAGGCACACGTACAAGCTTATAAACCATACTTCTAGTTAGGAAAGGTTCGCGCTAGATCAGTCCTGAGGGTTCCTACAAATGTCGTTCCAAATTTATCGAAACACTTCGGTGGGGGAAAGCCTCATGGAGACTATAGAGCAGCTGGCAGAAGAAGGCAAGCTACCTGAGGAGTTGGCGCTGGCGGTGCTGAAGCAGTTTGACACGGTAACAATAAAACTCTGCGGTTGCTGCTTGTCAATGTTCTGCACCTGAGTTTTGTGACGTGGTCTTGCACCCAGCTTTTATAAGGAACATCTTTACATCAGCAAATCCATAGCGGCATGGCGACATACTAAAACTGACCCATAGGTCAGCGCTTGGCAATAACACTGCATCCTCCCTAATGCCACACGCCCTCCTCCCGCAGTCAATGTCCGAAGCCATCAAGAAGTTCGTGACTGGGAAGGCGACTATGAAGGCGAACATGAAGACGTACCACTACTACGAAAACGTGCGTGCTGGGCTTGGGTCGCCCACGCACCCCTCCTCCCCTACCCATTCACCACAGCACAGGCTTGCCATCTGCACTGCACGGCACTGCATGACATGACCCACATCGCAAACCGTTGCTCACACTACCACACGCATAAACTCTTAAGCCTATGGGCTCTGCCAACACATCCACGATGCAAGTTGGGGAAGTTATGGCCTGCATCCGCCCTGTGCGGTACACCTATGCTGTACCGCCGCGCAGGTGTGGACGTTCAGCCTGGAAGGGGTGGAGTTCAAACTCAACCAGGCGGGCTCGGGCTCCATGGCGGGGGCGCAGACCATGATGTGCAACACGGCCAAGGTGGTCGTGGTGGACGCCAAGCTGGGCGAGCAGGTTTAGGCTTAGGTTTAGGTTTAGAGCCAACCGGCAGGGCTAATGTACCCAGCTTAATGGGCTGTATGCTTCGTAGGCAGCTTCCGCCTGGGTGTCTAGTGTCACAACGCAGGCATGAATGCATGGGTAAGAACGTGTTTGGTAGGTGTAGCGTCGGTTGCATGTAGCGGGTAGGAGGGTGGATACGTGGCACCTGGCAGGAGTGCAGCGGATAGGTAAGTCCGCGCACGTCAGGGCCGTGACTGCATTTGGTAGCATGAGGGTTTGCCGGCCTCTTGGGTGTATGTCCTTCTTTAAGTGCATTGGGTAAGACGCTGCCTGGCATGTCCGCCAGGGAAATGCTGTGCCGCTCTCCAGCCTAATAACACTTGTCAAGTAGTGTCAGACGGTCTATGGCAGGAATGGCAGCAGGATGTTGACCCGTTTTCCATCAGGCTAGTTTGGCAGGACGTTGTAATCCTGCAAAGGCAGGGAATGAAGTGCAGGGTTGAAGACTAGGGATTTTGGGTTCATTGCTGTTATGCAATGGATACGTTTTGCTCAGTTCAGACTCGAGAAGGGACAATCTTCACAACGTTTTCAGTAGGACTTCTAGCTTCTTATAGTAGCAGGCTTTAGCGTTATGGAGAGTATGTGCGGCGGGGGATTTTTAGTAAAAGGAGGATGCATATGATACCACTGGCATCGTTAAGATGTGACGTACCCACGTACGGTATGCGACCAGCGGCCACTCATGTTGGGTGCGTGAGGGGCTCACAGACCCACGGTTCGGAGGCCTTAGGGCCGTATGTAGATAGCTGGCTACAAATGCCGCGTAGGCGCTTTGGCCTGTGTTCACTACGTGTCTGCGAGACCGCATTATTGTCCATTGCACGCGTGGTAAGCGTTAGAGGGATGGAGAGTGGCAGACAGCCTTTCTCATTTTGAAGGGGGTTATGGGACCGGGTGAATGGAGGTGGCTCGCTACCTTGAAGCAGGACAGCTAGCCCTACCGATCAACTGCACCGGGGCTGAAACAAACCGATGCACAATCCAACTTCAACACTCACGTACAGCGACCAGTGGCCCGCAACATTATAGTAAAGCAACGCAGCAATGACATAACTGCTGAGCATATGCGTAACGCATGCTGCAAACTCTGCGCATCACTTGCAAAAGCTTTCAATGTAAGTAGAGACCAGACCCTAACACAGGCGATTGACAGGGTGACGAGGAATAAGCTGGAATAACAGCAGGACACCAACCTTAGGCTATCAGCGTCTTCATTCTTTGCATATTCTGTAAGTCTTGAATGTGACTCGTACTGACTCCTGCAACACCTGCCAAATAATATACACGTCTCGCTCGGTGCATCTAGCTCACCAGGGTAGTAGCAGTAACAAACCAAAGCAGTGCCTACAGTCACGAAGACTCACGATGGGATACTTAAGTTGCTCGGATGAGTTTCACACAGGTTCAGCACATGACAATCTGCATCGGGCAACTAGCGGCCACCTCAGCGATGCACACCAAGCAGCTGACTCAAGTAGTCAATGCGGCGGCTTTCCCGACCTTTCAACTCGTCCCACTTCCAGTACGGGACGCTCACCAAATTCCCCGCCCCAAACACACGCTCCAACTGCCTGTGCCGCAGCTGGGTGCGGCCGGTCTTGGTGTACCTGTGCGGGTGGTTGGCCAGGAAGTATGGCGGCCCGTCCACCTCCACTGCCACCCGCCTCCCTCCCGCCAGCTCCACCACCACATCAACCCGGCAGCACAGCGCCTCCACCGGGTACCTGGTGAGGATGGCCAGGATGGGGCTGCTGGGGTCGCTGCTGGAAGGGGGGCTGAGGGGGCTGTCCTGGCCAGCGGTTGACTGCAGCTGCTTGAGGACACGGACCACAGCCTGCCGCAGCTTGGAGGTGGTGAGGTCCAGCCTCTCCTTCACAGATGCAACCTGAATAGCCCGGGGCAAGGAGCCCTGCTCACAAGTGGCCCCAGCTAGGATGATCTCCAGCTTCTTAAGCTCTTGAAGTGGCCCGCCCCCACCGCTGTCCTTGCTCATGTGCTGCAGCTCTATTTGCATCTGCCACAGCTGAGTCAGTACTTCCAGTGTGTGGCCTGCACCCCCCTCCTCCTGCTCCCACCTCCGCACCACCTCCCTCAGCAGCCCCTCCACCAGGCCGATGTGGCGGGACAGCACGTCAGGGCCCATCACTGCAAGCGCCCACAGGCTGTTGGCAAGGCTTTGCACATTGGGCCCCTTCCCTCCCTTCTCCCCCAGCAGCTCCCCCAGCCGCTCCCCCAGCACATCCACCAGCTGCTGATCGTACAGGCCCAGAGAGGCCAGGGACCACAGCAGGTTGGCGCAGTCGTGGGAACTAGCACGGGGAAGCCCGTCCCTTGCTGCAGCCTCCATGAAGGAGTCTGGAGGCCTGTGCCGCACCAACGCTAGGGCATACCATAGGTTTGCCCAGCTTTGTGGGCTTGCCCCTTGCATGGCGCCTGGGGCACTGGCTGCTGCGGCAACTGCCTCATACCAGGCCTGGTCACTGTAACCCATCTTGGCCAGGGCCCAGGCAGCGTTGCTGAAGTGCTGAGGCTTGAAGCCAGAAAACTGGTGTTGCCTGCACTCGGCTGCCAGGGCCTGCAATAGCGCCTCCTTGCCATCTGTCCACAGCCGCTCCAGAGCCCACAGCATGTTGGACAGCTCCTGGGGAACGAACCGATCAGGGTGATTGTGCAGGCGGTGCAGCACCTCTGCATACAGCTGCTTCACACTTGAGGTGTAGTCAGGTCCCATGCACCTCATGATTGCTAGTGCATACAACGTGTTAGCCAGCTCTCGTTCCTTGGCCAACTGAGCACTGAGTACGAATGCAGCCGCCATTGGGGTAATGAGGGCAGGGTTGGAGAAGCCCAGCTGGGAACACCCCAGCAGCATGTTGGACAGGGCCTTTGGTGTGAAGCTTTCAAGGTTGCCATCTTGATGTCCGCTCTGGTGCTGCTGCAGCAGTTCGAGTACCCTAACCCCCAGGCGCTGCAGGTCTTGCTCCCGGGGTCTATGGCCGCAGTCCTCAGCTAACTTGCCCAGCGCATACAGAGAGTTGGCTAAAGCTTGTTCCTTAACCAAGTGGCCACTGCACACAAGTGCGAATGTTAGTGAGTGGAGGAGGCCAGGGTTGGAGAAGCCCAGTTTGGCACACCCCAGCAGCATGTTGGACAGGGCCTGTGGCGTGAAGCACATACTGTTGCCATGGCTGCCATCCTGACGCCCGTCATCAAGCCGCTTCAGTCGCCTGTGGACTTTACTGCCCAGGCGCTGCAGGTCCTGCTCCCGGGGCTTGTGGCCGCAGTCCTTCGCTAACTTGCCCAGCGCATGGATTGTGTTGGCCAGGTCCTGTTCCTTCAGTCGCTGGTTTCTGCATACAAGTGCAGCCGTCAATGAGTGGAGGAGGTCGGGGTTGGAGAAGCCGAGCTTGGCACACCCCAGCAGCATGTTGGACAGCTCTTGCGGCTTGAAGCTTTCCAGGTCGCCATGGCTGCCATCTTGACGCCCGCTGCCCTGCTGCTGTTGCATTCGCTCGAGTACCCTACCCCCCAGGCGCTCCAAGTCCTGCTCCCGGGGCTTGTGGCCGCAGCCCTCAGCCAGCTCACCCAGCGCATACAGCGAGTTGGCCAGGGCTTGTCGGTCGGCGTCAGGCAGCTGTACCAGGCAGGCGGTCAGGTGGTGCAGCAGGGGGTCGTGGCGGCGCTGCAACCGGGCACACGCCAGCAGGATGTTGGAGCAGACTTTCGAGCTGAGTTCTGAAGGCCGCATTTGCTCCAGGCAGGTAGCGCTTGTGTGCAGGGCTCCACCTGCTAGAGCTATGAGCTCCTGAGGTGCTGTAGACACTGACCACCACAGTTTGCCGTGCCCTTCCCCATCTGCCCGCTGCATCAGCTCCCCGCCATCCCGCCCCAGCCGCTCCAGCAGTGCTGCCGCCAGCTGCCCCTCCCAGAAGCCCAGCTTGGCACAGGCATACAGCGGGCCCACACACGAGAATGCGTCCCTCAGTCCCGGCACCAGTGGCAGGTAGGCGGCTGCCAGGGTGGTGAGGGCGCGGGGCAGCAGCCGGGTATCAGCATTGCCATGGGAGCCCAGCTGTGTTTGAGGCAGCGGGGCAAGGGAGGGACAGCTGTGAGCATGGAGGAGCTGCTCAGTTCGTACAAATGTGGTACCCCAATTGCAGTATTTACACCATTACAGCATAGCTGGAGCGCCTTCATACCTTGGCAAGGGAGAGGAAGGCATCCCGAAGACTGGCCATGTCTCCAGCTGCAGCCCAGGCCGGCAGCTTGTCCTCAATAACGGTGACTAAGGTGGGCAGGTCGGTGATGTCAGGACAGTTAACAGTCAGGTTGCCCTTACTGTGATCGGGTCCCATGCCCCTGCCCCCTGCCTGCGCTTCCATCTCAAGGCCGCTGCCATTGCCAGCTGACCCGAGTCTTGGTCCGGGTGTGACCATTCTGCTGCTGCTGCTGTCACTGCTTGCGGTGGTGGCGGAGATCTGTGGTCCCAAGCGCCTGCCAGCCTCCTCATGGCCACCGCTACTTTCAGCTGCCCTGAGCCCGCATCCAGGTGCGACCCGTTGGCTACTGCTGCTGGTGGCTGTGGAGGTTTGCCTGCACTGCTGAAGAGCTTCTCTAATGGCAAGTGCAGACGCTAAGGGCGCTGTCAACACCGACTCAGGTGTAGGGGGCACAGGAATTGGAGGCCTAAGGCCGCTGGTATGGTATTGGTACCATTGGTAAGACCTAAGCTCATACTCTCCATGTCCTCTTCGCAAGACGTTGCGGAATCGACGGCATCCGGATAGTAAAGCTCGCGTCAACAACATCCTAGCTCAATTAACAGTGACAACGGTTGCCATTGAAGTCGTTGTACAGGTTTGGGTGTTATGCAGGTGGAAGTCGGGCTAATTTGGAAACTAACATGAAAGGCATAAAAGCGGCGGTAGATGTTAGCTATAAGCCGTAAGGCATGTACGTAATAAGTGGCCTCTAGGCTTTCGCACTACTGGGGCATTCAGTACAGTATGCAATCATTACAAGGTATTACATTCAGTACAGTTCCTCGGCTCCCGCTGTCTGTACTGCCGCTCCGTTGCCAGCAGCAGCAGCAGGATTGCTCGGGTCCACCTAAGGCCTGGGCGAGTTCAGTTGGGCCCGATGGACGAGCGGTACGGCCTGCTTAGATCGTTCATCACAGATAGACAACCAAATCCCTAGCTAAAAAGCGTATTATACACGTTACAACAGGCTCTGTAAGTAGGACATAAGTAATATCACAAATGCTTCGTGGAATAAAGGACATTGCTTCCATCGGGGGGGTCTCCTCTATATATGCCGCATTAGCAGGCTACACAGCTACTCTGCCACTCAATTGCAATCAACTACTGGCAATGCCTAACGATTGACTTCATTTTGGACATTTCGCTGTACTTGTTCTAGGTTCTGTAACCACTGAATTTGAGTAAAACGTGGGTGATGAAAGTATCAGCGTAACCTCTTTCACGTTTAGTTAAAGAAGATAGTAATAAGCGCTTTGGAAAGATTTTGCCGGAGATAGTACTGCTCGTCCATCGGGCCCATCTGAACTCGGAGGCGGACCCGGATTGCTCCATTGAGCAATCTTTGAGCTCCATTCGTATGATGCATGTAACAGATCCTAGCTTTCCGCTCCACCTCAAACTACAGCGTCATACCCTCTGCAGCCGTGGCAAGGGCGTTATGGGCTAATTCGTCGTACAGTTTGCTGTGCCCGCGAACGCTGACCTGGTACGTAGTTACGGCAGTACACTTTCTCTGAGTTGTGGTAAATTGTCTCAGCCTGCTGTAAGCCTACAATAAAACCCAACCCTGCGTTGTGGTAAGATCTCAAGCTTTCCCCAGCCATCCAGCAAGCAGCCATTCCACCCATTCAGCACTTCACCATGATAACATCACCCATTCTATCATGCCTTACACAACCTTTCACCACTCTCGACATTCCCGCTGTCCAGTCCTTCATAGCATGTGCACGCCGGTGCTGATAGAGGTATGCCAGATCCAAACAAAGTGCACGCTTGTAATGCAGCAGACCACATGACTATCGCAGAGGAACATTCAGTGTTCAGTCGCGGTTCTGAAACTGCACGGTAAGTGTCATAGAAGCAACCTGGCAGACAGGAAGACAGGCCTTACTCTGTTACTCATTGGGCGCGGGGACTGGGTGAAGGTTCGTTATACTGAATCAAGAACATAACGCATACTAACCAACAACCCCGGAGCTGCAACATAACTACGTTCATTAAAAGCTAACTACGTACAGCAGTCACATGCTGCGACCAATACCGTTTTCCATTGCTTGCCTTCTGGTTTGGGATCAGTTGTTATGGTCGTTTAATCAATACCATAGTACCGCAGCATTCTCGTACAGCCAGGCCGAACTCACATCACTGAAGGTGGGGGTACTGGCATCCAGGGGATACCCACATTGCCTCACCCCCTTGATACCCGCCAGGGCTTGCCCGGCATAACTAAAATTCCGTGTTACTATTACTGCTATAACAACACTACGGACATGCGAGTAACATTCATTTTCCTACGCCTTGCCTGCAATTGCGTTCACCAGCGAGTACCGTAGGCACCAAACATTAGCACAGGCCTCTGGCAGGGTGACTGGTGACGAGGAGTCAGCAGAAGATCAGCTACACACGTCACAAGGTTCCTTGACATCACGTGAATGCACCTCTTAAAATACAGCATCTGTTAAATCTACTGGTATTGTTCTTCGATAACTATGACAAGTCCAGGGCTACGCACAGCAGGTCAGGCTTCTGCTGTCAGCGCCCTGCACCCTAAGTAAAGCTGTGCCTATAGTCACGGCCCGCAATAATGTATAGCTTAGTTTAGTATCAGACAGGCTCAGCACATGACAACCTGCATCGGGCAACTAGCGGCTACCTCAGCGATGCACACCAAGCAGCTGACTCAAGTAGTCAATGCGGCTTTCCCGACCTTTCAACTTCATCCACTCTCAGTACGGCACGCACACCACATTCTCCGCCCCAAACACCCGCTCCAACTGCCTGTCACGCAGCAGGGTGGAGCCATCCTTGGTGTGTGTGTGCGGGTGGTTGGCCAGGAAGTGCCATGGCCCGTCCACCTCCACTGCCACCCGCCTCCCTCTAGCCAGCTCCACCACCACGTCCACCCGGCAGCACAGCGCCTCCACCGGGTGCTCGGGGAGGATGGCCAGGATGGGGCTGCTGGGGTCGCTGCTGGAAGGGGGGCTGAGGGGGCTGTCCTGGCCAGCCGCTGACTGCAGCTGCTTGAGGGCACTGACCACAGCCTGCTGCAGCTTGGAGGTGGTGGGGTCCTCCAGCCTCCCCTTCTCAGATGCAGGTCGCAATGCCTGCAGCAGAGAGCCCTGCCCGTCAGCAACTCCAGCTAGGATGAACTCCAGCTTCTTAGCACCCTTACATGGACTGACCCCGCCACTGCCGCTGTCCCTGCTCATGTGCTGCAGCTGTAGTTGCACCTGCCACAGCTGGGTCAAGTTCTCCAGTGCAAAGACCTCACACCCCTCCTCCTGCTCCCACCTCCGCACCACCTCCCTCAGAAACCCCTCCACCAGTCCGCTGTGGCGGGACAGCACGTCAGGGCCCATCACTGCAAGCGCCCACAGGCTGTTGGCCAGGTCCTGATTGGTGGGCCCCTTCCCTCCCTTGCCCCCCTGCTGCCGCCCCAGCCGCTCCCCCAGCCGCTCCCCCAGCACATCCACCAGCCGCTGATCGTACAGGCCCAGAGAGGCCAGGGACCACAGCAGGTTGGCGCACTCCTGTGGACTAGCGCAGGGAAGTCCGTCCCGTGCCGCAGCCTCCATGAAGGAGTCTGGAGGCCTGTGCCGCACCAATGCAAGGGCATACCACAGGTTTGCCCAGTTTTGTGTGCTTGCCCCTTGCATGGCGCCTGGGGCACTGGCTGCTGTGACAACTGCCTCGTACCAGGCCTGGTCGCTGTAACCCATCTTGGCCAGCGCCCAGGCAGTGTTGCTGAAGTGCTGAGGCAAGAAGCCATTGAACTTGCGGCTTCTGCATTCGGCTGCCAGGGCCTGCACTAGCGCCTCCTTGCCATCTGGCCGCAGCCGCTCCAGGGCCCACAAGATGTTGGACAGATTCTGAGGAATGAACTGATCAGGGTGACTGTGCAGGCGGTGCAGCACCTCTGCACACAGCTGTTTCACACTCGAGGTGTATTGGGGTCCTGTGCACCCCATCACAGCCAGTGCATACAACGAGTTGGCCAGCTCTTGTTCTCTGGCCAGCTGGCTGCAGCGCACAAGTGCAGCCACCAAGGGGAGAAGGAAGCAAGGGTCCGGGAAGCCGAGCTTGGCACACCCCAGCAGCATGTTGGACAGGGCCTGTGGTGTGAAGCTTTCATGGTTGCCATGGTTGCCGCCTTGACGCCCGCTGCCCTGCTGCTGCTGCAGCCCCTCCAACACCCTACCCCCCAGGCGCTGCAGGTCCTGCTCCCGGGGCTTGTGGCCGCAGTCTTCAGCCAGCTCACCCAGCGCATAAACCGAGTTGGACAGGTCCTGGCAATTGGCATCAGGCAGCTGTACCAGGCAGGCGGTCAGGTGGTGCAGCAGGGGGTCGTGGCGGCGCTGCAACCGGGCGCATGCCAGCAGGATGTTGGAGCAAGCCTGGGAGTCAATTTCTGAAAGCCGCATTTGCTCAAGGCATGTAGAGCTTGCTTGCAGGGCTCCTCCAGCTAGAGCTATGAGGTGCTTGGGAGCAACTGATACTGACCACCACAGGTTGCTGTGATCCTGTGCGTTAGCCCGCTGCATCAGCTCCCCGCCATCCCGCCCCAGCCGCTCCAGCAGTGCTGCCGCCAGCTGCCCCTCCCAGAAGCCCAGCTTGGCACAGGCATACAGCGGGCCCACACACGAGAATGCGTCCCTCAGTCCCGGCACCAGTGGCAGGTAGGCGGCTGCCAGGGTGGTGAGGGCGCGGGGCAGCAGCCGAGTGTCAGCATCAGGGCGGGAGCCGAGCTGCGGGGCAAAAGGTGATGGAGAGAAGGGAGGACAAGGGGGGACCGGCAAGGGAGGACCGGCGTCAATCATGTGATCCAATAGACTCACTTATCCCATGTTGTAGTTCCTAACGCTTAAACGTGTACACCATGGCAACACCTTCACACCTTGGCAAGGGTGGAGAATGCAGCTCGAAGCCTAACCACATCTCGAGCTGCCGCTAAGGCTGCCGCATTCTCGTCGACAGCAGCCACGAGGGTGGGCAAGTTGGCAATGTTGGAAAAAGTGGTATGGCCGCCACTACTGCAGCCTGGTCCCCTGTTCCTGCCTTCTGCCTGGCGCCCCCGCTGTAATTCCGTTTGCCCACCGCCACTGCCACTGCCCTTTGCACTGTGTCCTGCTACACGTTTGGTTTGTCTGCTGCTTGTACTACTGGGGTTGGAGACCTGGCGACCCGACTGTGACCCTGAGTGTCTGCCAGCCTCCCCATGGCCACGCTTAGCTGGCCTCTGTAAGGATTCAGGCGCGACCTGTTTGCTGCCACGGAAGCTGCTGCTGCTAGTGCTGCTGGCTGTGGAGGTTTGCCTGCGCTGCTGAAGGGCTTCTCTAATGGCAAATGCAGACGCTAAGGGAGATGCCAACACGGACTGAGGGTGAGGGGGCAACGAAAATGAAGGCAAAAGACCGCTGGTATGGTATTGGTACCACAGAGGCACCCGTTGCTGGGGGGCTTCTTTGATTGCAGCTGCTGGAGCTAGAGGCGATGATGTTGCAGACTCGGGGTAAGGGAGCAAGGTAGATGGAGACCAAAGGCCGCTGGTATGGCTTTGGTACCATAGAGGTGGCCTTGTCTCAGACTCTGCAAGTCCTCTTCGCAGGAGGCACCGCACATTGCGGGATCGACAGCATCCATATAGTAAAACTTGCGTAAAAAACATAACCGCAAGCGGCGATCTGTGGCGTTACCCTAGTAGTGTAAGGCGTATACTTGCGGAAGGCACTATTGCAGCGGCTAAAGCCGATAGGTGTTGGTTAATAAAACAACCATAGATTGTTAAGCTATTGCACTTCTGGGGCGTGTCAGTGCTGTCGTGCCAGTGCCAGAAGGTGATTGACAAGTCATTGCTACGATGTTGTTAATGTTGTTAACCATCAAGTTCTAGCTTTTCGCCCTAAAGCTTTGTCTTCGTATTAGCGAGATACCGTCTTCTGTTGTCGAAAGGCAGAAGACCTGCCATATTGGGCGAATCCGTCGTACAGGTTGCGGTGCCCGCCAATGCCGGCTTGGTACGTAACTACGGCAGTACACTTCACACCCAGCGTTTCCGTAAAGCGTCTCGGCCTGCTGTACGCTTACAAACAGAATCCAGACGTCGACTTCATAGCATTACCCAGCAAGCAGCTACTCCAATCACCACAGCTTCCAAGACAACCTCACCCACCCCAGCACACCTTCCACAGAACTACCACTCCCTCCCTGCCCGCCGTCCTATCCTTCAAATCATGTTTTTCTTCTTCCTTCCCGGCCTCCCTCTCCTCAGTGAATCTCACAGCCATCAGTAATCTCCGACGGCAGTGTTACCGGCCCCGCTGCCGTCACCAGCGGCCTGCCGTTGAAGGTTGCCTTGCCTCCCTGCACCTTGAGCCCCGCACCGATCTTCTTCCAGTGGTCGCTCTTCAGCACCTTGTCGGGCGAGGCTGAGGGCGCGCCGCCCTCCAGGTACACCACGTCGCCGATGGCAGCACCCGCTGGGGAGCACACAAGGCAGTACACATACGGCAAGTTCGCCCGACAGGACATACATCGGATATATGACATGGGAGAGAGAGAGAGAAACTGTGGTTGGGGTACAGTCTGGCCGACAGCAAGGATGTGCTTTGAGTCCGGGTCGGGTTCAAACTGCATGCAGATCAGTACCTCGGGATTCCCCGGCTGCCTCCCTGCCTGCTGCACGGCTGCATGTGTTGCATGGTCCCAAGCACGACAATCCTATGGGCACATGTGGCCACCGCCACCCGCAGGGCACGCCGCCGCTGACCAGAACGTAGCTGTACTGAAGACTGCCTCATCAGCCACAGGCCCCACCTGGCGGGATGAGTGTCCGCACCAGCAGCTTGCCGTCCGTCTCCACCTCTGAGGGCGAGACAGAAGAGAGGCCGGGTGATCCAGGTTGCACACAGGGAGGGTCCGAACATGGTGCAGCAAGTGCGACTCCCACGTCCTCCATCCCTCACTTCCATGCGCTTCCATGCACCCACTCCCTCCCTGCCCGTGTCATACAGCTCGTTGTTTTGTCCCTCCCTGCCCTTCTTCCTCACCCGCTGCCAGCACCATGGCCTCGCTGGCCTCCCCTGCCAGCTTGGCGGGCTTCAGGTTGGCCACCACCGCCACCACCGCTCCCTGCAGCGCCTCGGCAGGGAGGAACTGACGCAGACCAGCACACACCTGGCGCGAGAGGGGAAAATGTGGTCGGGGGGAATGTGCGCGGTGTCAGGGTGTAAGGCAGGCACTGCTGGTACTTCTGGCGAAGCTGCGGCCCTTCAAGAAAGGTAGACAGGTAAGAACTGCCCTTGCTGCGTTATCGGCAACGTATGTGCGGCTTACGGCGCTCAGGAGTGAGTTCGGCTCTCGCTTTTTGCCGGGTTGCAGTACACACAAGGCACAACCCCCTTCACAGGTTCGCTTCCTGCCGCAGTCCCAGCCCGTGCTCGCACCTGTCGGGTCTCCCCGTTGCCTAGGTCCACTTGCAGCTTGTACAGCTTCTCGCTATTGGCCAGCAGCTCCACGGACTTGATCTGGGCCACCTGTGGGGAGCAGCGAACACCGGCAGGAAGCGGGGCCGGGAAAGATAAGATAGGAAAGTGAGAGTAAGTGTGGACGCGCTTTTGGGCCGACCGAAAGCCCCGAGTAGGCAGCCATATGCAGGCGTGAGCGACACAGCATGCTACGAGCCGGGTTGTTTCTAGAAGGTGCATGGTAGGACAGGTTAAGTCTACATGGAGTTAAGTCCAGGACAGAAAGCGATGTTAAGAGAAGGAGCGGCTTTATGCTACCTTTATGAGCACGCGGTTGAACAGAGCCTCTTCCTCCGAGACGCCATTCGCGGCGGCAGTGGGTGCTGATGCTGCGGGTGCCTTGGGAGCCTTGGGCGCCTTTGCGGGCTTGGGAGCAGCTGCGGCGGGAGCAGGCGCCGCTGGGGCAGCAGCAGGCTGGGCCGCCTCAGGCGCAGGAGCCGGAGCTGGGGCTGCGGGTGGGTGGGTGGGAGGGCAATGGGAGGGAGGATGCCGTACTTGGACGTGCGGCGGATGCGGTGCAGCCTAGCTTGGCAAGGAAATTAGGAAGGAGAAGCAAAGTCACCGGGATGGTAAGGCAAGAAATCGCGCACCTTTTGCTGGTGCCGGCGCTGCTGGCTTCGCGTTCGCGAGCAGGCCGTCGACGAGCGCGATGGCTTTATCCAAGAGCTCAATGGCGGCCATCTTTCTCCGTTTTACTTATAGAAGTCACAATGTCGCTTTACTACTTCAAATGTGCAACGCTCTCGTGCTTACAGCGCAAAGCTTCTGCTGTACTCGGCCTTTCTCGTACAACTTGGATCGGTGGCATCGTGGCGTGGAAAGTAGGTGAGCTAGCCACAACGTTGAAAGAGTGGTTCATGCAATACGTTAAGTAAATGTACTAGGCGCATTGCTGCGCTCTTTGCAACACCGCTATCAACAGACCGTATACGCTTCTTGTTACTCCACTGACACCTATAGGGGAACAATTTCCAATAACTAGCACCTCCCGCCACAATGCTTAGCTGATCGCGCCTTAACTGCAGCGAACGCTGCAGCATTTGCGGTATCCCATGTCGACTCCTCAACAGCAACCGTCGAACCCTGTCGCTGCATTCTTCAAAACCACTAATCTAGTCTTTGCTGTCTTCGACACCCGACGCGGGCAGTGCGAGGGCGATGAGCACGAGAAGCTGTTGTCCTTCTTCCCCACCATCGCCCCCGTCCATGTCCGAACCTCCATAGTGGGCCTGGCGCAGGCGGTTGCCTCCTTCGCTGACACTCTAACCCAGGTTTGTGGAGGGTGCCATAGCTCTTTTTTCGGACAGGCCACCAAGTTTGCATGTAGAGGCGATGGACTGGTGTGCAGTCCTCCTACGGAAAACGGTGTCCCTGGGATTCCTGATCCAGTCATTCTGTTTCACCCTCCTGCTGCTCGGGCCCTGAAATCCCGGAACCCGTACATCCTAGGATGACTGCCGCTTCAAATCCATGGTCGCGGAGCACAACAAGTGGGTCATGTTCGAATGCGAGCCCAGCATCTGGCTGCTGGTGGTGAGCGGAGGCGGCAGGGAGGGTTCTTGAAGCGCAGGGCAACTGGCAGAAGCGAGAGGGGGGCGGGGGGATGGGCGTTTTCTTGAGAAAAGAGCTGCTCCGCCGACCGCTTGGCGGTTGCCGGGAGGGAGTACGGTATGCTGTCCTTCGGTTGGGAGAGCCACGGCAAGTTAACATAGGCCCCCAGCCACCACACTGCCACATGTACCTACCGCCCTGGCACGCCCCTGCGTTGGCATGCCCTTTAACGCCCTTCCCCTTCGTACAATCGCGCCATCGTAAGTAGCAACACTACCCATGTACCTGCCCCACAACCTGAACCTGTGCTCTGCTAGATCGCTCGCAAGTCCTGGGCTGGCGCCAGCTGCACGGACGCCGCCTACAAGGCCCTGCTGACCAGCACCTACGATGTATTCGTACTGCTGCACGGCAGGATGTCCATGCTGCTTGAACAGGTGCGCCTAAGGAAGCCCGGGGAACGGCCGCATTGCGCCCAGCAAAAGCGCAGTACCGGTAACCAATCCCCTTGTACACTGTGGGGAAATCAGCACCACTGACCACTGAACCTTGAGAAGTCAAGATACCATCTGGCCATCCCACGCATCTTCATCATGCCGTGGCGCTTCCCCCTTTGTCCCCCACACCCCACCTTCCACACACGCTCGCGCTGCCGTTCCGCAGGACCCCACCGGATTCGCCGTACGACGTGTACTGCAGCCCCTGCTCGACGAGGTGAGCAGCCGCCTGCTGCGTCCCGAGGCGGCGGCGGCACGCGAGGCGGGTGGGCACTGGTCGCTGCTCGCCAACCCGTTGGGGCCGCACTCGGCGGGGGTGGTGCCGCTGCTCACCACCTCGCATGCGGCGTTCCTGGGTGGGTGCATGGGTAGGGGCTGCAGTTGTGGGGTTGCTTGGGTGGGTTGCATGGGCTCCTAGACTTGCATGCAGATGCATGGGCATGCTGGTGGGGAACTAAGGCAGATGCACGGTGCCAGGTTGTACCGAGGATGGGCGCAAGCCGGGGCCATTCCAACAGGTTATCTTTTACATCCTACCTACCCGACTGTCCTCCTGCCCTACGCCCCTGTTGCCCCCCACCTGCCCTGCCCCTCCCCTCCCGCAGCCGTACAGTGTCTGGTCCAGCAGCTGCTGGTTGCCTCCTTCTACGGCACCCGCCTGGTCGGGGGTGTGATGGTGCTCTGGGGCGGCATGCCGCTGGCATCCACGCTGGGCCCCGAGGACACGGCGGCGCTCACCACGCTGGCAGCTAGGGCGCTGGCGCCGGCGGCACGGGCGGCGCAAAGGGTGAGGACACGGCCTGCTGAAAGTGGTGGGGATAGAAGGCGTGCAGCGGGCAGACGAGGCACCCTGGCATGGGTGTGCGGCAAGCAGGGCTTGCATGCTGTGGGGTGATGCCCCTTCGACCTTCCACGCGTGGGCTGACGCCCTGTATATCAACCTCAGTACATGTTCTGTTTCTGTCATGCACCACCTTTTCCTTCTTCCTAATAGCCTTCTGTATGCCGTCCTCATGCCCTCCTCATGCATCACCCTCATGCCCTTTCCGCATGCCCTCTCCGCGTGTGTACGACAGCCCCGACCCGGAGTCGCAGCTACCGCTCTGGCCCTAGCAGGCGCCGGACCCGCCAGCGGTGCAGCCGCCGGGGAGCCGGCGTTCGACACGCTCCTCAGCCCGTTGCAGTGGCGCGCCGGCGGCGGCATACATCCCCCCGCTCCCTCGCCGCCGCCCCCGCCGTCGCCGCCACCGCTGCCGCCGTCAGCGGCGACAGGACTCAGCGGCGGAGGCGCCAGCTCGAATTCAGGGCTGTCCAGCGGCGGCGTCGTACCAGCGGCGCCGTCACTTGCCAGCGGCGCCGTCAGCACCGTCGCCGGGTTTCTCAGCGGTTTCGGAGCGGGCGCAAGTCTGCTGGCGGCGGCGGCAGGACTCTCCGTCAGCACGCCGACGCTGCCCGTCTCTTCTTCCGCTGCCGCCGGGCCGTCGTCGTCGTCGCCGTCACCGCCAGCCTCAACACCTTCATCGTCGACGGCAGGAGCCGCGGCTGCTGCTGCCGCTGGCGGCGGCGTTGGCGGCGTCTCCGGAGTGGGTTCGGCGCTGCCTCCGTTTCTGTCGTCCTTCTTGCGGCCCCGCCTGCGTCCTTCCATGTACTCCTCAGGCAGTGGCGGCGGCGGCTCAGCGGGTGTGCTGCCTCTGGAGGGACCTCTACCGCTGACGAGCGTGTGGCTCAGGGTAAGTTGCTCCTCCGCGTCATGGAGTAGTGGTGTGTCTTCTCTTCACTTAGCTTGGGTTATTCCTCCAAGCGAGTAGAGGGTCAACGATACGGGAACTGTAACACGAGCCTTAAAAGGATACCGCAGGAACGCAACCTGCTTCTTGTGCTCAGCATGCCCTTGCTCCGCCTTCAACAGTCTATGTGTTGTCGTACTATGCAAGGTACGACACTTCTCTTGCATTGTACGGTACTGTCGTACAGGGATCCAACGAGTGGGCTCAGCTGCTGCCGTACCACCGCGGCCCGCTGTTGGTGCTGGCGCTGCTGCACGACGGGCCTCCGCCGGCGCCCGAGGTGTTGGCGGCGCTTGCGGCAGTTATGGGTCGCGGCGCGGGGCCGGCGGCGGCGGCGCTTGCGGCGGAGGTGCCGGCACGCAGCGTGTGGCACGAGAAGGGGCACCGCTACTGCTTCACGGATGCCACCTGTCACGCGGCTAGGTGGGAGCAGCAGTCGATATGGGGAGTGTGAGATCACTCGGACAACGGAGTACCCTCATTTGAATGCCGTGCACGTGACAATCTCACGCTCTGGTAGAGGATATTAGTGATCGCCTACCGATACCTCAACCCCTTCCCTTCCCTTCCCTCAGGTTCACACCGCCTAAGAAGGTGCTCACCCTCTCCGCGGGGGTGCTGCGGCACATGGGACACCTCCGCAACAAGATGGACGAGTGGGAGGGTGCACAGCGGCAGCGGCAGCAGCAGCAGCGGCTGCTCAGGCAGCAGCAGGGCCAGCAGCAGCTGGAGCAGCAGGGGGCGGCGGCGGCGGCGGGCGCTGCTGGCACCAGCACTGGTGCGTTTATTCATGTATCTTGCTACGCCGACTAATGCTTGAAATCAATACCGGACGGAGGGATAAGGCTTGGGTGACGCTAATGGACTTACCATGGCACCGCAGTCAGCCCTGCGTGTACCGCGTACCTTGTTCCCCAGCCCTCTTTGCCTTCTCGTTTCTTACCCCCTCACTCGTGACCCACCTACAGGCGACGAGGCGCCCTCCGGTAGCAACGCTCCCCCCAACCCAAACTCCACCACAGCCATGCCACCAGCCACCTCGAGCACCCAAGCACCCCCCTCCCTTGGCTTCTCCTCCCCTTCCTCCTGTGACGACGACGCGGAGTTGGTTGTTCGTACGGCACGTGACGCCTGGCTTGTACTGCGGGCGGCCCCCGGAGGCCGGAGGCTGTACACGGCTTCGGAGCAGGGTCAGGGGCAGGACGCAAGCCTGATGTCGGGAGTGGCGCCCACAGAGGCCTTATGCGACCGCTTGTTCCCAGGGGTGTTCCTGATGCCGTAGAATGGCATCCGTAGGACGCATGGTTGGGGGCTTTGGGGGATACCGGTAGGCATGTATTGCTAGGGTTCTGGGGCAAAACTGGTTAGGCATGGCTACATGTGCAGGATGTAGATGCAAAGGAAGGAAACCATTGCAGGGTTGGCTCCCCGTTGCTGTGCAATTGCTGTTGGCTGACCGCAGCTATATGGTTGGGCTTTGTGCGGCGGTTGGGGGACGAATGCTTTGGCGTGTTGCGGAGGACGTGCATGGAGGCAGGCTGTGGATGTGTACTCTGGTAAGCGAAGAACGGACACGGCGTTGCATAACTTGCTGTAGACCAAGCTACTCTCTAAAGTCATGTGCCAAGCAGGATTCACACCAGGCCAGCTACAGCTCCCTTACACGCCATTGCTGCTTTTACAACCTTGCCAAGAAGCGATGCAAAATGCCAAATATCACAAGGAAAAAGGCATCAAAAGGCACTGTACGGCTTTCAAGCAGTACCGCACGGTACGACAGGGCGGCCAGGCTTCTCCCTCATACGCAATGAGGCGCCGGACCGGACTGCTGCTGCTTGACGCTCTCGTCTCCCCGCACTAGCGGCTGTCTACAATACGACGGCTGCTGGTCAGCTGTCATCCGCTGCCGCCACCAGCACCCGTACCGTGTTGTCTTTGCTGCCACTCGCTATGGACGAGCCGTCCGGGCTCCAGGCAATGCAGTTCACCTCTCGTGCATGTCCCTGAACAGCAGTTACCGGTAGTAGCAACCAGCAGCAAGCGGTAACGGCAATAATCAGTCAGCGGTACGTTGAGGCCGAGCGGTAGAAGTACAAGGGCGTGTAACAATCCTAACCTTTGCATTGGTTGCAGGACTGCCCCATCAACGGAGGGTAGGTAATGATGTCACCCATGCAACCTGCCTCTTACATGCCCTAGCAAGGGCCGAGCAGCCTTCCTAACTGAGGAGTAGTGTGGACCCAAGCTGCGTGCATGACGCAGCTCGCAGCCTGCCTGTAGGGAACCTATCCCAACTGCTTGCTCTTGTTTCCGCTCAACTACACACACGTCCTTTGATACGCAAGTCTCCCTGTAGTACCTGAATGAATGGTCCTTACACTGGTTTCCGGGGAACACGGGTAATGAACCCAACCCTGCCATTCAGTCACAGTGCACCAGATACTCACATGGATAGTTGTGAGGCACACTCCGCTGGCGACATCCCACACCCGAACAGCCATGTCAGCTCCACTGCAGGCCAGGCAGGCGCCGTCCGGGCTCCATGCCACACCCGTGAGGCCGCCGCCGTGGCCCTGCTGCGTCCAAGCGTGAACGAGCAAAGTAAGGGAAGCCATTGTCCTGAAACCTTAACTCCTTGTGTGTGACACCAAGCCTGACAGCTGTATGGTACGGCAGATCGGAAGCAGCGTCTGAGGCAAGGCTTCTAACGTCCTATTGATGGCGAACAGCCGGCACTAAATGAAACAACAACCCTACGAGAGAACGGGGGCTAGACTGGTCCTTAGGGAACCCTGACCACCCATATCCTGCTACTCGACCGACACAACCCGCACCCGCACACCCGCAGCGCGGCTGCTGTCCCCGCCCGCCCCTGCAGTGCTCTCCGCTGCCAGCAGTGCAGTGCAGCACACATACACAGCCCACCAGCCCCCACCTGCAGCGTGGCGGTGCACTCCCCCGTGTCGGGGTCCCAGATCTTCACGCTGCGGTCCAGGCTGGCGGTGGCGACTGCACCTCCACCGGGGCGCCAGGCCACAGCAGGCACCCAATCGGTGTGGCCCTGCTGGTCCAGGAGGGCCGCGTGGGGCCGGGGAGCGTGGGGAGCGTGGGGTACGTTGGTGGGCCACATGGCACATTGCATGCTTTGCATGTAGGGTGGCCGGGGAGAGGAGACGAGGGCGGCTGCAGAATGTTGGGCTCATGCCGGTCCCTTGCTTTCCCATCATTGCTGTTCCGCTTACTGTGCTATGCTTGTTGTGACGAACATGGACGCGCAACGGAACATGCATCGCGCATCTTGTGTTACCGGGTCCTTCGTACTTGCTATCGCACAGTGTACGGTAGTGACATGCACGTCCCTATCGCACCATTCACGGGAAGGTAACCGCGCACCTGGAGAACGGCGGAGCACGCTCCACTCGCCACTTGCCAGAGCCGCACGCCGGCGTCGTTACTGCTGCTGGCCAGACGTCCGCCATCCGGACTCCACGATAAGCTGACGACCCACTCCGAGTGGCCCTGTTGCGCATTGCGGTTCCACGGGAAATAAAGCAGGACAGTGCTGGCAAGGTGCGTCAAGAGGTTGCCGACAGATGAGAAGTACCGGTAAGCCTCCGGTGCATAAATTTGTTGCCATCCGCAATCAAACCTCTACGATTCGGACCCCGTCAGCTAAGCACGACGCCTGCGCGCACCTCACCTTCAGCTGGGCCACGCAGCTGCCGCTAGGGACCTCCCGCAGCTGGATGGCGCCGCTCCAGCTGCCGCTCGCAAGCATGCTCCCGTCGGGCCTCCAAGCCACGGAGCTCACCACAATCCTGTCCGGACTCTGCGGAGGAAGGTGCACGTGAAAGGCAGCACCACAGAACATGCATGCCGGTGCTGGGAAGAATAAAAGTGCGCAGCCAGGTAAGCGCAGAACGGGTAACCAGCTTGCTTGCTAGCTTGCGTGCGTGTTATTTCCGTACCTCCCAAGTGGCCAGGCAAGTGCCGCTATCCGTGCTCCATAGCCGTACAGTTTGGTCGTCGCTGCCGCTAGCTAGCTGTCTGCCGTCGGGGCTCCAAGCCACGCAGTTGACAGCATGTGTGTGGCCCTGGCCCAGTACGGCAGCAGCAGTTCGTGAAAAGCCAAGAACTTTAACACACTATTGCTCAGGAGGCAACATTGGCAAACGTACCCATGCAACAAGATTACTGGTATTGCAAGGCCTTGAGCGTACGAGTCTGGCGCACGCTTAAGTATTTAATGTCCCGTCAGTACCCATGCAGCAGTGCCGAATGCATATCCGCATGATTGCGGCTTCCCACCTTCAGGATGGCCGTACACACGCCGTCTGACCAGATCCGAACAGTCTTGTCGCTAGAGGCGCTGGCTAGCAAGCGGCTGTCCACGGGGCTCCAAGCCACTGCGTGCACCGCGTTCGTGTGGCCGCCACCGCCACCTGCACTGCTAGTAGCCTGCGACATCATCGAGGTTCGACCAGGGTGAGGCAGAAAGGCGGTTTGGAGGAGGCGACATAACATGGTCGAATAGTATTTTGCGCTCTAAGATAAGCGCTCTGCCGTGTACTGCAGCATGCATCCCGTGCAATTGCGGAAGCAGCCGGAAACGCTGGCATGCATACGCCAGCTGCAAGCGGCTAAGGCAGACCCAGCCATGGACATGACCCACCAGAGGCTGATGTTGCCCGGTTAGCTGACCACCGCTACTGCAACCATGACTGTTAGCAGCAGCAGCAGTAGCGGCCGCTACGGATGCGGGGTCCCAGAGCTCGAAGGTCTTGCCGCCGCAGCTAGCAAGCAGCTTGCCACTCGGTCGCCACGCGACGCCAAGAGCCATTTCAGCGTTAAAGCTACCCTGTGTGATCGGAGGTGTTGGAGCATGCAAGGGAAGACCGAGAAGTCAATGGATGGGCTTGAAGGTACATTTATGTGTTTCCAACCTAATATTACCTAATAAATGGCCATGATTTCAGCCACTCAGGCAGTTCAGCGGCATATAATACAGCTCGTGCAACCACACAGGATGTGCTTCCGCTGCATGTGTGTCATCTTGCTTGCTGACTACCGGTGCTCGAGCAGTCCTCCCACCGTTGATGTGGCGCACGGCTCCCCGCCTGGAATGTCCAGCCGGACGTTCCACAGCTGCACAGTCTCGGTGTTGTCACTATGGCCGGTGGCGAGGGTGCGGCCGTCCGGGCTCCACGCCACGCTGTTAGGAGGGGTGAAGCCGATGGCCTATGCAATGCAGGGCCACGGTGCGAAGGGGCGAGCGAATGTAATGGGCGAAGGCCTTTTATGGGGAGCGCTTGCCAGTGTGTTAAAATAACTGGCCGCGAAGAGGAACGTACTGTGCTTGCCAGTGTGTATGTCCGAAGCTCACATGCACTTATACGGAAGTTTGCGGGTCATGGGGCTCTAACCATCCACAGCGACCGGATCCCTTATTCTGAATGCCTGCAAGCAAGCAACACACACCTGAGACAACTAGAGGGAGCCCGGTCTTTTCCGTCACGCGCTCTTGTCATTATATTATTCCCTATTTCGCCTTTCCACTTTTTCCAGCCTGCCGAAGACATGCACTCGCCTTAATCACCGTCATGCACCTGCTGCGCGCCTTATCCCACAGCCGGACGCCGTCGCTGCTGCAGCTGGCCAGAATGCGGCCGTCGGGGCTCCACGCCACTCCCAGTCGCGCAATCATGTAGTCTGGCAGCCCAAATCCGGTGTAGAGACTCCTAGGTGCCTCGTCACCAGGCAGCTGGCAAAGAATGCACGCCGAGACAGGAAGAGGTCATGTGCCGTATGTATTAGCATGACACACATAGAACATAGAAGAGGCGGGCCGAAAGGGTGGCAGCATGAGGTGGGGTCTGAAATGCTTGAGGATCCGTACCAGAAGAGTTAATACCGGAGGACATGCACATGCAATTCTGGCTATCCCCCAAGCCCCAACTACCTGCAAGGTGGCCGTGGGTTGGCCGCCACTGACCCACGGGTCGCTCCACAGCAGCACCGCCTGGTTTCCACCCAAGCTGGCTAGGCTGCTACTGTCGGGGCTCCAAGCCAGGGCCTTGACGAAGTCGGCGTGGCCCTGTGCAGTGGGAAGTGGAGAATTGGCGAGGATAAGCTGCGAAATCTGGGATGAAAAAACAGGCAACGGCAAATTGCGGGACCTGGAAAAGCGCTGCCTCCAACATTTGTGGAGGGCGAACACATGCTAACAGCACGTCAGCGAACACATGCTAACAGCACGTCAGGGATGAGACCAAGTCGACTTTGCAGGCTATCGCATACACACCCAGGCCAGTAGTGCGTTATAAGTTAGCACCTATCTAGTATGGACTTTCAGACCTTAACAGTAACAACACACGGACAACACAGGCAACACGGTAACGGAAGCGTATATACCTGCAGAATGCTTGTACACTGCAGCGCCGCCCCAACCCCAGACCACAAACGCACGGTCTTGTCATCGCCCCCGCTCGCAAGCAAGGGCGGGCCTCGGGGGCGCCACGCCACACAGTTGACTGGGCCCGTGTGACCCTGCAGCAGTCCGCCGACACAAATGCACCGTTGCCATGCAAGTTTGCAGCTGCAGGGTGATGACCGGAAGGACTACAAGCCGCGGGTAGGTCATGGAAGCATTCTCCCACCGCCGTTGCACCTGGCTGTCTACTAATCAGGACATGCTACGCTATGCTCGCAAATTAATGTCCCACTTCTCCACATGTTCCAAGTCCTACGCCGCTTCTGCAGCCCCCAACGCTAGGCTACTCCTTGAACAAGTAAGGCTGGACCCCCAGCCCCAGCCCAGCCTCAAGTTCCCTCTCCCCCGCCGCACCTGGAGTGCTGCAGCGCACTCGCCGCTGGCCGCATCCCACAGCCGTACGGCGCCGTCAGCGCCGCCGCTCGCCAGCGCCCAGCCGTCGGGCCGCCAAGCCACGCCCAGCACGTCCCCCTCGTGCCCCTAGTGCACATGAGCAGCGGTGGGCAGGGCAGGGCAGTGGGGGCCATTAGGTGCCCATCATCGTCACCCGATCATCATCGTCCCCGTACGGAACCTACGAGCCAACCCGAACCCCGCCCTGGCGCCTACCTCCAGTGCTGCGATGCATTCGCCGCTGCCGGCGTCCCACAGCCTCACGGACTTGTCGTGGCTGCAGCTGGCCAGGGTGCGACCGTCGGGGCTCCACGCCACGCAGAAGACCAAGCTGCTGTGACCCTGGGGACGGCGTGTAGGGTGCGGTGTGTGTGTGTGTGGGGGGGGGGGGTAAAGAGGAAACAACTAACTGTGGGTGGGAGGGGAGCACAGAACGCAGGGCTTGAACGTTAGAGTGGCGCTTGTCTCAGGGCCAGCAAGTGACCTGCGATCAAGGGGGTCGTTTCAACGTCCCACTTCCCTCATTAGGAGGAGCCAGTACGACGGTGTTTTGTGTTCATAGGGGGTTCGTAGGGGGTTCGTAAAAACCCTGGCGTACGGACGACGGGTACTTGAGAAACCCTCACTCATTTGGAATAACAGAAATCCTACTTCGAATCTTAAATCCCTAAGACCCTACCCACAGTCGCCCACCTGAAACAGGGATCGCTTTGCCGCCCAAGTCTGCGGCGCCACCAGCGCATGAGCAAGCCACCACGCATGCCAACAACGCCGCTGCTGCACCCCTTCCGCCGCCGCCATCCCTGCCACCCTCGCCGCTGCCATCGCATTAACGCGCGCTTGCGCCAGCCGGAATACTGCCGTACCGGGTGGGCAACGCAGCGCAGTCGCCACGACGTCCTCGACGCTCGTTGCCTGAACAAGCTCATGCTGGCTTGAGAGCAGCCACCGAAGCGTGTCTGCGACGGCGGGTGTCACGGTGGGTTCCGGGGCACGGATGAGATCATGAATCAGGCCGCCTCCGTGGCCCAGCTGGAAAGCCGCAGCCACGAAATCAAAGCTACGGAGGAGGCGTTCCAGGGCGGCGTTATCACCGCAGGCCACCAGGTGCCGTACAAGGTACTTGAGCGCGTAAGCGGCGGAACCACTGATGCTGCTGACGCCGTTGCCGATGCTAACGACGCTGCTATTGCCACCGTCACCGTCATCAGCGCCAATAACGACAGCACCTTCATTGCTGCCGTCTACTTTGCTGCTGTTGCTGTTACTGACGCCTCTATTATTGCTGCCGCCTGGAGGGCACACCACCGACAGCAGCTGAGCCGCCAGCAACGCATGCCCTTGTTCCACGCAGACCGCGAAGGGGCCGGATGCGGCGGGGTCTGAAAGCCAGCCTGCCAGGCTCTGGTGCAGTAGGTAGGCATGATGCTCGTTGACGTAGAAGAGGGTGGGGAAGCCAGGGAGCTGCTCCAGGGCCGAGCCGGCAAAGCCCATGGAGTGCAGCATGGATTGCGACAGCGGCTCTTGCGCCGCCAGGAGCACTGCCAGCAGGCTGCGCGTGGTGGCGCTGAGGGCGGCGGTTGGCTGTGGCTGGGTCTGCATTGTGTCTGCGGCTGCATCTGTAGGATGGATTGATGGCGGTGAGAAAGGGTGTCTGGGTTGGGTGACCGGCTGCGGCGAGGGCAGCAGTGGCTCCAGCGCTGGTAAGGCAGCGCTGCCGCCGCCGTTGCTACATGCAGCAACGGCGGTGGCAGTTCTGGTTGTGGTTGCTGCCTCTAGGCTGCCTAGTGCGGCCGCAAACACGTGTGCGTAGGCCCGGTGCAGGTCTTCAAACTGTGGAGGCCGGGAAAGGGGAGGCAGGGGTGCGGTTGCTGGGCAAGCGCTTGCGACGGCGTGGTAGACCAACACGCCGCCGCCAACCGAGGTGTCGCTTCCACCCATGCCACCACTACGGTACTGCTGCTCCTGCGGCTCCTGCGCACGCCAGCACTCCTGCTGTGGCAGCTGCTGTCCGGTGTTTCTAACTGCAGCAGTGCAAGCTCCATTCCCGCCCACACCTTCACTGCTACCAGCATCGACAACGTTGCAATGCTTCAAGTCCTGCAGTGTCATGAACGACACGCCGCCGTGCGCTCTGAAGGTCCTCTCCAGCGCCTCCGCAATGCCTCCGCCCATGCCGTCCGGGCGACAGGTAAAGATGAAGCGCACGTGGCGGGGCAGGTGCTTCAGCTGGCGTGAGATCAATTGGAAGACCCGGTTGCCGCACACGTCCACTGTTGGCGGCGCTGGTGGCGGCGGCGCAGCCTCGGCTCCGTTGCCGTTATACCGGGGCTGTACGGCAGCGGCAGCATCAGTGACATGTCCGTGTGCCTTTACTTCACCAGTGGAAGACACTGGGTCAGCAGGCGGCGAGGCCGCTGCTGCTGCCGCCGCCGTCTGCGGCTCCTCGGTCCGAGGGGGATCCGCCTCATCTACGGCGTCAATCAGCAGCACCACCTGCCGTCGTTGTTGCTGCTGCTGCCGCTGTCGGCAGGTTGCTTGCATGCAAGCTGCCGGCGGTAGCTCAGCCAGCTGAGGCGGTGACAGCAGCGGTGTGGTGGCTGGATCTGCACTTCTAGGCGCCGTGTCACTGGAGGCAGCAGCATCACCACCAGCAGCAGCAGCCAGCAGCGGTCCTTCCAGGAATTGCTTGTAAGCCTGCTCCACATCTGCCGTGACGGCCATCTTTGCCACGTCCACGGCGTACAGGTGGGGCCTCAGCTCTGGCAGCCTACGTTTGGGGGGAAGGGTTGTTGCGTTGAGGATGGTACCGCGCCTCACTGATGGCGACCGCTCATCAACGATAGCTCTTTGCGACCCCGATGGGAAACCAGGACCCCTACTCACATAGAAACCGCACCCGCACTGCTGCCGAGCCACCGCAACCCAGTCCCCAACCCCATCGCGCAACCCCACCTCATGGCCAACTGGAAAGCTAGGCTCTTGATAATCCGCACAGGCTCCAGCCGCCGAGCATCGCTGTACTTGACGAAATGGAAAGCCGCCGCTGCCATCGCGTGTTGCCAGCTCCCGCCGGTACAGCTCTCCTGGCCCCGCTCCCTTACCCCTCCTGCGTCTGCCATGCCGGCGGTTTCTAGCAGCAGCTCGCTACTCGCCGGCACCTCCCGGGTGTCAGCTGCTTCGTCCGTCGCCCCTGCCACTGCCGCCTGCTGCGGTGCCGACGCGATTGCCGATGCAGTCGTTGCTGAGCCCGAAGCCTCCGTCATGGCCTGCAGCTCTCGGACAATTGCCGCTGCCGCCGTCGACTTGCCCTCGCCCGCACCCGCCACCAAACACAGTGCTCGAGTGGGGATCACACCAGCTTCATCGCCGCCGCCACCGCCGCTGCCGTCGCCACCCTCACCCTCGATGCTGCCCATCCCTCCGTCCGGCGCTGCCGACGGCACTGCCAGCCACTCGCGCACTGCTCCAAGATCCCATTCCACTTTGCCACCATTCCCACTGCTGCTCCCTCCACCATCTCCACCCCTTCCTCCAACCCCGCCTACCAGCCGCCCAGCCCTCCCAGCACCTCCTTCTCCCCCCAGCAGCCGCTCCAGATCCACTCTGTACGACAGCGGCTGCAGCAGCAGCTGCAGCTTCAGCATGTCATTAAACGCCGCCGTCGACCCATGCTGCGCCACTACATCTGCCAGGATGGCTTCCTTGTCTGCAGCTACAAAGCACTCGGCGGCCTCCACGTCCAGGCTGCTCACCAGGGTGGCCCGGTCAGCTGCGCTGATCGCCATGTGCAGCCCGTCGGGACCGTGAGCGCCCAGGGTGGCGGCCCACTCGTACACGCACCAGGCGCGTGTGGCGGGGTTGCAGCGCGTGAGGTCCAGCACCACGAGGGTGCCGCCAGAGGAGGCGCGCACCACGGCCTTGAAGGCGGCCACGTCGGCTTGCTGGAAGGGCGTCGGGTGCTGCGGAGGCCGGGGGGGAGGGGGAAGGGAGGAAGGTTGGGGGGATGGAGGGTAAGGATTGTGGAGAAGGGTGGGTCAGGGAGTGGCACAGTGGCACAGGAGTGAAGCAAGAGAGTGGGGGCCGGCGTCCGGGATTGTGAAGGGATTGAAGGGAGCACGTCATACGGGCGCAGAGTGCAGAACTTGCCTCAAGCCTTTGCGACGGCCCACCAAAGGCCCGCCCGGCTGCCCGCCCCCCCACACACCTGGTTCACGGCCGCTATGTCGACCCACACGCGCGTGTCCTCAGAGGCGCTTTCGAGGAATTCCTCCACCCCACGGATCAGCAGGTCGAAGCTGTTCTTCCAGGCATGGCTGTGCGGGGAGGGGGCAAGGAGGCCGGGTGTCGCGTGGGCCTTAACTGGCTGTGGCTGTGGCGTATCAGGAGGAGGAGGACATTGCAGCCTTGGTTGCAGCCACTAGCCGCGAGAACGCGGGGCGTAGGGCCGCATGTGAGGCGGCACAGTACGCGGTTCCTCGCGGAATTGGTCGCCGTGCACTCAGCTGGACTCAGCGCGATTCGCATGCAACCCGCCTGACAAGCTGCACGAGCGAAAGTGACAGCAAGAAAGCGGCAACACGGTCCTACGCCCCCCCACCGTCCCCCCCCCCCGCATCCCCCGGCTTTTACTATTTCGGGTGGGGCGGGTGGTCCAATTAGCAACCAACGCATGGAGAAGCGTCGTCAAACAGTTCATAGGCAGTTTCCTTATGTTCAAACCCCCCCCCCCCGCACCCACACATTGGAATTCCTTTTTCCCGCATCCACACCTGACGAAGTACATGGGCACCCCAAGGTCCTCTGGCTCCACTAGCCCCGGCAGCTCCACTAGGCGGCACTGCAGCGCCGCCGTGACCGCCTGCACCCACTGGCTGTTCACGTCGGCAGTGCTGGCGAGCGCGTAGCGCTCGGGACCCAGAAACTCGCGAACCTGCGCACAAGAAAGCCAGGCAGATAGGCAGGGAGGCAGGCAGGCATGCAGGCCCCTGTTGGCTTGAGCTCTTGGCACGGCAAGTAATGGGCCGGCAAGTTGAATTCCATCAAGCCACCCGGACACGACACCTGCATGTCACGCAATCGCGACCAGCACGGCACGCCGCCTCTGCTTCAAGATTGACCGCCTGTGATCACATATGCATACTACGCCCGCGGGCGTCTTTGTTTTCCGTTGTGCAGCGGGTGCAGGTGCACGCCGCTACACTGAGCCGTGTGCTGTCGCGAGCAGCAGCTCCACCAATAGTGTGCAAGGCCCAATCTGCAATAGTGTGTAAGGCCCAATCCAATCCAGGCGGTCAATCTTGAAGCAGAGGCGGCGTGATCACATATGCATGCTCAATGCGATCACCCGCGCACCTACCTGCGAGCGCAGCTTGCGCAGGCCGCGCAGACTGATCCCCATTCGCACCACGGCCAGCGGGTCGCTGTCTGTTGGGGGAGACACGCGTTGCATGCGTCACAGCGCCGCCACAGCAAATCAAGTATAATACCGGTGTACTGTATTGCCAAGTTGGGCTTCACAAGGAGAAAAGGAGATACGCGCGTTTCGGGAGCAGCAGAGGGGAGCATAGCTCCAGTAACATTAGCGTGGTGCGGGTGTGGGTGCATGTACACGCACCAGGCAGGCATGCACACAACTCCGCTGACCCCGCCCTGCTCCATCCACCTCGCTGACCCCGCCCCGCGGCTTGTTGTGCTTCATGCACGCACCAACACACGCACCAGGTGTGCTCCAAGTACGCACCTCTCAGCGGAGTCGTTGATGGCATCGATGCTGCTGGAGGCAGCAGCTGACCTCCTCCGGGGCTGGGCGGCAGCGCCGCTCCACCACCGCCGGCCTGCACAGCCGGTGCCTCGACCCCAGCCGGAGCCTTAGGACTGCTGCCACCCGGCTTCTCGTCATGATGAACAACGGCGGCGGCAACGCTGCCAATGCCATTATCGGTTCTGGCCTGCTGCTGCTGCTGCTGCTGCTGCAGGATGCCGCTCAGCACCTGTGGTGGCTGCGGCGCTGCTGAGGTTACACCTCCCAGTGATAGCTGCGGCAAGGGCGAGGGCTCCAATGAAGGGGTCAATGGCGCCGGAGGCTGCAGTTCTGGTGCCGGAGGGTGCGGTGGGTGTGGAGGAGGAGGGCGAGGCGGTGGCGGAAAGCTCAAGGCATTGAGGGTGCTGTCGATTGCCTGGCTGCGTCCCGCTTCCAGGGGTCCCGTGGCTTCGCCGGGGCCACCGGTTAGGGGGCTGCCGGATGAGCGGCACCCGAGTGGGGGGCAGCTGGCCTGGTCTCCATGCTCCGGTGCAGATGCTGCTTCGGTGCCGACGGCATGGCACTTTGGGTGGGGGTCAACCGCAGTGTTTGTCTTGTTAGATGCATGCAGAGGGAAGGAGTGGGACAGCGCCTCATTAGACATGACCAGCTTCGGAGGACACAGTGAGCACAGTGTTAGGCGAACCAGAGGGAAGGGGACGCATAAGGAGGGGGCATGCACAGAAGGGGCAGGTACGGTGGGGGGACCATATATGACGTACTAAGGCATGGGGCCGCGATCATGCCCACTATGAGTTGATAGAAGGAGTCCCTGGATGCTAAAGCTAACATTTAAGCTAGGCGACAAGGCGACGACCAAACATGCAACGTATAGCCGGGCCGTTGAACGGCATCCTTAGTTGCAACACATTAAGTACTAGGTTTTGTATCATGCGGGTACTCACTGGGCCAGTCGTGACTGTAGAGCGTGATGTTCCGCAGCCCATGTTACGGCCTAGAAAAGCATTTCAGCTGCGGGCCTTAGAAGTCGACACGAATATACAACAATTAAGTAAATGACAATAAGGAGTATATCTTAATACCTATCGAATGATAAAGGGTAAGGTCACTCTTTCTTTGAAGTAGCTAGATGCGCATGGTGGTAGATAGGCGAACGATCATGACTGGTTTGTCCTCTATTGTAATCCTCGCTTCCTAACCACCTTCCTAACGTGGTGCTTACCAGAGTAAGCGAGTTGATTAATCTTGGAACCACTACGGACGGAGGACTGAGGCTTAGGGGACGCTAATGCGCTCGCCAAAGGGCATCAGGTCAGCGCTCTAAACGGCTTTGGAGCAGGGTCAGGGGCAGGATGCAAGCCTGGTGCCGGGAGTGGCGCCCACAGAGGCCTTAAGCCACCGCTTGTTCCCTGGGATGTTCCTGATGCCGTAAAGTGGCATTCATGGAGTGGTTGGGGGTTTGGGGGGATACACAAGGACAGGTATCCTCTGCGAAGTTTGAGGCATGGCTACGTGTGCAGGATGTAGGTGCAGAGGGAAGCCTTGCAGGGAGGGTTCTGCGATGCTGTGCCGTTGGCTGACTGCAGCTATCTGGTTAAGCTCTGCGCGGCGGTTGGGGGACGGATGCTCCGGCTTGCGGAGGGCATGCACGGAGGCCGGGTGTAGATAATTAGGTTAAGCGAAGAAGAATTACGGAATTGAACGGAAACCAAGCTACTCCTTACGCATTGTGTCCACGCTTGCCCGCATTAACATCTTCGGGACTGCTAGCCGTTGTACGACGCTTCATCTTCGGACTTGCGCAGCTTACTTCCAAAATAATCAGCCTTTATAGTGTTTGTCGTATGGTTGCAACGCTTCCATACCTTTACGCGCACAGGTGCCGCTTTCAATCGGTCGTTTGTTCCTTGCACTTGCCGACGAGCAAGCCCTGTAAGAGCATGGCTGCTTTTGCGGGGGCCCTAGCACTTGGGGCTGCATCAGCCCTTGGCATTAGGGAAATTTTGGTACGCTTTGTGCGAGGCCAGCGTAGGAAAGGGACAAACAACGTAAAGCATTCGTCGGACCACGTCAACCCGACGAGCCAGTCTTCATGGAATCCAGCCAAGCATGTGCCTCATCCTCATCCAGGCTGGCGACCTGGAGACTCTCAGCCGTGCCCGCTGCCTGATGCTACAAACTTTCTTGCGGTTGATGCGGATGTCACCCCGAGTAGCGAGCTATACCCGCTCGTCATTTCGGCTGTGGTTCCCCGCCCTATCGCTTTCGTTTCAACTGTTGATGCTGATGGGACTGTTAACCTTTCGCCATACAGCTTTTTCAACGCAATGGGTAAGGATCCGGTTGGAAGGACACTGTCTTCCATTGGCTTGCGTGCATCTAGAACTATATGTAAGGCTTGAAAGTAGGTACACGAGATGTATGTTGGCCTGGTCCTGGCGATTCCGCACGCGAACCCGTACCTGCTTGGCCACGCAGGCTTCAATCCCCCAACAGTGGCTATCGGGCTGTGCCACTCGCCGGGCCGGCCGGATGGAAAGAAGGACACGCTGCACAACATCGAGCTCACCGGGTAGGGCTGCTCTGCAGTCCGCAACCTCAGCCACACCAGTCGCCCTGCTTACAAAGGTCGCGCTCATCACCTCCTCCCACCTGCCACCGCTCTTCTCCCCCACCTGTGTTCCCCCTATCGCCTTTCACAGTAACCCCTCTCACCCTGCCCCCGTCCAGTGAGTTCGTGGTTAACATCATCAGCGAGTGGTTCATTGAGGCCGCCAACCACACCTGCGGGGACTACCCGCCCGGGGTGGACGAGATGAGGCTGGCGGGCCTTACACCACTGCCCTCCACCAAGGTACGACAGCGCACCACTGTACGATACGATGCGTTGCAGACTGGGCCGCGCACATACCGGTAGTTGACCCGTGTCATTGTCCGCAGGTGCGGCCGCCCCGTGTTGCCGAGTCCGCCGTGCACATGGAGTGCAAGCTGCGACACATACATCACGTGCATGACGCGTGAGTGACGACGGGGAGGACGTGGGAGGGGGGCCGCGGCCAGACCTACCTCGACTTGCCTTTCTCTGCCTTCACTTTACATGCATTGCCGGTACCTTGCAATATCCCTTTCACTACATGTCAACATGTGTTCATTACGGCTCCGCGACGCCTCCTACTGCACGCTGCACTTGTGCACCCCACGCGCCTCCACACGTCTGTACCCGACCCCAACCCACCCCTCACTTCTGGTTCTCCTTCTGCCCATTCCTCCTGCCCCTGCCTCCGCCCCTATCAGCTCTGGCGCCGTGAGCACCTCCATTGTGATCGGCCAGGTGCTGGCCTACCACATCTCCTCCGCAGTGGCCGCCCGCAGCCCCTCAGGCAAACTGGTGGTGGACCTGACCCGACTAGCACCCGTGGCGCGATGCGGCGGATTCACCTACGCACGAGCCTCCGAGCTGTACGACATGCCGCGCCCCGACAGGGAGGGCAGGTACCCGCAGGGCTTTCTGCAGGAGCAGCGGCAGCAGGAGCAGCCGCAGGGGGGCTTCGCTATGCTTAATGGGCCGAAGCCACTGCAGCAGCCGCAGCATTAGGGTGTGCCGAGCCATGGGTGAAACAGCTGAGGGTGCAGACAGGTGCAGGAACGTGTAAATATGCGTGTTGGAATGGGTGTGGTCATAGTTGTAGGATGAAGGTTTTGCGCTGTACACTAGCAGGCGGTTGGAGGTTGTGCGATATGAGCCAGGGATGGAGGTTCACAGAAGTGGGACGAATACCACCATCGTCCTAAAAGGATGGATGCTGGCCAGGCAGGCCAAGGATTTCGGGGAAACTGTCTATAGGGAAACGAACTTGCGGTCGACAGGCGCACCGACGGCTGTCCACAGCTGTCAGCTGGAGTGACACCAAGTCCGACATGTTGTGAGGGGAACGTCTGTTCCGTGGCTGTTTCATGATGTTGGCTGACGTCACGTTGGGTGTTGTACATTCGATTATGAAACCGGCTCCGGGGATAGGTGAAGCAGCATTCACCAAACAGAGCTGGAACGGTGTACTAACTGGAAGGCGGGATCCGTCCCAATCCTGATCCTCCCACATGCATGCAATGGGTCTTCCACGGCGCATGCATGCATGCAATTCTCCAGGAGTGGCAACTGGGGTGTCAGCGTGTCCTGTAGTGGTGCCCCTTACTTAAGGATCTCGCCGGATTGCTGTTGGGGATGCGGCTGATGGCGCATCGTATGCGGGAATCCGTCGTCTTCCATGAGAAGTCCTGGTGTCCATGAGAAGTCCTGGGGGAGCTTAAGGAAAGTACGACGTATCCGCTGCTGGATCCACAGGATTCGCATCGCAGGTAGATAACTTCTTGCGCACATTTAAACGTAAGGGTTATTTTGGTTGTTGTGTATCCTGAAAGATAAAATAGTTAAGATGGGAATTTCAGGAGTTCAGGTAATCTTAGCTTTTGAGCGAACCATAAAGACGACTCAAATCCGGCCAGACGTTTAAAGCTTTGATCGGTTACTGTATGAAAAAAAAGTATGCAGCACTGTAATGGCAATACCTCATTAAATTGCACTGTGCAATTGGGTTCCAAATTGTAGCGCAAGTGTTCAGCAACCACGTGATCTAGTGCCGCGGCTAGCTTTCCTTGGTTGTGATGCCTCTGCTTTCGGGAGGGGTCGGTCTGCGCGTTATGAAACCGGGTCCAGGAATAGGTGAAGCAGCACTCGTCAAGCAGAGCTGGAACGGTGTAATACCTGGAAGGTGGGATCCGTCGCAATCCTGATGCTCCCCCATGCATACAATGGGCCTTACACTGCACGCAGAGCCCAGGCGACTAGGGTGTCAGCATGTCCTGCAGTGGTGTCCCTTACCGAAGTTGCTCACCAGAGTGCAGATGGGGATGCGGTTGACGGCGCACCGCTTGAAGGGGTCCGTCGTCTTGCATGAGAAGTTTTGACGGGGAGCTTAAGGAAAGTACGACGTATCCGCTGCTGGATCCACAAGACCCGCATCGCAGGTAGATTAATTCATGCGCACATTAATACATTAGGACTATTTGATTGTTGTGGATTCGGAAAGAGGACAGAGAAATAGCTTAATTTTGGGATTTCCGGTCATGTGTACCGTACCCGGTAATCTTACGAACCATGGACATGAAGCAATTCCAGCCAGTAGTGTCTAAAGTTCTAGTCAAATATATGTAATAGAAGTGTGCATTGCGGTAATGACAACTCCATTCTACACTTGCACCGGGCAAGCGGGTTGCATTTTGTCACACAAGTGCTCGGCAATCACGTGATCTAGTGCTACGGCTAGCGCAAGGACTAGTAAAAACTTTACCTTCTTGTGATGTCTTTGCTGTGTGGAGAGTTCGGCCTGACCAGGGCTCACACTGCTGGGTGCTGGCGCCGAGGACTTGCAAGCTCGAGATGCTGGTCCCCTGCCGCTTTTCAAGGCTACCGCACCAGAGGGCCCTGTTGTGTAGCCCCGACTCGCCCCGCACCTTCCCTACCAGACCTCGCACTGCTGGTTGGCGCTGCACGGGAGGGGCCCCGACATGGCAGTGGTGGCCGCGGGGAGCCATCTGGAGGCAGAGGCAGGGGGCCCGGCCGCGGTGGCCGTGGCCGTGGCCGCGGTACCCTTGCTGGGGATGGCCGGGCTGTTGATCTCCGTGACATCACTGACCTGCCCACCCTCGTGGCCGTTATTGAGGACAACACGCAAGCCTGGGTTACAGCTCGAGACCTAGGAACCCTTCGTGCTGCGTTCTCCTTCCTTGCCAAGGTATGAAGACCTACATGCTTGTACAGCAAGGGAACCCTGTTGCACAAACTCAACAAATCCCATGCTAACAGCCATCAGTCCCTTGCCCCTCTGCCCTCACCCCTCTGCCCTCACCCCTCTGCCCTCACCCCTCTGCCCCGCAGCTCGGCTCCCGCCCTGGCGCCGACACTCCGGTACTGCCCCGCGCCCTCACCACCCTGGCAGCCGCCTACCTGCCACTGGTGCCGGGACTGAGGGACGCATTCTCGTGTGTGGGACCGCTGTATGCCTGTGCCAAGCTGGGCTTCTGGGAGGGGCAGCTGGCAGCAGCACTGCTGGAGCGGCTGGGGCGGGATGGCGGGGAGCTGATGCAGCGGGCTAACGCACAGGACCACAGCAACCTGTGGTGGTCAGTATCAGTTGCTCCCAAGCACCTCGTAGCTCTTGCTGGAGGAGCCCTGCAAGCAAGCACTGCATGCCTTGAGCAAATGCGGCTTTCAGAACTTTACTCCCAGGCCTGCTCCAACATCCTGCTGGCGTGTGCCCGGTTGCAGCGCCGCCACGACCCCCTGCTGCACCACCTGACCGCCTGTCTGGTACAGCTGCCTGATGCCAAATGCCAGGAGCTGGCCAACTCGCTGTATGCGCTGGGTGAGCTGGCTGAAGACTGCGGCTATAAGCCCCGGGAGCAGGACCTGCAGCGCTTGGGGGTTAGGGTACTCGCACGATGGCAGCAGCATTATAGCAGGAGTCAAGATGGCAGCCATGGCAACCATGAGAGCTTCAAGCCGCAAGAGCTGTCCAACATGCTGCTGGGGTGTGCCAAGCTGGGTCTCTCCGACCTCGACCTCCTCCACTCCCTGGCGGCTGCACTTGCATCCAGTGGCCAGCTGGCTGATGACCAACATCTTGCCAACTCGTTGTATGCACTGGCTGTGATGGGGTGCACGGGACCCCAATACACCTCGAGTGTGAAGCAGCTGTGTGCAGAGGTGCTGCACCGCCTGCATAGTCAGCCCAGACGGTTCGCTCCTCAGAGTCTGTCCAACATCCTGTGGGCCCTGACACGGCTGTGGCCAAATGGCAAGGAGGCGCTAGTGCAGGCCTTGGCAGCAGAGTGCAGGCGCCGGCAATTGGTTGGCTTCAAGCCTCAGGACCTCAGCAACACTGCCTGGGCCCTGGCCAAGATGGGTTACAGCGACCAGGCCTGGTATGAGGCAGTTGTCGGAGCAGCCAGTGCCCCAGGCGCCATGCAAGGGGCAAGCCCACAGGACTGGGCGAACCTGTGGTATGCCCTAGCACTGGTGCGGCACAAGCCTGCAGACTCCTTCATGGAGGCTGCATCAAGGGACGGGCTTCCCCGCGCTAGTTCCCAGGGTTGTGCCAACCTGCTATGGTCCCTGGCCACTCTGGGCCTGTACGATCAGCGGCTGGTGGATGCTCTGGGGGAGAGGCTGGGGGAGCAGCAGGGGGAGAAGGGAGGGAAGGGGCCCACCAACCAGGACCTTACCAACAGCTTGTGGGCGCTTGCAGTGATAGGCCCTGACGTGCTGTCCCGCCACATCGGCCTGGTGGAGGGGCTGCTGAGGGAGGTGGTGCGGAGGTGGGAGCCACAAGAGGGGGGTGCAGGATTTCTACGAGAACAGCTGACTCAGCTGTGGCAGGTGCAACTAGAGCTGCAGCACATGAGCAACGGCAGCGGCGGGGGCGGGGTCAGGCCACGTAACGGTGCTAAGAAGCTGGAGCTAATCCTAGCTGGGGGTGCTTGCGGGCAGGGCTCTCTGCTGCAGGCAATGCGAACTGCAGCTGAGAGGGACCCCACCACCTCCAAGCTGCAGCAGGCTGCGGTCCGTGTCCTCAAGCAGCTGCAGTCAACCGCTGGCCAGGACAGCCCCCTCAGCCCCGCTTCCAGCAGCGACCCCAGCAGCCCCATCCTGGCCATCCTCCCCGAGCACCCGGTGGAGGCGCTGTGCTGCCGGGTGGACGTGGTAGTGGAGCTGGCGGGAGGGAGGCGGGTGGTGGTGGAGGTGGACGGGCCATGGCACTTCCTGGCCAACCACCCACACACGCGCACCAAGGATGGCTCCACCCAGCTGCGGGACAGGCAGCTGGAGCGGGTGTTTGGGGCGGGGAACGTGGTGGGCGTGCCTTACTGGAAGTGGGACGAGTTAAAGGCAGGAAAGGAGCAGGAGCAGTACATGTGGGGCCTGTTGGGTCTTTCCTGAAAAACCAACTTGGTGCCCTGGTTTCTGCTGGTTCTGCCCGGATTTGGAGGAGTCACAGCAGGTTATTATCCGCCAACTTCCGGAAAAGTCTCAAATTGGCTTCCCTGAATCAGCACGGGTTGGCGCAGGGGTTGGGTTCGCCTAGCTGGCAACAACTGCTGGCAGTTAACGTGTGTGCTGTCTCTTGGCTTTGGCCCAGGCGTGTTGTCCCTTGTTTTTCCTAGGGACAACAACTGAAATGTCGGTGCTGCAACGGGTACCGTTACGTGATTCGCAGCCTCAGTCGCTCAAGCGAGCTGACACCTTCCTGCAGCTTCCTTTGTCGTAGAGGGGGACAACTGAAAACGGTACGCAAAGTAGCACCATTCAGCACATGCAGCCGCTGGGCAATTTGCGTAGTATAAATGCAGGCAGGGCAAAGTCGGATCCTGGCTAAAGACGCAAGAAGGCTAATTGTACTGCATTGGCACAGCTAGCAATCAGCAGCTCCGCTCATGACAACAGGTAGTGCTAAGCAAATGCTGCAACAGAAACTTAAATCGAAGCTACAGAAGTTGCTAATGACCTAAAGCTTAGCATCGACGCCACCGACATGCGCTCAACAAGTGCAGTCACCAGCCCCTTCCCCCACCAAGATGCAAAAGGTGCCAAGGGAGGCAAGAGCTCCACAGACGGCTGCGACACTCCACGCTAGTTGGTGCATCAGCGATTTCCACCATTTCCCAGCATCGTAGAGCGGTACACGTACAGCTTCAACCGCTAACGGCAATGTCGGCTTTCTTTGATGCGTGCAGCTTGGCTTGTGCACGCTCATCATTGCGAATGACAGATTATTCCTTTTTGGTTGTGTAAATGGACTTGCACGCGAGGCTTGTATGTACACGCCAACTTTGTGCACCGCATGCCAATACGCAAACTAGAATAGTTTGCAGCAAATAGTGTTGCAATTGAATAGCAATTAATTGCTTCATCCACCTGCGAGGATGGAAGCGGCGTCCTTCGTAAACACGGATGCGCAACTCCGGCAGCAGGGCCTCGGATCTCTAGCCGTCCTGCATGATCACCTAATTTCTTACATTTCATATTTGCTGGATCTGGAGGACGTAGTGTGTTTGGGGTGTTGTAGTCGCCTACTCCGCGTATTCGCATGCGAAGAGCCGCTATGGCTCAGCCTCTGCCTAAAGTTGCAAGAGGGCCTCGTCGAGTACAAGGCGAGTAAGCAGACGCGGACGCGTGCACCATTGCCAAATACCAATCGTAACGCGCCTGCAAACACGTAGCACGCGCGCACCATCCTATTGCCCTCGCAAGGCCCGGTTGGCTCAGCATGCCTGAGAACCACTTGACCACACGCTCCATTCCAAACCCCGGCACTCCCTGCTTCCTGCTGATGTCTCTTCAGGCCAACTGGCGCCAGACCGCGCTCGCCGCCTACACCGCCAAGCCTGTCCCCCCAGCGGCCGTGGAGGCTGCTGCCCGCCCCCTGCCACCTCTGCCTGGCCTGCACTCGCCCTTCCTGTACCGCCGCTGGTCAGTCATCCGCGGCTGTAGTGCGTACCTGCAGACGCCCTGCGTGAAGCTGACGCTGCCGGCATGCATCGGCTCATAGAAGCGGAGTAATCGCTGTACATCTTTCCTAGGGTTCTCGGCTTTGCCAGCTCGCTGCGGGTGTCTCTTCTGCCTTGAGAGTACGAGCCATCGCAACCCCAAACCAACCCCAAAACATTCCTCCCCTCGTTCCTTCCTGCATCCCCCGGGGTTCCTGCCTGCCGCCCCAGGTATCGCTGCCATGCGGACCTCTCCTCCTTCCTGCCGCCCCCGGGCGCCCCCTCCGTCGCCCGGGTTAACGCAACCCGCATGAGCCCGCAGCAGTTTTCGCAGCTGTACGACAGCCCCTGCATGCCGGTGCTGCTGGAGGGGCTAATGGCGGACTGGCCAGGTCAGGCGATGTGGCGGGAGGGGGGCGCCGCTGGGAGGGGAGGGAGCAGATTGAGGGAAGGGTGAGGACTGGCAAGCGACCGATATGCAGCGTGTTTGGACAAAACGGTAGAGATTAATAGGGATACACGTTCCGCAATAGGCCAACGGAAGGGAGCATAGGGCCGTCTAATGGCCGTAACTCAGGCAACGGAGCATGCAACAGAAGCGTCAGGTCGCCTGCTAGGGGCCCAGCTACTTCTTACGGGCCTGGGTTGCACACTCCTCCCGCCGTCTCCTCCTCCAACCTTCCACCTCCTCCTCCTCAAGCGCAGCATCCCTCTCCCTCTGCCACCCTCCCCCGCCCTCTCCCTCACACATTGGGTATTCTTCTTCCCCCCACACACACCCACCCACTCCGCGCAGCTGCCTCCTGGTCGCTCCCCTCCCTGTGCGCCGCCTTCCCCTCCTCGCGCTTCAAGGTGTCTAAGCCGCACGGCGGACGGGCGCTCATGACGCTGCCCGCGTACGTGGACTACATGGCCAGACAGGTGCGTGGCGGGGGCGGTGCAGGGCGGGGGCGGTGCAGGGCGGGGGCGGTGCAGGGCGGGGGCGGTGCGTGGCGGGGGCGGTGCAGGGCGGGGGCGGTGCAGGGCGGGGGCGTTGGGTGGGGGCATTCGCACCGGACGGTGTGGGAGGTGGGCCACGGGCTGAGGACGCAGGGGTACCGGTAGAGGTGGTGGCGCTTCTGAGGAAGAGGGTGGCGTTGTGCCGTACCTACCTCCTCGGTATGGCTGGCGTTGCTGAGATGGTTCCTGTCGTGCGCAGCCTTGGGGCTTCCACACACTGCTCCCCTCTTCCCTCCTCCCTGCCCGCGCCCCACAATCAGTCTCTGTCACGGCTCAGTTTATCCACCGTATGTTTACCCCCGCGCCCCACCGTGGCAGTCTGATGAGGAGCCGCTGTACGTCTTCGATGCGGGCTTTGTGGAGGCGGCTCCGGGCATGAGGCAACTGTACGACGTTCCCCACGTGTTCACAACCGACTACCTGGAGACCCTGGGAGCCGGGCGGCCGCCCTACCGCTGGCTGGTGCTGGGACCCGCACGTGCGGGCGCCTCCTGGCATGTGGACCCCAGCCTGACCACTGCTTGGAACGCGCTGCTATCAGGTGAGGTGCTGGGTGGTGGGGGGAGGCTGGGTGGTGGAGAGGTGCTGGGTGGTGGCTGGTGGGTGGTGGTAAAGAGTTGCGGCGCCCGCTAGAAGGGGTACCGTTTTTCGCTTTCTTCTCCTGTCGTGAGCAAGAGTAGTTGGTTGTGCGTGGATGCGGCACACATGCCTTGACGCTCCGGGCCTTTTCCAGCGCCCTGCCATCGCAGCCGTGCGGGGCTTCCTTACCCCGCTTCCTTCTTCCCTCCCATCACCTCCTCACTCCCCCCTCCTCTCTCCCAACCTTCTTCCTGTCGTCTGGTTTGCATTTTTACTTCTTACGCATTGTGAACTTTCCTTTTTCTTCCCAACCTTCTTCCTTCTTCCCTCCCTGCCCCCAGGCCGCAAGCGCTGGGCGCTGTACCCTCCCCACATGCCTCCCCCCGGAGTGCTGCTGGACGGCGACGGCGAGGAGGTGCACCCCGCGGAGGACTCCCTCACCTCGCTGCAGTGGTTCCTGGAGGTGTACCCGGGCCTACCGCCCGACAGAAGGCCCATTGAGATCCTGCAGCAGCCGGGTGGGGGGGGGGGGAGGGGGGTCGGGACGCGTGTGCCCCTGTGCGTTGCTCCCAGCACACCTACCTCATGTGTCGCCCCTTACCCTCATTCCTGTATCATGCATGCCACATGCCATGTGCCGTACAGGCGCACGTCAGCCTGTTTTCTTAGCACTCGCACATAAGCCAGAAATTTAGTCACGATATGTTCCGACTCGCTGCCGATTCCGTTAATACACCAAGCAGTTGCGTCAGCTTTCCCTCAACACCATATCATTAGTTGTCAACATGCCAGTCCTGTTAACGCTCACACACATCCTCATCCCGTCCAGGCGACGTCGTGTTCGTGCCGGGCGGTTGGTGGCACTGCGTGCTCAATCTGGACACCGCGGTGGCGGTCACGCAGAACCACGTGAGCGGGGCCAACCTGGCGCGAGTGGTACGACACATGGCTGAGGGCTCCGCGGCCTACCATGGCCGGCCGCTGGGGTACTATGACACGGAGAAGGAGGTGGCGGTGTGGGCGGGGAGCTATCCGCATCTGGCTGGGGAGGAGGAGGGTGCGGAGGGGGAGGAGAGTGATGGAGAAGGGAGTGGAGAGGGTGGTGATGAGGGGGAGAAGAAGGCAGGGCCATGTGAGGTGCAGGGAGTGGATGCCAGGCGGATTGGGGACAAGGTGGATGTCTGCGGCGGCGCAGCAGAAGACGTAGCTATGATGGATACGGCTGTAGCGGCTGTTGTGGAGGGCGGTGGGGATGGTGATGGTGCGTGTGCGGAGGGCGGTGGGGATGGTAGTGCTGCGGGTGGTGGGGATCTGGCGTGTGAGGAGGTGGCGGCGTGGCGGCGCACCCGGCCGCTGGGGCGCTGGCTGCGGCGGCTGTGGGAGCTGGAGCCGGGCACCCGGCCCGGGGTGGAGGTAGGTGGCAACGTGGACTCTGTGGGACTCTGTGGGGGAGAGAGGGGTGAGGAGTTGGTGTTTGAGGGCTACGTACCAGGAAGACTTTTCATCTTATAGGAATGAGGGCATCATGGTTGCTTCGGGCCTCTTTTGTGCCTTGCAACTGGTCATCCATGGGCTGGGCTGGCAAGAATGTGCCCGCGCATGCTTCTTCCCCATGCTCCCCCCATGCCTGCCTGCACAGGAGTGCCTGTCCAAGTACCTGCATGCGGACACCTGGGGAGCCATCCTCCGCACCATCGCCCAGCAACTCCGCGAGCTTGAACAGGACAGCAGCAGCTGCGGCGGTACTAACGGCGGCAGTGACAGCAACGGCAGCAGCGGGAGCAACGGCAGCAGTGTCAACAACAGCCTGCTACCGCCGGAGCCCGGCAGCAGCCTGGAGCTGATTCCGATGGTGGGGGCGGACGCACTGGTGTTCCTGTACGGCAGCTTGGCGGTTAAGATTTTCTTACATGAGGTAGGGTGGGGGGGATGTTGCAGTGAATTCCAAATCCTTGCTGCTTCTGCATGCTGACGTTCTGCAGGTTACAGATGCATTAGCACTATTGCACTCCTTTACCTTACAACGTTACCAGGAGGGGTGAGAAGAACAAAAATTGACAGTTAGAGCAAAAGGTCCAGGACGTTACAAGCTCCACATGCCACAGTCGCACACGTCCCTTGACTTTCCGCCCTTTGCCGTGCTCACCAGGAGCCCGCTCTCCGGTCGCTGATGTGCGCCCTGGAGGCCTCCGCACCGCGTCTGCTGCTGAGCCATGTCCACCCGAGCTGCGGTGCACCCGCGCTGGCTGCTCAGCTGCCGCGGGCCCATGCCTGTGGGGTCGTGTCGGTGCGCTTTCGGGAGTACCAGGAGCCGCAGGAGGAGGCGGAAAAGAAGAAGAAGGCAACCCAGCTGGTGTATGTGGTGGAGGATCAGATGCAGGTGTGTTTGCTGGGCGTCCATGTTTCATGTGTCAGCTGGCGGAGTAAGAAGCGACCTACCTTCCGGCACCTACATGCTTGCGTTCCCAACCCAACCTAACCCACCTACCTGCCTGTCTTCACGCCGCAGGGCACCCACATGCTGTATGAGCTTCTAGAGGCGCAGCCGGGCTCTCAGCAACAGCAGCGGCAACAGCAGCAGCAACAGTGCCAGCTAGCAGCGGTTGCAGAGGCGCTCGGGGATCTGGTGGGCCGCATGCATGCAGCGGCGTCCGCGGCAACATCAGTCGGCCCCAAGGAGGACGAGGAGGAAAGGGTGGGTACGGCCACGCTGGCACGTGGATTTAGCATTGAAGCGTGGGGGCAGCTACTGCAGACCCGAGGCGTGTGGCACGACCGCGAAGGACGCATCTGGGTATCGGGTCTGGGCTGCGTGAGCGACCCGGGGGGCGAGTGGCGGCAGCTGAAGGAGGAGCAACAGGAGACGGCTCCAGGGAGGGCTACTCCTGCGGCCGCCGCTGCAGCCACCACCACCCCGACCGCTGTGCCCAGCTGCAACGGCAGCAGCAGCCTCAGCGCTGCTGCAGATGCCGTCGAGGACCCTCAGCACGCACCGCACGGCCGTCACACATGGCTGTGCGAGGTGCCGCGCAGCAGCCGCTGGTGGCCCTTCGTGCAGCACCTCCGCTGGCGGCAGCGCTGCGTGCTTCGGGAGCTTCCTGCCTGGGAGTCCCTGCCCGGCTGGGCCCGGGCGCAGCTGCCCGGCTACCTGCCAGCAGACCCGGCGCTGCTGCTGGGCTTTGCGCCGCGGCGAGTGGAGGTGGAGGTGGATGCTGGTGGGATGACTGGTACCAGGGAGGCGGAGGAGGGTGAGGATGGCGGTCATGGGTTCGCTCCTCCGCTGCTGCTGCATGGGGACATCACCTCCAGTAATGTCGTTGTGGACTTCATTCCACAGCAGCCTCAGCTTCAGCCCCAGCCTTCCAACGATAACGGCAGGCTCAGCCAGGAGGTCGCAGCCACGGCGCCTCATACGCGACTGAGTGTGCGACTGCTCGACTTCTCCGACTCGGGCCATGGCGACCCGTTGTACGACATGTTGCCTGTCCTGGCCTCGTGCTTGAAGGGCGATGTGGGCGCGATGCGGCACTTCTGGGCGGCGTACCGGCGGTATGTGGATACGAGCAGCGCTTGGCCTTTACGGCGGGGCTTCTTCGGCGGTAGCGGCGGTGCGAAGGGGACTAGTGGGGAGGTGGAGGGGCAGAGTGTGGGTTTCGGAGGCTGCACGGCAGGACGCAGTGGATGGGCGCTGTCGTACTGCGCGATGTGCTACTGCCTGTTGCATGAGGAGGCGGAGGTGATGCTGGGGCGGGTGTGGGGTGACGGAGGGGATGCGGATGGGGATGTGGACATGGGTGCGTGTGAGGGGCCATGCGGGGTCGGTGCTGCTGCTGCTGCTGCTGCTGGTGTTGAGGGGCTGGGGTCGGCAGCAGGCGGGCGGTCGCTGGGTGCAGTGGCGGAGGCGTTGTGGGGTTTCTTGGACGAGTCGTGAAGCGGTGTTGAAGGCTTTTAGGGTTCGTGAGGTGATGTGTCTTTGTAGACGGGTGGGGGATGGCTGCATATGGTGGTTGGGCGCATGGGCATGCAGGAGCTGACAGGTATATACGGTGCGTGTTGTGGCACTGTGCTGTGTATAGCATCGCTGACAGGCTGATCAGGATGGACTGTATGGATGCGTGTTGGGCAACCTGCGATGGTACCATGTGCTGATTCCGTCGGCCAGGATGTCAACACGAATGGCGAGCGCTACGGGGTGTGCGCCCGGCTGAACAAGCAGGCAAGGCGGGAGTCATAATGTACCGAGATCTCTTTTACACGCGTCAATCCTGTCCACAGCCTGCCACTGCTGCAAGTTTATGGTTTACGGTCGTCTTCCCAACAAGCAACGACGATACCAACAACGCTTCAACGGGTCAGCCTTCCAACGTTCAAACCTCAGTGGTACAATCCCGTGGCTCCCCCCTCACTGCTGTACTCCAGATGAAATGTGATGGTGGTCGCTACCTACACCACACAGCAATGCCAGAATGGCTGGCAACCTTGGCAATCCGCCCTCGTTCCTCAACGTTCATAACCTCTACACTCCCATGCATTCACGCATTTATATTGTACCTTCAGCGGATGTGTCATGTGCCTCATGTCACTACAAGTTGCAAGCGGCCGCCGGCCCTCCCGATTGCAACCGCTAAACCTCCTCTCCAAACACCTTACATCAGCCTCGCTCCCCACAACGCCTCCTCGTCCGGCCCTCCGTCCTCCTCCCTAGTCCACGGGGATATCAACCAGAATGTTCATGCGGCACGACGGGCGGCCGCGCCCCGACTGCCCCCTCACCGCCCGCCGCTCCTCGCCGCCCTCAACATCCCCGCTGCCGCCCCCCATCTCACCCGGGCTGGCCGCTGCCCCTGCACCCGCGCCACCACCCTCCTCGCCGCTCTCCTCTCCAGCAGATTCCGATATGTACTCATCAGCCCGCTCCGCTGCCTCTTCCGGCGCGTTGGCTGCTGCGGCGGCCTGCATCTGGGGGTCCTCTAGCATGGAATCCATCCTATCGCCGCCGCCGCCACCGCCGCCGCCGCCGCCACCAGCGGTGTTACCGCGGTGGATGTCGCTGATATCATCGACCTCGTCATCTTCGCTGGCACGACGGTTGAGGTTGTTGGGGTCGCTGCGTTGCAGGTGTTCTAGGGCACCTGGTGGCAGCTTATCCAGGATGATGGTGGGTCGGGGCGCTGGAAGGCCCTCATGGGATTCCACGATAAAGCCCATGGGGATGCACTTAGGGCGCTTGCCGGACAAGCCCGACTCTCCAGCGTTTGGCATGCAGGTGGTCGTGACGAGGGAGCGAGGAGGAGCAGCAGCGCGAGGCGGCTTGGGCCGAGATAGCGAGGAGCTGGGAATCGGAACTGCGGCTGTGTAGAAAGAGAAGAAGGAGTGAGAGTTGTTTGAGGTGAGCTTTGCGGCGTGCGGAAGGAGGGCGCGGGCGGCGAGGGTTCTGGCGGACGCGTGAGTAGTCATGACGACGGGACGAAGGAAAACGTTGCGGAGTAAAGCAAGGCTAGATAGGTACATTGCTATATGATAATAGATGCTGATTGAGCGCGACTTCCGCTTTCTGCATTATCAACGAGGTGGTTTAAGGTCCGAAGAAGTGACTCCCGATGAGGAGATGACCCCCGGGACAATTTGTACAGCACTTCCGTAGCCTATGGCTTTTAAAGCTTTGCTTAAGCTATTTTGTTGTGTTACTTAGTTAGCTAGCTAGGATTAGCCAGGCTGGTACCCTGCGAACCAAGTGATACCGGTAGAAGTGTCCTCTGTTACATGGCCTAAAGTATCTGCTATTTGTCGCCTAAGAAACCCCGTCCTGTAATTAGTTTCCGAGGGCCATGATTGAAGGCGAATTGCTAGCACCACACGTGCAAGCATTGCGAATCCTGTTTTTGACTCTCGAATTCAGGGCTGGAACATTCAGTGGCAATGGTGTCTACGCTACTGCGCAGGTTTAATTTTCGCATGGACGAAAAATGCGCCTCAAAGCTTGTCGATGACCCATCCATGATGCACATGTTGCGCCTCAGGTGCGCGCATTGACAGCAGCAGGCCACAAGCTATTCGTCGTGAGCGCACAGCCAGTCCATGCTGCAAAACCCACGGAGGATTACGGGGTCCTTAAAATTGTCGAGGTACACCAGCGCGGGTTCCGGGTGTGGGCATTTCGTTAACTTTAGGTAGCCATTGCAACCGGTTAGCGTGCAGCTAAATGATGCTGGCTACTCATAACCTGCTGGCATGCCTATGTCATTAGCAGTCTAGCCTCGTAGCTTCCGGCAGGCAGCTACTTCGATGCCCCATGGATGTACTCTTGCCCCTCTGACCTCCTCCGCGCGGTCGACAACGTCTTGCCAACCCCAGGACACATTATATTACACGACGTCGTACCTCATTTTTGCTCACCCCACTACCACTACCTGCACATGCCCGGCAGGTTCCGGTCAGCTCATGGCATCGATTGGATGCTGGTGCGCCCTGGCGTGAGTTCGCAGCGGGGGTCCTAGACGGGGCGGTTTCGGAGGCGGTACGCGCCTTCGCCCCTCAGGTGGTCTTAGCAGTAGACTGGAGCGCGCTGCAGGCTGTACGGAACCTCTTGCCGTACTGCGGAGGCGCGCCGTACGTGTACCTCAACTACCGCGTGTTCACTCGTACGGCAGTCGGAGAGGACCTTGAACTCATTCGCAGGTGAGGCCGCTGCTGTGCCTTGTCGCTTTTGCTGGCTGCCGAGGCAGTGGCAGCAGCGGGCGCAGTACTGTCACAGGGACGCTGAAGTTGCTGCTGATGCTGCTGTCCTTGCTCCCTTCCTCCCCTTCGCTACCTCTTTCACATCTGTCGCCATGTCCTGAGTCCCCAATCCCTATCCGATTCCCGCTCAATCCCAAATCTCCCGGCCCTCCGGCTACCCAGCATGGAGGCTGCTGCCATGTCAGAATCAATCCTCACGGTGGCACTCAGCCGCAGCGACGCACACTACCTAGCCACCCAGGTGGCGGGGAGGGGGCGGGGTAATTATCGTGCGGAGGGGGCGGGCAGGGCCAGCAGCATTGCAGCTCAGAACGGTGCACAAGGGAATGAGGAGGAGCGGCAACAGCAGTGTGCGGATGGGGAAGGGGCGTCCGGTGTTGGGCTGGCTGGCGACGCAGGGCTGTTGATGCCGTTGCCGAAGGTAACGGGTGCGGTTAAGAGGAAGTCGGGGCTCGGGTTGGCTGTGAGGGTACTGGGGTACTGTAGGTGTGGCGGCGTCTGCTTGCGGCCAGGCAACTGGCGCTTCGGCCTAGGTGGCCATGTAAGCCGTACGCTGCCTAGCGTCAACGTGCACGCCTGCTTGCTGGTTGTCTCCACCTCTTACCTTTCTTGCAGGTGTTGCTTCCCGCTCTCCGTGAGGATGTACGGCAGTTGCAACCACCAGCCGACCTGGCTCGCCTGGCAACCATCCTGCTGGACAACAAAAGTGTCAACCAGGAGGAGGCGCAGCAGCAGAACCAACAGCAGGTGTCGCAGGAGGGCAGTTGTGATGCAGCAGAAGCGGAGGTGGAGGCGCAGGCGGCGGCGTTTGTGGCCTCGCGGCCCTACCTGTCATGCGTGGTGCGGCTAAGCCCAGAGAAGGAGCCGGAGCGGTTCGTGGCAGCCGTGGAGGCGCTTGCAGGGCAGGGGCTGCTGGAGAGGTTCGGACTCACACCGCTGCTGCTGGGTGTGGCGAACGATGAGTATGCGCAGGTAGGGCAGAAGGGGGCGTGGGCTGGGGCCTTAAGGCGTTCTACGGTGCTTGGGCAGGCCATGTGCGCATGCACTTGTGCATGCATGGACCTCGTCTATGCCTGCATGCCTGCCTTAGTCCTTGCATCCAGGAATGCCTGCATCGTCCATGCATGGATGCATGCATGCATTCGTCCATGCATCCATGCACGCATGTATTCACCCTTGCACCCATGCATGCATGCAATCGTCCGTCCATGCATGTATTCATAGACTTGAAATGCACCACCGTGGTGCGTAAGCAGCAGCAGCAGCCCTCTCCAGCCAGCCATTGCAGCCTGCCGTGCTGCGCTTGATGTGACACTCTAGTCCACATCGGGGAAAAAAGTGGCGGGGTATCACAGCACAGCACGTGCCATTTGGATGCCGCCATCACCCATACATGCCAGGACCCCCATAAGCCGTGTGTCATATCCTCTCCCGCCCGCCCCCACACAGGCCCTCAAGGCTCGGCTGCGCGCCGCCGCGCCCACCAGTGTCATCCTGGAGCGCTTTGTTGGGCCCGCGGAGCTTGCGCAGCTGTACCGCCAGACACGACTCAACTTCCACCCGTCGACCTACGACGCGTACGGCATGACAATTGTGGAGGCGGCGTCGCAGGTGTGCGGTGGTAGGCTCCTTTGCCTTCCTACCTACCCACCTAGCACCTACCAGCATGCGTCGGGGAGACATGCCTGTCTATGCGAAGTGCAGCAGCTGTAAGAGACCGCAAGTACGCTTTCCCAGGAAGCAGTAAACACGGCACAGTCATGGTCCTCTTATGCCCCGTGCGGCGCCCACACACGCGCGCACCCCCTCACACTCCCCGCACAGCCCTACCTAACATAACCATGTGAATCCCTACAGGGTGCACCCTCTGTCGTCCACGACGGCGACGGCGCCGTGGGCGCGACGGATCTCCTCCGCGGCGGCGATGGCGAGGTGTTCCTGGTCGACCTTGAGGCGCCGGCGGAGCAGGTGGCGGCGGCGGTGGGCAGCATCTTGGCGGCTCCGGTGCGGCTGGCGGGCACTGCGGTGCGGGCGCTGCGGAAGGCTCGGTCGTGGGATGAGGCGGCCAATGCAGCTGAGCTGGTGCGCATGGTGCAGGAGGCCATGGGAGGTGGTGCGGTTACGGAGGTTTTGGTTAGGGTGTGGCGCGAAGGTAATGCGAGTATGGGAGGGGCTAAGTGAGTGGGCGGGAAGGATGTTGGGATGAGCTCGGGGAGCTGGGAGTGACTTCAGTGAAGGGCGGGGTGAGGAGGGGCGGAGGGTTAAGAGAAAGCATAGCGGTTCGAGGTGCAGGATGGTAGCAGGAGCGCTGGAAAGGGGAGGGGTGGTGCGGGAGGTGAGGCAGGAAGCAGGGCGAAATTGGAAGTGCTAGAGGCTGAAATGGGTTTGTCAGGTGGCCGAAGTATAGGAGAGGCGCCAAGACGTGAATACACGCGTGCTAAGTGTTCAGGTATGGACACAGCGTGCTTTGGGACCTTATAGCGGCTTACGCCTTACGACAATGGGGTCTGTACTGCCTGCGTGGTTGAGAGCACACAGGGCTTGGATAAGGGATGAAGCTAGGTGCACCAAGGCTTAGGGTCCAAGGGCACCAACATGATGCAGAGGATTGACCATTAGCAGCGCATGACGGCCCTGGAGTTATGGCTTTTAGGAGTCTCTGGTAATGCAAAAGTGCTGCGGGCTCTTGACGTTGCAACGGGCCCGCCCATGTCGGGCCGGAATGCGATTGGAGATCAAGGCCAGCATCCAAAAGAGGAGTTTTTGCTTGGCACATAATGTCACAAGGCAAAGGCCCCAGGTTATGAAGTTCGAAGGAGCGCATACGTTTGAGAACAGCGGCTTGCCATACAGGCGTGCAACATCAACGCAAGATACATGAACGGGAAATGAGGGATAAAAGCATATAGACTCCTCTTCCATGGATGGCTGGGACAAATGTCACCAGTGATGGGCGTTCAACCAAGCTCGCAAGTCGCAACACCCAACCAACGGACGATTGCTGCAGTACAAACCGGCCACAAGGAAACCTGGCCGCCCCGCTGGAGCTTGAGTAGCCCTGACAGTACATGGACCTATTGACTTTACGTTCTTGCCTCTCCTGTGGTGTGATAGCTAAAATGTACGCGTGGCCGTGCAGCCGGAACCAAAGACGCCTCACCAGCATTGTTTTCGCCAATTGACCCAATTCAAAACATGACTGACGTTAGGGCTGCCGTGCGTATTAGGCCGGCTGCCCGCTCGGGTGGTCCGCCTTTGTCCATCAAGGGCCAGGTGCGAACGCTAGGTCAAAATGCCAGAACCTTTCCTGACTAAGCTGACAGCTTCTACCTCTGCCGTCTTTAGTATGGCCAGTTTGCATTTGACTACGTTGTCGAAGAAGGAGCTAGTCAAGAGGGCACCTTCAACGAATGCATTTTGCCGCAAGTTAATAACTTTCTGCAAGGATCGTCCTCAGCAATCCTCGTCTATGGCGCTAGCTCTACGGGTAAAAGCTACACTCTCGAGGTGCGTTCACTTTCCGAGGGCCCCGTGGCAGCATCGTAGGTCAACGGGAAGACCAGACAACAAGGGGCAACCGTGTTAACTCCGGCTACTTTCACTGTGTTCATGACGTTATAATTGCAGGGTGGCTCGTCCGCAAACCGGACCGAAGGTGCCATTCCGCGAGCCTTGCAAGCAATTTGTAAGAACCTGGCGGTTGTGCCAAAGCACCGCTATAAGCTCTACATCACATACTGTGGTAAGGGGGAAGCCTTGGTTGCCTGCATGCAAAACAGTATGCCGGGCGTGGCTTGCGGACAACCCTGCTCCGTTCCACGTGAAGTGCACCCCTCCCGTCCTGCTGTCCTTGCATGGTGCCACCCTCAGCGCTTTCGGCGGGCGTGGAGGCCTTGATGGTGGATTTGCTGGCACCTGGGTCACCGCCCACGTCGCTAAAGGAAGCATCAGCCACCGGGGCGCTAGCACGGTTGCTGCACTACCAGGTAAACCCTGCAGCCGGACCCATGAGCCGGGAACTTGCCAGTGTACGCCAAGGCCGTACACCCATCCCTCAAAAGCAACCGCTCTCACGGGACTAAGCGTACGACGTGTGCTGCAGGTGGAATCGTCTGAGGACATCTACGAGGTACGGTACAGCGCACGCCGGGGTTGCTTTGGTAACACATTGGTGACTGTGGCCACCTGGAGTGCACCCTTTCCGTCAGGGTCCATGCATGTAATATCACAAGCTTGCGGGGCGTACTCGATGCATGCTTTGCGTTTGGGTGCACGCTCAGCATACTTTCACACAGCGCATGCATGCGGTTATACTGCAACGGAGCATGCATGGAGCTGCAAGCCATGAAGTGGCGCCTCCCAACTGCCCTCCAAGCGCAGGTGCTGCGCCAAGGCCGGATGACCCGGACAACAGTGTTCGCCAGCGCTTCAGCGAATGCATCAGGCAGCAGCACCAACCGCTCCGGTCGGGCCATGCCCACGTCCGCTCACTCCATGCTAAACATCCAGCTCACGGGCTTCGCTGCGAGCGGCGAGCAGCTGGCGACCAACCTGACCTTTGTCGAACTGGCTGCACCGGAGGCCAAGGTGAGCAGTCTTTTGCCAGCTTGTCACTCCTATGGCCTGCGCATGCCTGTTGCTGTACATGTTAGGGACCAGGCTGGGTCAGGGCAACTTCCCGCTGGGCACAGCCACTACCCCTGTGGTTGACAGCAAGCGCGCCGCTTTCACTGAGCGATACCGCGACCATTACATACGCGTTGGGGTCAGTGTCCTTCCCCGTGTTGACTGCAGTCCCACAACCTCCTGTTTACGCAACGCAGGACCTGATGGGCTATCCTGCCGCTGTCGACGGCGGCCTCGCACGCTCGCTGTCGCTAGCGTACGCTAGCCTGACAGCTGTCATCACAGCCCTGAGGGCAGGGACCAGCAGCGGCTTGGGCTCAGCGCGCAATCAGGAGTCGCCGGCGCGGGGCCGCACGCATGTCCCGTGGCGGGACTCACCCCTGACGCGGTGGCTGAAGGGCTGTCTGGACATGGCGGGCAGCATACTGGTCATTGCGACGGTGGCGCCGGGCTCAGAGGTGCGCTGCGAGGGGGGTACCGTACATGCTTAAAGCCTTCACAGAAGCGCAGGCATATGTTTACACGTCATCGGGCAGGGTGCCAAACACCGCGACCACTTGACCTGGCAGGTTTCCACTGTTATTAAACCTCTGCTTATCCAAACTTCCATCGTAAAATGTAGGCCGCCGCTGACACGTTGGCCACGCTCAGTTACGTCAACCGGCTCCGCTCGGGGCCCAGGTCTGATGGCCTCCTCGTCACTGCGACCTGGGACAGCACGGACAGCTCCGCCGCAGCGGGGTTGACCGCCGCAGCGGCGCAGCAGGAGCTGATGCACTCCCTGCAGCGCACAGCACAGGCGCAGCGCGAGCGTCAGGAGCGGGAGCGGCAGATGCAGGAACGCGAGAGGGAGCGGGTGCGGTTTGGCAGCCCCATCCAGGTCCGCGCGTCGCCGTCAGCTGCCAGCTCCGTGCGAGGACAAGGCTCTGGACGGTGAGGACCGCCCGCAATTGAGCTGTAACGCTGCTTTAGTCAACCCTTCGCGTCTTTTGCGACCGTGTGTAGTCTGTCCTTGCTGCCTGAAATCTTCGCCTTTCCCATGTGTGTTTGCATGGGCGTCATTGTCGCAGGTTCAGCCCCAGCTATGACGATGCAGCTTCCTTGGATGCGCGCTACCTCACAGCTGCGGGCTCCGGCGCTCCCTCGCTCGCACGCTCTTCCTCCGTGCCTAGGAACGGCGGCCTTAACTCGACTGCACCAGCAGCAGCCGGCGCAGCAAACGGAGGCTCGGCGTCTCTGCCACGGTCGCTTTTGGACGCGACGCCCGCAGCAACCCCACGCGATTCCGTATCTACCCCGAGGCCAACGAACGCGGACCAGCAGCAGCAACAACAACAGCAGTCATCGCTGCCCCAGCCCTTCCTTACAGGCGGCAGCTCACGAGTCGTCGGTGTGAGCCAGTCCTCCTCATACCAGCAACAGCACCGGTCATCGGTTACCTCGCTGCAGCAGCAGCAGTCGCAGCAGCAACAAGCCAAGGGGGGACCGCTGACGGAGCTGCTGGCCTCGTTGCAGCTTGGAGAAGGCTCCGCCTCCCAGCAGGGTCTGCGGCTGGACCGGGTTGAGTCGCAGCAGTCGCGCATGAGCGGCCAAAACAGCCCCGGTGCAAGCGCACTCAACAGTGCTGGGCCGTCGGGTGCTGCAGGCGGCGGTGGCGGGGGTACTAGCCGCGACGGCGAAAGGAGCGGATTTAATGCAGCACTGGATGTGTTGGGGCGGCAGGTGGAGCAGCTGAGGGCGGAACTGGAGGCTGAGAGGCGGGAGACGGCACGGCTGAAGGTGCGCACAATGGCTGAGAGGCATGTTGCCATATCCTGCCCAGCTGGAAACCTCAACCGGAGCAGAGGATGCAGGGCCGTTTACTGGGAACTGCTACATGCGCTGTGGGCTAGTCCGAACCCCAAGCTCAGCTAGTCCTCGCCCTTCCCTGTCTCCCTCCCATCGTTCACTCCCATGCCTCCCTTCAGGCCGAGGCTTCCCACAAGGAGGCCGCCAACCGCTCCGCCAGCGAGCTGCTGGAGGCGAATGCCTCCGCGGCCCTGTCCGAGGCGCGTAGCCAGGTGGAGAGCATGCGCAAGCAGCTGGAGACCAGCGAGAATGCGAGGCAGCTGCTGAACCGCCGTGTGCAGCAGCTGGAGGACCAGCAGAGCAGCGTGCTGGACATCCAGGTAATGCTGCTGCTTTTTAGCTGCTTTTGAGAGGAGGCGGGAGTGGCGGGGCACATACCTGTCGCACCCGCATGTCTGTAGCCTGTACTCAGTTGCTTTAGCATCCAAGAGGACCTGCTCCTGTTTCCTGGCTCTTTTCCTGCTTCCTTTGGTGTTTACCACTTTGTCGGCTCCTTGGCCTGCCCTTGCCCACGTGATGCCGTACAGGCTGAGTCCAGCATGCTGGAGGCCCAGGTGCGGGCGCTGCAGGACCGGCTGAGTGCGGTGAGGTCGGAGCAGGCCTCCCTGGAGGAACAGCTGGCGGACGCAAGGGCTGCAGCAGATGCCATGCGGCAGGACCGCGATCGTCTGCAGCGCCAGAACCACGAGCTGTCTGAGAAACTGCAGGGCCAGGTGGGCGGGAACGGCGGTGGCAATACGGCCTGCTGATGGCGTTGTTTATTGATGTTGGCCCCCTGCTGCGCTCTAAAGTGTATCTTTGCGTACTGGCTGCTGCGGTTGCGTTGTGTAGTCGTGGAAGCACATACCTCTAGGAGTTACGGTTATTTCATCCGTGCAATGCGCATGTAGACTTTATCGCTAATACCGGTAATCCCGGTATTGCTCTTTCTCCTTTCTCACTCCTGTCTCTTATCCCCTACAGGTCCGCAACCTGGGTGAGGAGACCTCGCGGCTGCGCTCTCAGGCGATGGACGCTGCCGAGCTGCTGGAGGCTGAGCAGGTGGCCCGCCGGGCGGCCGAGACGGCGCTGCAGCAGCTGCGTGTGCAGGTGGAGAACAGCCGCAGCGCGGAGAGCAGCGCGCTGCAGCAGGCGGCGGCGCTGGCGGTGCAGGTCAAGGACATGAACAACGCGTTGGAAACCGTGCGAGCCGAGCGCAACAAACTGCAGGTACGGCATGTGGTGGTATCGCGTACCAGCATGTGAGCGAGTGAGCCAGGCTGTGCTGGCAAGGGCCGGCTTAACCACCAGTCAGAGGAAGCTACTTGGGCATGTGTTCCAAAGTGGATCCCATGCGACATGTCACGGTAACCAGGGCTTCCAATGGCACCTTATTTCATCATGTGCCAACTGCGGGCCGACATGTCACGTATGTGCGCACGCACCTCAGGATGCCAAGTGGCGGTCCGATGAGCGTGCGGAGCAGCTGAGCCTGGAGCTGGAGGCGGCCGCCACGCAGCGGGCGAAGCTGGAGATGGACGCGCGGGTGGCCTCGTCCAAGGCAGAAAGCGACCTGCGATCTGCTATCTCTGCCGCGGAGGGCATGAAGATTGAGTTGAGCGGAGCGCGAGCACAGGTGCACAGACGGGAGGAGGACGCGGGTGGCAGGGTTAAGAAGGCTAAACTGGTGGAAAGAAGGGCGCATGTTTGCAGGATCGAATTTTCCGGTGACGTGCTGTCCGCCCATTCTCCTTGCGACTCATGTCGCTCGTCCCGCAGGTTGAGAGCCTCAAGCAAGAGCTGCGTACGGCGCAGCAGGCGGCTGAGGACGCGGTGCGGCGTGAGAGCACTGCACACATCGACATGCAGGAGATGGAGTCCCTGCTGCGAGGTGCGTGCGAGGCAAAACCAAGCAGACACATAGTCAATCCTTTCCTTAACTCCTGGCTGGCGCAAACAAGAGTAGACAGACGAAATGATGCATAATTTCCCCGAGCTCATACTGCAAAGAGCCAATGCTCTTCAGCCCGATCCTTATTCCTTTACGCTTTGCTCCTCATGCACCCCGTTTCCCTTTCTGCTGCTTTGCCCACAGAGCTGGACCGTGACCTGGAGGTCCAGGTGAACGCCGTGTGGCGCCAGCTGCGAGCCGAGCGCGCCGACTCGCTGTTCGGTGTGCCGGAGGGCGGGGCCGTGGCGCCCGCACGGCGCTGGCGGCCGGTGCTGCAGGCGCTCGTGAGCATCATGAAGAGGAATGTCAACGAAGCTGAGCGGCAAAGCCAGGTGAGCTGCTGTCACCGCCGCCGGAGCTGCGTTCACCCATGCCGTTTGGAAGTCGCTACCTGCTCTGCCACGTGATGTGCTTCTTCAGCTTCACAACCCATGACAACCATATCCAATCGTGTGGCATGCAGGTACACTGTTTGGCCTGTCCTGCCCTCGCCTTCTTTACACACCGCGCCTGCCCGTTCTTTCTCTTTCTCTCGTTCTTGCTCCTCAGGCACTTGAGCATGCGCGCGAGCGAGTGGCCAGCCTGGAGTCCCAGGTGTCCCGCACCAGCGAGCTGGCCACCAGCCTGGCGGCGCACCAGCAGCTCAAGGCGGCGCACATGAGCGAGCTGGAGGAAAGCCGCCGCAGCATCGCGCTCATGGACCAGGCGCTCACGGTGAGGCGTGACCCGCATGTGCGCATGTCTTGTGATGCCATGAAGCCGAAAGCGGGCCTTACCTGGAAGGCCGAGAGGCGAGGTTCCTGTGCTTTATGGATGGGGGTCGTGGAGAAGGTGCTGCTCTTTCGTGCGGGGTGCTGCCAGTGGCCTGTTCTAACTCGTGCGACACCGCACCTTGTCGTGTCCCGGTGTCTCCATGCAAAACAGGAGGCGAACCTGGAGTGCCAGCGTCTGCACCGGCAGCTGGAGGATCTCACGACGGCACACAAGGCCCTCACAACTCAGGCGGCAGAGCGAGAGGCCACATTGCAGGTGCTGCGCCAGACCAGAATCAAGCAAACATTACCTTGTCCTGTCCCTAAGCCCCTTGCTATGATCCCTGCGAGCTTCTTCAACATGCACCGCTGTGTTTCCTTGCTGCGTTCCCTTGCTGTCTTCAGGCGCAACTGACTGACCGGGAGGAGCGTCTGCGCTCTGCGGCTGCCGAGCACGACAGGAAGGTGCAAACGCTGAAGGAGGAGTGGGACGCAAGGATGCAGATGCAGGTTGCGGAGCGCGAGTCGCGCCTGCATGCCGCCATCATGGATGCGGATGCCAAGGTGCACGGCGTCCTGGCCGAGCGGGATGCGCGTATCGCAGCTGCGGTAGCAGACGGCGAGTCACGTCTGCGCCAGGTGCGGCGGGGTGACGCGCATAGTTGTGTCTACTCGCGTGAAGGACGACGGGCTGGGTGCGCTGTTAGGAGGCGCAGGGCGGAAGGGGTTGTCGACGTACCGGTAGCAAGCATTCCATAGAGTTGCGGGGTTGGGCTCGAGGTCAGACAAAGCAATGCATTGGAATGATGAGTATGGTAGCTTTCACGGAGCCTTGTCGTCAACCCTATACGAGAATGCGACCATGCTCCGGGCCTGCACCACGCAGGTGCTTGAGGAAGAGGAGGCGCGCTTCCATGATGCCGTCTCCGAGCGTGACGCTCGAATTTCGGCGCTTGCATCGGAGCGTGACAACCTGCAGCGGCAGCTGTCGACGTTCAGCACGATACAGGGCGAGGACAGGCAGGAGCGGGACTTGCTGCGACTGAAGGTATGATGTTAGGAAGCACGGTCTGGATCTGCTTTCACTTGCTCCGGCCAAGGCAGCCACTCACCTAAACATTCCTGCCATGGTTACCGTACCACTGCACGCATGCAGGCCCACGCTCGGGACCAACTGCTGAACCTGATCTGGTCCGAGGTTCGCACCATCAAGGTGGTCTGCGCGTCGGGCGCGTCCAACTCACCCCAGACGCCCATGGGCGTGTCGTTCTTCCCCATGTCCTCGCCCCTGTCGTCGCCGAGGTCTCCTGGAAGGGGCATGCACGGAAGCCCGGACTCGGAGGTTAGCCTGGACTGGGGAGAAGCCGTATGCCAGGAGCGGCTCCTCAAGAGCCTGGCGACGGTGCGAGCCCAGGTAAGGCCTGTCTAAAGGGATCTGCTAGGAGTTAGGTGGTCACTGGGAAGGGCCTGTGTTGAATGGGAAGGGCCTGTGTTGAATGTAAGAGATCGTGCTTGAATCAATTTTTAATCTTTTGCTGCTTTGCTTCCATCCCTCGGCAACGCGTTGGCTGATGCGTACAATGATACCGATATGCCTAATGCATTAACTCCCATCGCCTGAAGGAGGATCTGTCTTCGTTGCCGTGTTCCGTGTGTCTTCAGGTTACCAAGCTGCATGGCGAGCTAGGTACGCTTCGCAACAACGCCAGCATGGCCGAAGAGATGAGCGGCCAGCTGAGCGCCACAAAGACGCGGCTGGCGGAGGCGCAGCGCAGCGTGGAGGACCTCACCTCGCGCTTGTCGGGGCTGGACGCAGAGCTCCGGGACGAGCAGCGCAACAGGTGCGCGTTACCGCGTTTTGGCCGTGCTTCGGGCTTTCGCGGAGCTTCGTACGACATGGTTGAATTGTACAGCCCGTCTTCCATGCGTACATCAGTTGGGTGCTGGTCGGCTTTCTTAGCCGCTGATGGGTTCTGAATTCTGAGCCTACATGATGATTCTTTCCTGTCCTGCCGTGCGTGCTGCCCTCAGGTGCAACGCGCAGCAGCAGCTCGCCAGCAGCGAGTCCGCCGTGGCGTCGCTGCAGGCGTCCCTGTCTGAGGCGCGCCAGACGGTTGCTACGCTGCAGGAGGAGGTTGCGGTGCTGTCCAAGTCACGTGACACCTGGAAGGTAGGCTAGGCCACCACATGTCCTAATGCAGCTATTAGTACTCGGCGCACGCTGCAGATTCAGCCGAGCCGCTACCGGTACCATCGGTATCAGCATCAGCATCGCATCTGCGGCACATACCGTATCACACTGTTTCTACCGTACTGAGAACACCTGAATCGTGAATCCCTTATGCCCTGCTCATCCTCTCCAGGACACCGCCGCACAGCAGGAGGCCCAGCTCAAGGAGATGTACGCGGAGAACGAGTCACGCGCCAACGAGCTGTCACGACTGCGCTCCGAAGCGCAGTCTGCCAGCGCGGAGGCGAACGGAGCCACCGGGCGCATTCGCCTGCTGGAGTCCCAGCTGCAGGCAAGTGCAGCCCTGGCAGAGACGTGTCATACCTAACAAGGCTGCTGCAAGCATGGCTGCTGTGCCTCTGTAACCGGGGGCTTTCCTTTTAACGGAGACAGCCGTACTTTTGCTACCCCACCTTTTTGCGCCATGGATGTCCTCCTGCAGGACGCCCAGGGGCAGCTGGAGACGCTCACGGGTCGGCTGGCAGGCATGGAGAAGGCCCTGACGGACGCCAACGCGCGCATCTCGACGCTGACCGGGCAGATGGTGCTGGCGGACAGCGAGGCGCGACTCAAGGCGCAGGAGCTCATGGCACGTGCGCAGGCGGCAGAGGACGCGGAGAAGCTGGCAAAGGTAGGCAGGCCGACGTTGTGCATGCTGGCTGTCCCTGTGGCATCCTCATCCCTCAAGCTGCATGCATGCGGACACAACTATGCCAACTGTCCATCATTGGCAATGCGGCTGCTACCGTATTCAGTACTCTCCATTTCGTCGCTGTCGCCGCTCGTCACCGTTCTGCTCCCCTGCCTGCCTGCGTGTGTCTCAGGCCAATGCCAAGGAGGCTGTGGACCGCCTGGAGGCGCGGCTGCGGGAGGCCACCGACCAGGGCGCCCGACTGGTGGCTGACGTGGAGGCCATGCGGCTGGAGCGCTCGGAGGCACAGCAGAAGGTGGGCAGTCCAGCTGTCATGTACCTCTGTGAGCGTGAGCTCGTGAAGACTGCTTTCACCGCTTGCCCTAACTTGCGTCTGATCCCATCTTCAACCTTACCGTCCGTCACTGTCCGTCTTGTCAACCTTAGCGCCCTGTTCCAAACCTCTGGTCCAAACCCTGTCCCGAACCCTGTGCGTCCACCGCACAACCGCAGGTGGATGACATGCAGCGGCAGCTGGTGGAGGCCCGAGCCCGCCTGGTGGACTCGGACCACGTGTCCAAGCAGTTGCAGAAGCTCATCAGCGAGCGGGACAACCTGCAGGACCAGGCCAACTCGCTGCGCAACTCGCACGTGCAAGGTAGGCCAGCTGGGTGTGTTGCACGTCCTTGCAAAGATTACAACAGATACGCCGTTGGTTTGCGCCTTAATACCGGCAGTCGTGTGCAGAACAACTAATGTATTCCTGCATATGCCCCTTTCCGACCGCTGGCCCTGCAGCAACCGAGGACGTGCGCAGCCTGCGGCGGGCGCTGGAGAGCACCCAGGAGCACCTGCAGCGGGTCACGGACGAGAAGACGCGGCTGGCTGCACAGCTGGAGCAGCAGCGGCTGGAGGCCATCATGAGCAACATGGCACCCAGGACCACCGGTCGCATCGGGGCGCTGATAAGGCCCACCAGCGGGGCGGGCAGCGAGCCCAACGTCAGCATGGCGGGAGCAGCTGAAGCCCAGCGGGCGGCCGCACCTGCGTCCTATGTAAGGTAGGTAGGTAGGCTGCAAGCACGCCGCATACAGCTAACAAGCTGGGGTAATGAGCCGTGTTGGGCAGCAATGCGCCACGATGTCCCTAATCCCGGTGTTCTTGCGACCGTTCCCCGCGTGGTTGCAGGCCGTACACGGGGCTGACTTACCCGGCCATTGGCGCGCCCTACTCCATCGCGCCGTCCGTGGGGGCCAGCCCCTCCGTGTCGCGTCACATGGTCGGCCTGGGATCCACGCCAGCGCCAGGTGGGCCCTTCACCCCGGCCGGCGCCACTACAAGCTCTGTATCGCTCTTCGACAGCGCTATGAAGCTGGGGCTGCAGACCGGCGCTGGCATGAGCTCGCTTGGCGTCGGCAGCGGCGGGTCTTATGGGAGCGGGTCTGCTGAAGATCCCATGTCTGCTATTCGTGTGCATGTGCGTACCTCACCGCCGCATAGCATGGGAGAGCCGCGACAGAAATGAGAGCTAGCTAGCACCTGGTGTTCTGACGATCTGACCTAACGTGCACAAATTCACATACAACCGAGGCATTGCGACGTTAGATGCTGCTGTGTGACTTCCGTTTGGACCCCTGAAAAGATGCTGCTGTATGACTTCCGTTTGGACCCCTGAAAAGGGAGACTTGCTGTGCTGTGCTGAGGTGGTGAGGTTTACCGCTTGGACATGTTACCCCCCTGTGAACTCATTACGCAACGTATTCTACGATATGGAATAGTACCAAGTGGGCGAATGCCAGACCTGCTTTTGGGAGGGACAACTTTGCCACTTGTGCTAGACCTGGAACCGTGCCCTCGTTGATGGTTAATGATCACGTGAGCCATGAGGCATGCGCATCTTCGGAAGATGTCGTACTCCTGACATCGAGCTGAGCCGTCGTGCACCTAACGTCACATCTAGTATTGTTTGAGTTATCCCGCGCAAATGATGATATGTAGGCGTAAAACGTTATCTGGTAAGTGGATCTATATCTCAATTGACTGTTGCTTGAAACGATGCACAACATGCGTCAACGGTCAGCCACCTCGCGTTGGACGTCACGATATAAATGAATTCCGGTGGTCTTAATTAAAGAGATATTGGTATAAATCTCCCAGAAAGGTGCTGGTTTGCTTGGACTTTGAGGAAGACTCCAGGGGGATCACATCTGGGGGACGCAGCGGGAGGGCCTTCTTGCTGGGATGGTGACCAATTTGCCACTATCACAGCTCCGGTGAATGAGCGCGCCGTTCATCCTAATTCACTTCCTTCCCCATACGAGTAACTGGAAACTGCACCCTTTGGAATTTCGCCTTTAGGATACCACGGCCTATCTCAATCGTGCCATTGATTATTGTTACTCTTGCCTTTCGCTGAGGTGAACATCCTATTAAAGGCACCAACTGAGCAATGTCCCTTGCATCAACCACCCGGACAATGAACCGGCCGGTCGCGGCGAGCCCGGCATATACTTGCCGTTATTTTTCTATAAGCCGAGGATCCCAGAGGACAGGTGCGCTGATGTGTGGGAAACCCTAAGGCTCAGTATTCTGGTCGTTACGTTCGGCTTCGTGGGCACCATCCGGAATAGCCAATACACATGGGAGTCAGGACTCCTCTGTCCTGACATTCTTGTCCCATCCGTCGAATCACTAGGCACCGCGAGCTCCTTTTAAAGGACACAAATGCCATTTTACGCGCGTGTACTCCCCTTCATCCGATTTCGACACCTTGGGCCTTCCCGGCAGTGCGTGCGTGGAAGTTGGTGCATACATGCTAAGGCAGCATTCTCCTGCAGTGCCACTACCGCCTCAACGGCTTAATCATCATCAGACACACATAACAAGCCTGGTCCCCTGGTTCACACGCCTGGCTCACACAACAACCCTGGCCTCCTTTGCACCGCCGCTGATGCAGCAACAGCAGCCACCGCTATCGCTGGCGGCAGGCTTACAGGTTCCAATACTCCTCAGAACTGCCTCAATGCCAGCGCCGGCATGGAACGCGGCCGCCAATCAATCACCACTGTGTCTGCGTCGGGCAGCACTGCCACCACCGCTACCGCTATCACAGCTGCTGCCGGCTGTGCCCCTAGAGCAGCAGTGCTGGGGACGCCTGCAGGGGCGCTGTTTGTCGCTAGCTCAGCTTTGATGGTTGTTGTGTACACCTTGCTTGCGTTCTTCCCAAGGTCAAAGCTGGTGGGTTAGAGCGATACCGATATACAGATGCCGTGTGTACGTCATCTTGGGGTTCTGGGGTTCCGACCTACGAAAGGCTGTGACGCTGGGCTCGTGGGCATGGTTGATGGATGGGCCATGAATTGCGCAAAGCCGCCATGCCTTGGCTTGGAATTATGGCTTACGTTTTGTGGAGAGGACAGTTGACATGGCACAGCCGTCCCGACCCCGTCTCCAGTTCCTCGGGTGCTTCCCTTTTGCCTGCCTGTCCACCTGTCCGCCCATGTGAGGTCTTCCCCAACTTGTCCCCGCGCCCCTGCCACCACCCTCCCAGACCCGCTCCTCACTGCTGACCTCCCCAGCGCTCTACATTGGCCTCTCGCTGCTCTTCACTGCGTCAATCTTCGCAGCTTGGCAGACGGGCACGCTGGCATCAACGCTGGCTGACATGGCGGCAGCTGCATGTACGGCCACCGCAACTGGATCCATTGCGGGTCTGGACCTTAGTCCGCTAGCGGCGATGTTTTCGGAGCCGCTTGTAATGTTGGCGGCCTGGCTGCACTTACTGACGCTGGATGTGCTGATGGCCAGGTGGGGTGACAGCTGTAGGGGGGGCACACAAACGTACCACTTTGGGATGGAGGTTTCGGCGACTGCTCTGTAGGATGCTGGTTTGCTAGGAGCGGTAAATGCTTGGGCGGGTAAGCTGCGCATCGCTACAGGTCTATTGGAAAGCGCCCGTGCTCACACAGGTGTGTGCCCTGCCCTGTTTTTGCCGACCTTGCCTACAGGGAGGTGGCTCTGGATGGTATACGCACGGGTACAGCAACAGTCCACTCGGTGCTGCTCTGCTTCTTCTTCGGGCCTATGGGTTTGCTGAGCCATGCGCTAACGCGTTTGCTTACTCGCCGGCGCACACGCAATGCACTCGGCTGAGTTGGTCTTACCGGTGACGGACTGTGGCTGCAATTAGGTCTGGAAAGGCGGGCGCACGTTTTGGGGTTTTGCATGTGCGCGTGGACATGCAGGCATAGCCCGTACTGCGGGATGTTAGTGCCATGTTGGAATGTACAGCGTGAAGTCCTCTGTTACATGTCATGCAAGTCAGCTCGAACGCTTCTTGCGCTGCGCCGGGGACTTGCCCTCTTTGCCCCGCCCCTCAGCACGGCTCCCCGGCTGTTTGGCTGCTCCCTCCGTACGCTTGGCCCCAGCTGCTCCTGCACCGGGCGCCCTCGCACCTGCAGCAGTTCCTGCCGCCTGCCCTTCCTTTCCAAACACGGCCGTCACGCAGAGCAGCCCCATGAACAGGATGGTTGGCAGCGGGGAGCAGGCGCTTTGAAACACAGACCAGACGAACAACGCCAGCGCCACCAGTGAGACCAAGAGGTCAGGCACCTGCGAAATGCGCATATGTGGGTACCGGAAACTGGGGTCATGCATATGATGCATTGGAGATTTGGGAAGCACCACGGGGCAGGGCATCACGACAGATGTGACTGGCCAGCTTCTCAAGCAGACTAGCTACCCACCACTGGCATAGCAACAGCACACGCGAGCAGCATGCCGCTGGACAAGGCCAGGCTCCCCGCCGCAGGGCCGGCCGCTTTAAAGTATGGCTCAACGAGGGGCCTCTTGTCACAGGCCTGTTGGAGAACTGTGGGTCAAGGAGCCAAGATTCCAGCGTCATGAATGCAGGGGAAGGAGGTGAAGTAAGGGCGTTTGCCCGTGGACATGTCTGTGCCCTTACACATTCTCTGACTTGCAGTTGAGGAATGGTGAATGCCGTGAGTGAACTTTGGCATGTGTGGCAGTGTGTGACCATGAGTTCGGCTGTCGTACGAGAACTACCTTTGCCGATAACTGTCAACCATATGGCCTCGCTACCTATTTGCTGATTACAAAATAAAAGCAAATAGCTAGCAATCCAGCAAAGGGGGCGCTTGGGAGGCACATGGTGGTTCTCACCATGCCGGTACCCATGCGTACCTTGGGCGTCTAAAAGGCGAGCTGGCGCACACGATTCGCTCCCAGACACGCAGGCAAAGATCTGCCTGGAAGCCAACTTCCACCAAGCGCCCGGCAAAAGCACAAGCTGTGTGGCAGACACGTAATCTTCATTGTACGCAAGCACCCCGATGGCCGCCACCTCCGCAGCACTTAGCGGTATGTCAGCTACTCGTCCATCGCGCTCAAGAGGCATGGTGAATAACGGAGTCTGGAAGAGCACAAACATCGCAAAGCAAAGGCCGCACAGGTACTGTACCGGGGTTGCCGGTCGGGCCCGTCTACGTGAAGTAAAGAACGCCATTGTACCAATCTAATATTTCATGTATTGCAACAAACACAAGGTTGTCATGTTACAATTCCATCGGCATGCTGCACGGCATTACACATCTCAGCACGACCGCAACCATGATTACTCGCGTCAACGCCATATGCGGAATACAGGTTGCACCAAGACGAGTACCCTACGCTCCGTTGCACAAAGATCTCTGCTGCCAGCAAGCACAACCCTTTCCAATGGCCTGGCTCTAACAACCATCTTGTCTTGGCTTTCGCTCTAAGCCTATAGAACCTTAGTTTTTGTTACTTGCTTACTGGGTACAGGCTTAGGTAATGGTGGAGCCGTGTCCCTCGCCATCATTATGTAGATCCCTACCATAATCGCGACGCAGAGGTTGTTAACTCCCATCACGCTGCACCCTGCCTTGCTAGTCATATACGCAAGACCAGCATAGCCAACAATTAGACCAAACGTGCCGTCCAGTACCATGGATGTAATTGAGAACACGGTAGCCGCGGCAGCCGCTGCCTGGACAAACTGCCGGTATTCACCCATTTTCTGTACGAAAACGTCTACCTGCGTCAGCAAATATAGAGTTCCTTAGGTATCCAAGACGAGAAGCAGAGCGCCAGAACAGTTGTTCCTACCGTTTCTACCTATTACGCACCTTGTCTTCGTAACTGGCCCGTTGAAGCATCTTTTCATAGTTTGTAATTGAATTCCAGTCGCATGTACTTGTTGTGCTGGGGTTGATGAAGCACGAGTCCAGAGTTTCTATTGCTGACTGGAAGAACGTCCCAGGTAGAAGAATGTACTTGACATAGGAAGCCCATTCATTATTTGTTTTTAAGAGGCCGACAGCGACCGTTTGCAGCGGGCTCCAGTGTTGCAACCGGACACTGTCGTCGTCGAACTCTACTAGAAAGCTAAACGTCGGTGCGAGGATTAGCACAAAAGTTGCGAGTGCAACGCCGGTTGCCCTTTGCTGCCACGTTAGGTTATACCGCCTCCTTGCTCCCAGAAACGATGGCATGGTTGAGGCTGTTGGTCGGCAGAATTATACCCAGCTTGTTTTGTTTACGTAGATGTTTGTCACTCGGAGGGAAAGCAACAAACCTATGCGCAGGTTGCCGGCATCTGGCATCTCAACCGTGAATATCCAACGCACTGGCCTGGATGACAGTTACACCGGCCTCGACAGTTAATTACCACTTGCTCTATAATCCTTACAGCTACCGCAATTTCTGAAGCAAAGCTCTTCGACTCGGCGAATCCTCGCTGATAGCAAGCAGTAGATGTTCCAGTTCCGATGGCGTCATTGCCGCCAGGTCGCCGTGATCCCACGCAGTGCTGATAGCACCAATTGAGTCGCTTGATAGCACCCGAACCACACAACGCAGCTTGCAGAGCTGGTGCGCACGAGCGGTGATCGCGCTCTCCACCTGCACATGGGCGAGCATGTCGGTAAACAAGGCCGGCTGTAGGCCGCATAACCCAAAGCATATCCGAACAATTCCAGAGGCTCCACCTTGAACAAAACGCAATGCCGCCGTCGGACAATCACCCAGCCACATCCTCTCCCTCCCTGGGTTGCGTGTTCCTAGAGTACAGTCTGCTAGTGCGCTTACTGCATGAGTCACTACATGGTACTGAGCTTCACATCTCATTTCTTTTTCTTCCCTCCCTGCACATCCTCTCCCTGCACCCGCAACGCACCACGTGTAGCGGCACCCCGGACATGTCAGCTCCGGCCGCCCGCGCCGCCGCCAGCCACGCCTGCACCGCCCCCTCCGCAAGCGGCCCCAGCAGCGCCGCCACCTCCCCGCACTCGTCCCGGCTCATGTCACTGGGCAAGGGAGGAGGTAGAGAAGGGTGGTAGAGATGCAACGTGTTAAGCAATTGAGGTAAGGGGGACTTGTCATGCAAGTGAGAAGGAACGCCCCAGTGTCCAGCACCACGACCCTACCACGACCCGTACAACCGCCACGACGTCCCCTACCGGTACCCCACACGCCCCGCTTCAGACACTGCCAGCTCACCCTTTCCTCACCCCTCTTCATTCTCCTCCACATCACGCACCTCTTTGCCATCACCGCCGCCACCAGCTGCTCCGCCGTGTGCTCCAGAGCTGCTGCCGCCAGCCCCACCGCCTCCTCGGGGCGCAGCACCTCGCACGCCGCCCGCCCCAGCCGGCCGAGCGAGTGGAGCAGCTGCTGCACCACCCGCCGCTGCCGCATCAACACCTGGGGGAGCAGGTTGAAGGTGGGGGCACATACCCGTACGTGGTACGTCACAAGTTCAAAGTATTAGAGGACGCGTATCATTGCCGCCTAAAGGTACAACGCAGCAGAGTGCCGACCAGCCGCACCTTGGCATCTGCGAAGCCCAGCTGCCGCAGCCCCTCCAGTCCTGCCAGGATCTCATCCAGACTGCCGTACTGCACCCGCAGCTGCATGCACGCCAGAAACAAAGGGGATTGCATTAAAAGGGGAGGGAAGGGTTTGAAAGGTCAACGACATTCGCAGGTTACACAAACGTCGTACATTCCCAATTCGTTGTCGTACAAACCTACCAAAAAGTCGTACGACACCATACCTGCTCCCGCATGGCTGCCCGCGCCGCCGCCCGCAGCTGCAGCGCATCCGCCAGCATCCCCGCCGTCGCTTCCGCCTCCTCCTCGCCCGCAGCCGCAGCTAAGCGCGGCCCATACGCTGCCGCCAGTAGCAGCAGCTCATCCGCCAAGTGACGCAGGTCGTTAACCGCCATCAGGCCCAACTGCGGAACCGCCGACACGTCAACCAACCGCTGCGGCGACGACGCTGCTGCCCCTCCTGCTCCTGCTCCTGCAGAAGAGGAGGAGGAGGCGGTCGAGGTGGTGGCAGCAGCAGTAGCAGCCAAGGGCGGCAGGGTGCGAGCCATGAGGGTGATGCTGGAGAGGGCGGCGCGTAGGGCCCTGCAGACGGCTCGGCTGCCTCCGCATGCGTCATCTAGCAGCTCCCGGAGAAGCTGAGTCAGCTGGGCGGTACGGCGGCTGATCTGGTAGCGGCCGCAGGCGGGCAGCAGCGGACCGTCGGTACGGCAGCCGGTGGGCGGGTCCGCCACCTCCCATTCCTGAGGGGAAGAGGCAGAGAGGGAGAGGGAGAGGGGGAGAGGTGGGTGATGGTGATGCTCAGTTGCTCAGGAAAGACGTGGTGGTGCCCTGACTGGGTTGGCTAGCACAGGGCGGGACAGTTGGGCATGCGAGCATGGGCGTATCAGAACATGGCTGGCAGAGTCTACATGGACAGAGCACCTCCTCTTGTTTTCCAGCCCTTTTCGCCCCGCTCTCTCGCCCTCCCGCCCCCCACCCGCACCTGCAGCTCCCCTGCTGCCAGCCTGCGCATGTACTCCTCATCCACCGGCACCTCGCCCCCAACCACCACCGCCTCCCAACCGGCATCTCCCCCCACGCCCTGCGCCTGCTGCCCCTGTTGCTGCTGCTGCTGCCCGCCTGCAGCTCCGGAAGCCGACGCCTGAGCAGCCGCCTGCGGTGTCCCCCGCATGCCCCCCGCCCCCGCTCCGGGCCCCCCCTGGAGTGGCAGCAGCAGCCCCCGCGCCCGCTGCAGGTAGAGCTCCTGCCGGCTGGACAGCGCGTGACGGGCTAGCGCCTCCACCGCGGGAGCGAGGTAGGGCTCTGGGGGGGTAAGGAAGGGGAGCGAGGTAAGAGAGAAGCGGTGGTTATGAAATATGAATGAAGTTACAAAGGTGGGTGGCGGCAGGCAGACCTCGGTCTGATGGCGGGATCGAGCAAGACGGCGTCCTCCCTCGTCTTAACGTTCTCCAGAAGGTTGGCTGAGGACCCCTCACTGACCCTCCTTCCCTCCGCGTCCCCCCCCAAATCACCTCCTCACCCCAGCAGCAGCTCCTCCCCTTCTCCCGCCCCCCTTCCTCTCAGGCCCTCTCACCCTCCCCGCTGGCGAAGTTGAGGTTCTCCGCCATGGCCTCCAGGTCAGTCGCCGCCGCCACCAGCGCCTCGCACCCCTCCACGTCCTCGGGGTTGGCGGAGATGAAGGGACGCGCCACTCGCGCGATGTAGCAGTCGGCGGCGGCACGCCACAGCGGCGCACCCAACACCTGGGGGGGGTGCGGTGGCACAGGAGGAAACCAACCATACCGGGCTATTTTTATTATCATGTAGTGCGGGTAAGGCCGGTACGAAAGGTCCGTCGTACAGGCCTGTATTAAGCTGATCGGGGGTGATAGCGAATAGGCCCTAGATCTGGGACAGCCTGGCAAACAGTCTCATGAGCATACCGTACGCAATCAACAACAGTGCCCGGAACTACCAGTGCCCCCATCGACCCTCACCTCCATCAGGCCCTCATCGAACTCCATGAGCCATGTGGCCAGCAGCCGCAGCAGGTGCTGGCAGCAGTGCTCCGGATCACACGGGGCGCCACCACCGCTGCTGCTGCTACCACCACCGCTGCCACCAGCAGCAGCTGCTGCAGTTGCTGCTGCAGTTGTTGTTGTTGCTGGCGGCTGCACGGGTTTCCATGTGAGGGTGGCGGGTGCGCCGGGCTGCGGTGCGGGGGTGACGGTGACACGGCAGGGCGCGGCTAGCATGGCTTCTAGGGCACCGCCCACCAGCCGGGCTGGGGGAGGGAAGGAAGGAAGGAGAAGGGTTGGGAGAGCGGAGTTGGGGATGTACGGAGATGAACCAGGCAGGAGCGCGAGGCACCCTTGCTGCAGCTGAACGCCACAGTCTCTTTACCTTCCAACGCCACACCGTCTTTCGAATCCTAGTCTTTCCAGCCCGCGTCCCAGACCCTGCCCTGGCCTCTACATGCTCCCCAACCCCTCAGCAGCCGCAAACACCACCGTCGGCGTCACGACGTCACGCACCCGTCATGCGCCCCCAGTACTGCTCCTGCAGCCCCAGCAGCTGCAGCGCACTGAACAGCTCAGACACCCGCACACCGCCGTCGCCGCTGGGGCCGCCACCTTGGCTGGGGCCACCACCGCTGCTGCTGTTGCTGCCGCTGCCACCGCTGCCCCCCGCCACCCTGAGCAGCGAGCGCACCAGCAGTGTGCCCCCCTGCGGCCCCACCTGCAGCGACACAGCCTCCGCGCAGCAGGCGTCAACCAGCTGGGGGGAGGGAGGAAAGCGGTGGACGGCGGGCCGCGGCGGACAGCGGGGCGTGGGAAAGAAGAGAAGGAAGATGGGTGCTGGAGCATGTTACGGGGTAACCTGGCCCCTGCCTAAACAAGACACATGATGCTCGTTGCCAGCCCCTGCAACACGCCTCACCTCCCGCAGCCTAGCCCCGCACCGCTCCGCCGTTTCCTGCAGCAGCGCCACAGCCTCCGCCGTCACGCGCGGAGCAACAGCACCCCCGGCAGTAGCTGCCTCCGCACCACCCTGCCCGCCACCCGCCTCGCCTCCTCCGCTGTCGTTGCTGCTTTTCAGCTGCCGCCCCTGCTGTTCCTGCTGCTGCTGTTGTCGTGCCTCCTGCGCTGCCAGCTCCTCCTCCGCGTCCTCAGCCATCTTGGCCAGTCGCACGCAGCAGTAGGCGGCATCCGCGAGGCTGCCTGCCAGGCGAAGCGGGGAGGCAGGGAGGGAGGCAGGGAAGGAGGGAGGGAGGCAGGGAGAGGGACAAGGGGCCATGGGATGGTGCGGCGAGGCGACGCGAGGGATGCGGAAAGAGGTCATTCGGTACTCAGGCTGTGGAGTACGGCGTAATGCGAGAGAGGGATAGCCAATAACAATCCATTATCCATACCGCGCAACCCCTTTCATGATCACGTTGTTCGGACAGGGTCTGGTATCACTGCCACCATCCCAACCTGATAGGAACGCAAGATGGCAACAGCAGGCACTGGCCAATCCCCTGCCCCTTCACCTGCCCGCAGCCGCTCCTCGAACTCCGCCACCTGCCGCTGCACATCCTCCTCCGCGTGCTTGCGGCTGATCTCCGAACCCAGCTGCTGAATGCGTTGCACGATGTCACTACGGGAGGGCAGGCAGGGATGGCGGGCAGGCAGGCAGGCAAACACCGAAATGAAAGGGAGCAAGGTAGGGAGTAGGAGGCGCGTACGTTCTCGGAAACCGCAGTGGCCTTTCAGGTCACCCAGTCCTCGTCTTCCATGGCGATTACGGGTATAGCTGTCAGCTCACCGGTATGTGGCGATGTGGGGAAGAATGCTCGCTTCCGGGCTCTCAGCGATGACCTTCTCCGCATTGGCCGCTATCTGCCCAAGTGCATCATCAAGACCCTCTCCTGGCTGAGTCGCTAGGCGTTGAAGCAGATAGAACAGCTGAACTCGGACCTGCATTTCGTTTAGATGCCACGACGGCGGTAAGCGGCATAGTGTCGTGCGGGGTTAACGATGAGCCATGAAGCCGAGCATTCGGGGCTTGAACTGAGCATCCGCAATGCAGACCTGGTTTTGGAATTGATCAAGCTGATCAATAGCCTCTTGAATGCTGACGGGATCTGTGCTATCAATATTCAGTCCGCTGGACCAGGCTGCCCTGACAGCTGCGACTCCAAAACTCCCCGACATTCGGACCAAATGCAGCCCCGGTGGGCCTGCGATTGGCCTTAATTAAGATCTAACGTGCCTAAGCTGCATAAAGAAAGATAACCACCCAGGACCTGAATTCCAGTAAGCAAAAGAAACAACAGAAAAGAGAGGAAGCGACGCTTTTATGCGTTGCGCCGAACATGGGCTTGCGGCTTTAGGGCGTTCAAATCCTGGGTGCAAGCGCCCCGCAAGCGAAGTCGGTTTGTGCCGTACGCTCTCCCGTATGGACACGAAGTCCGCCCCCCGCGGACAGCTTGTTTACCGCTACGAATTGGTACTGCCACCGAATACTTCTTGTGTCGATCACACTGCCTTAGCGCGGCGCTTAGGCATTGAACCTGTTGCCAGGTTGCCCCATTCACGAGCGACGAACGCCGGTGCTTATCCCTACCTACACTTTAAGCGTTACAGAGATGGAGGACGTTGAATACCAAATAGACGCCGAGCTCCCTAGCGCAATACCCGACGAGGATGCAGGGTACCATGACGAAGGGATGGACGACGCGGCGGCGACCTCCGTCCAGCAGCCCGAAGCGCCCGCCTGGTACACACACTTCGTCTTCCCGCAGGAGCCGCAGCCCCTGTACCGCGTGACGCAGGAGTATGCAAGTGAGAGGGCAGCCAGCAGGGCTTGGTGACGACAGGCATACGGGAGACATGAGGGGCGGGTAGTGGGTGCCGTGATGGGCTGCTGGGAGAAGCCAGCGAAGGGCGGAAGCATCAGATCCGAGCCGCTGTGTTGGGTGTCTCGTTGCAGCGACTTTACATGATTCTGCGTGGGTCAAGGCCGGCTTGCCTGACAGGGACACAGGACGGCGTCAGCCTTCCGTGCCCGTTCAGAATTCCTCCTGGCTCCTCAGGAGCTGTGTTTGCCTGTGCCATCATCCAAGTTGGCAACTTGCTTCCTTCTCCCTGTCGCTTTCCGGCTCCCTGCAGGCACCGCCGCCAGTTGTCCCAACAGCAATTTCCTCAAAGGCGTAAAATGGTCGCCCGACGGCGCATGCCTGCTCACTGCCAGCGATGATAACTGGTACGCCTGCCGAGCAGCAGCATTGCAGAGCACCTTGCTCAAAGGCGCCCTCCTTTGCTACGGCAGCAGTTCCATAGTGCTGCCGGTATTGTACCTCTAAACAGCTACAGTGCTTGAGCACCTCACGCCGTCATACCCGGTCCATGCGTGGCCTGTGAGCAGCCCTGCCTGGGATGATGTGCCGAGCGCGCACCCGCCGTCCCTCCACTTGTCTCAAGCCCCCAACTGCGCCGCTGCCACTGCTCATGTTTTGCCCCGCCCAGGCTACGGCTGTACGACCTTCCGAGGGACGTCCACACCGCACCACGCTTGTACGACAATGACTTGCTGCCGACCGCTGCGGCCGCCTCCACGTCATTACCGCCCTCCCCAATGGAACCTGGCGGCGGCGACGATGACGTCGGCGGCGTCGGGGGCGTTGCCGACCACACACTCACCTCCGCCTCCGCCTCAGCAGCGGGGGTAGCAGCGGACAATCTGGTGCCGGCGCTGCGCATGCAACCTGGGGAGACCGTGTACGATTACTGCTGGTTCTCTAGAATGAACGCCGCAGACCCGGTGTCATGCTGCTTCGCTTCCTCCTCACGAGGCCAGCCCATTCACCTCTGGGACGCGTGTACGGGAGACATCCGATGTTCGTACCGCGGGTATAACGACGCGGACGAACCCACAGCGGCGTATTCCCTGGCGTTTAGTCCTGACGGCGCGAAGCTGCTGGGCGGGTATAACAAGAGCATGTACGTGTTCGACGTGAGCCGGCCGGGCAGGGACTACAAGCGCATTGTGACGCACAAGAGGAAGCAACAGGAGAGCATCGCGGGTAGGCTGCGCTGCTTGCATGGGGGGGGGGGGTGCGCTTGTTACCAATACGGTTACTGTTGCATTGGGGTGTACGCTAGGTCGGGGGCGGGGTAAGGGCAACGGCCTTTTGGACCGCCCAGCGGCTGGCTCTCGTTCTTTGTTATCTCGTAGTGGTTTAGGAGTGCATGCAAGGTGGTGCTTCCGTTGCATTCCGTACATCCCCATTCAGCTCTTCTTCCAGGCAACTCAGTTGTAGGCCCCCATGCGGTAACCGAATGTGCAGCTTCCCACCTTTTCTTCACTTGCTTGCTTGAGCAGAACGTCTCCGCCCTGGGAGCTCCTGAACCCCTTCCTCTCCCCTTTATCCCCGCAGGTATCGTGTCCTGCATGGCATTCAGCCCGGCTGGGGACGTGTTCGCCGCTGGGACGTACACAGGGGCACTTGGCGTGTACGACGCACGCACGTACGAGCTGCTGCTGCTGCTCACAGGCAACCGTGGCGGCCTGACGCAGGTACGGCACCGTTGTACGAGCATGACGAACGACCTCCATGTTGTAACCTTGAATCCTCGTTCAAACCCGGGGACTTTGCGGCAATGCCTATAGGAGCCCTCGCGTTTATCTTTTCCTATCATAACCTCGGCAATTCGGACTGGGGCGTGCTACTGGGTTGAGTCTCTCCTCCTCTACCTACCGGTTCCTCTTCATGATGGCCCCAATGTCCCTGCGAACGCATGCTGCTGCTTCCGCGCAGGTCATGTTTTCCCCAGACGGCAACTACCTGTACACGGGCGCGCGGCAGGACGACCAGATGTTCTGCTGGGACGTGCGCAACACCTACGAGGCGCTGTACACGCTGCAGCGCGACACCGCGCGCACCAACCAGCGCATCCAGTTCGACATCGAGCCCTGCGGCAAGCACCTCATCACGGGCGGGTGCAACGGCACGGTGGAGGTGAGTGCGCATAGATCGGTGCATCGATGAAAGGGAAGGCGGGAGGCCCAGTGCTTTATCTTGGATTTCGAATTTCATGGATCCGAAAGGTGCCGGCGTAAGCATCCAGTTACCATTCCTGGGCCCTGCAATTCGAATGTCATGCTCCTCTGCAAGCTACAACCTTACTGCCATGCTTCCCCGCCCCAAACCAGGTGTTCGACCTGCAAAGCGGCAGCCAGGTGGACCAACAGACAGTGGCGGCGGACACGGTCAACGGAGTCACCTTCCACCCCAGCCTCGACCTGCTGGCCACAGCTTCAGGTGCGTGCATGCATAGGGCCCTGGCCCACTCGGGCCACCAGCCCCTGCCAAGGACTTCACAGGTTACCGGTATGATCCAATATCCAATAGCCACCGTAGCTAAATTGAGATCCAAAGTCTTCGCTGGCTGGCCAACTGTACCGCTAACACTGTCTTTATCATGCCTTGCATGGCGCCCAAAGGGACGCAGCAAACCGTTTTCAACATCCTAGTGCCCTTCCCATCCACTACAAGCCTCCTATCACCTATACGACATGCACATGTTGCAGGCCACCGCCGCTATGCCGACCCAGGGGAGGACGAACACAACAGCAACGGCAGTCCAAGCGGCGCAGCCTCCACGGCCGCGGGGCAGCCCTCCGCTGCGCTTCCGCCGGCGCCGCTGCGACCCACCAACTCCCTGCTCGTCTGGCGGTTACAGCTTCAACACGTGGCCGTACCCGGCGCCTCAGTGCCCGAGGTCTGTAACCTGTAACCATGACAACCAACAGCCTACCAAGTAACCAAGTAATGCCCTCTTTACCCAACCAACAGCGCACCCAAAAGCACTGATTGCCCCTAAAGCACAGCGCCCCATCCTGGCTATGCCGCTGGTCAAACGATGAATAGGTGCGGCGTTGCAGCCGCGGCCCACCCACTTGCTCCCCAGCGCTGCTTGAGAGCCAGATAGTCCCTTACGACTTGACCAGCGACAGCCACGCCAGCGACACATACAGCAGCATGACGGGGTAGACCGCCAGGGCCTTGCGCCTGCGTGCATGCAACACGCGGGTGTGCAGTTGCACCTAAGAAAGCGAGTGAACATGCGGCGCGGAGTTGCTAACTGAGGATACGTGAGGTTGAATAACAGGAGATCGAAGCTGTTTTGCGCTGGCCTATAGTTGTAATCTTGTAAAGGGCAGGCAGCAGCACACGCAATGCTTCCGTGTCTGGACGAAAGCGCTATGGCTGTCCTCCGCTTGGGAGGGAGCCTCCGTTTCGGGGTAAGGGTAGCGAGGCCGAGTGACGGACTCACCCTTGGGGAACAGCATTGCCGATGAAGGGAACGGTTGCCGCTGACGCCCATAGTAGGCATCCCAACGTCACGAGGCACCGCACCAACTGCAGCCGAGGCAACGTGGGGAGCATTGGCAGGTAGGCACTTCGGACATGCTACTTTGCTACTTAGCCGGCCCAGGTGTGCGTCAAGGGCCGGCAAGCAGCTGATTGGTGGGAGCGGCAACAGCATAGGCAGCCGGGCAAAGAAAATGGGGGCAGCGACGGTGTGTGCTGTACCTTGTTTGAAACGGCGGCGCAGACGATGGCAGCTACGACCAGGGGGAAGAGGCAGTACCCGAGGAGACAAACAGCCTGGAAGAACACGAGCTCCCCTCCTAGCAGGATCACGTTGATGGTAAGCACGATGGCGCCCAACGCCACCTCCGCAAACACCATCTACGAGGCAGCCACGGTGCAGGAATTGAGGAAGGACGTGTTAAGCAGGCCGAGAGGGGGAGGGCAGCCGTGTGTTTGGGGAGGGAGAGACATGCACAGGTGGGCGCCACGGAGGGTCCGCATCTCTGCATAACTCACCGCAAACACGGTTTGTGGGTCGCCGTTCTTCCCCGCGGACAGCACGATCGCCAGCACCAGCATAAAGATCTGCGAAGGTGGTGGGGTATGCGTCATCAGCTTCGGTGTGCGCTAAGGGATGACAGGACAGCTGGCTGGAAGTACCCCACTGACCAGCGGGCCCCAAAGGTCCCAGTTCCGCAGCGCCTGCGCTTGCCCATGGAACTTCCAGTTGACGGGTACGAGCACGGACCGTAGGTTGCGTGCAATTGTGACGATATCTCGCCAGATGGTTTTCCACACGGGTTCGTCAAGGGTATACTCCTCAGGGATGATGCTGTGCTGCTGGGCTGCACTTGAAGCCCCAATTGTTGGAGGAGGCGATGCTTGCATGTTTGATGACGTGCTAGGCATTGTCGGCACGTCTTGGAAGAGCTGCGAGCAGGAGCCAGCCAGCAATGGTCAAGTCCAAATGGCTTCTCCTAACTGCCTGTCTACCAACCCTCACCCCAGGCGCTGGTGTTGCTTGCGCATTAGCCGAACTACCGCTTCGCAGCGGCCACATGTTGGTATAGTAAAATGGAAGGACTCAGGCTGGGAAGGCGAGGGTCGAGTTGCTTCAAGCTAGCAAACAGTTATGCAAAATAACGTAAAGAATTTGACCTTTGTTACTGTTTGGGATACGGTAAGTACTTAGGTGTGAAGGGAGCTACACAGGAACGACAACGATCGGGGAGCAGCATCGTGCATTTCGCGCGTAAAGCCCTGCAAGCGTTGTCCAGTTAATACAGCTAAACGTGCTACATGCATTAATAATCCTCGCGTGGACTTACTATGACAGCTTAAGCCGGAAGTGACTACAGCAAATTCACATGGCCGATCAACTGGGGCCTCTCGCCGGTCCAGCGCAAGATCCGCTAGATGAACTTGGAGGTTTAGTAGGACAAACTTTGAACATTTTCGACGGACAAGGTGTATCAGCGGCTGGGGCCAACGCGGGAGGAAGGCATCCGCTAGACGTCTTTGGGGCAGGGTCTCGGGGAGCACCGGATTCGGTTGCCCAATCCATCGACTTGGACCTTCTTGGATCATCGAGTCCGGCAGCAACAGCCCAAACTTCCCTTCTTCGCAGCAACACCGCTGCACCTGACGCAGAGATACCGTTGTCACCCGAAGAAATTCAGGTCGGATATGGACACGGTAACTTACTTGTGCAACCAGAAGCGCAGATAAGCTCCCAAGGTGAGCAGCGGACCAGTTGCCGTTGAAATCCCTTGCAGCTGTCGCCATTCTGCAGTGTCTAGCCAAAGCGGTCTCGGCCAGGTTACCCAAGGCAGCTGCCTTCCCTCCGATTGCCATACGCGCTCCCACTTTAGGTCATGCTGAGGTCCAGAGCGATCAGGGCGCTGGCGGCTCCTCCCTGTACGACGGCGCAGGCGCAGAAGGGCCGAGCACCAGCAGCACGCCTGCCGCTACACGGCCCGCAGACGAGGTTCCTCCAGTACGCGTCTGGATTCGGGAACCTGAACGAAACGAGACGACGAATAAGCTTGGTATGCGGACAACGTACTTTACGTACATGATACGGACAGAGAGCAGCCTGCCGAGCCTGCGTTCTGACGGGTTGGAGGTTCGGCGGCGGTTCTCGGAGTTCGACGTGAGTTTACAGCATCAGACAAGCAGCCTGCTCAGCAAGACCTATGCCGTAGGCTGGCTAGCCGGCATGGCCCTTGGACCAGATGGGGTACACGATGGCAGGGGGTTTAAGAAAGTCTGCATTTGCAGCAACCCGGCAACCCAGCACAATGTCTCAGCCAATCCTAACCTTAGAGGAGTCCTGTCCTGCCATCCTTACCCTTATCAACTAGCCAGCCAACCACACCCGGCTCCAACACTCCTTGCAGGCGCTTCACAAGCTCGTCAAGGCGCAGTACCGCGGGTACATCATCCCGCCGCTGCCAGAGAAGTCCTTCATTGACGCCAAGCTGGCGCACGAGGACTTCCTGCGGCTGCGTCGCGCGGACCTGCAGGTACTTGACTGTAGATGCCGTACAGTGACGCAGTGAATGCGGCAGGACCCCTCCGCCGCATGGGTACATCCTAGCTCCGTGGAAATGGTTATGTATGCTTCGGCGGTTGAGACATGTGTTTGGGTACCTATGTCTGCAGGCGTTCCTGCGCGGTATCGTGCAGCACCCAGCGCTGCGTGACTCCGAGGCGCTCAAGCTGTTCCTGCTGCAGCCGGGGGAGCTGCAGTACAACCCGGCCTGGATCGCGCTGCTGCAAACCATAGGAAGTAAGAAAGGGCCGGGTCGCAAGCAGCCTATCAATTTGCAGCACGTGACGGCTACAGCTGGGCAAGAAGACCCTCAGACATGTCAAGCGTGTCGCGCATTCAACAGCACCCTTGTGTCATCCTGGCTCCGTCAGGACTGCCGCCCGGCAGCGACTGCATATGAGCTTGTTGCCCTTCCCCGCCATATCTCTATGCCGCTACCATCTAGCACCAACACTGCATGCATGCATCCGCCCTCCAGGCACCCCCGAGGCGCACGAGGGCTCTCTGGGTGCGCTGGTGCAGTCCAGCGGTAGCGGCTCGGCGGCCAAGGCGGCTGCGCAGCTGAGCAACCTGGTGGCTTGGGTCAAGCACAGCGTGCTGCTGCCCGGCAGCAAGCGCGAGCTGGACGAGGATGAGCAGCAGCTGCGACATGTGAGTGGCTCCCAGTGGGAAGGGAAGAGGAGTGTTGTGGGGCCTAAAAGGGACTGTCGCGTAAACGGAACGTGCTTGCTGCCGGCTACGTTGCTACCGCATGGGACGTCGCCTGAAAGCAACAAGTGCGCCGCTGCGTGTGGGTAGTTCTTTTGGTGTTCCAATGACCAGCTTCACGGACCCTGTGCAAACCTCTTACCCTGCGAACCAACCCGGCCAGGCCAAGGAGCTCTTGCGCGACTTGGAGCGGCTGCTGCAGCTGTCCTGTGAGTCGGCCCGCGTCATGTGCAGCCACATGGAGTCGCTGGCCGGCGACCTCTTCGAGCTAGGGAGGAACATGGGCATGCTCAGCAAGGTACAGCTGTGCGTGTGCGAAGCGGTTATGGTCATGCAGGTTTACGTGCAAGCTTGAGGTCCGTGCTGTTTTGGGAGTGAGCTTATGGTTCCCCGTGATTCCATGCTCAGCGCAATAATCCCATGGCCGGTGGTTTTATGTCCTCAGCTCTGTTACAACTGGCGACCTTGACCTCTTGGACTGACTGGGAGTCTGGGTCCCACCCGCAGTGGGAGGAGACGTTGCGGGCGCACAGCGGTACCTACACGGAGGCCGGCTACAGCGCCAGCAAGCGTGCCGCGGACTGCAAGCAGCTCAGCTACGCTAGCGCCCGGCAGCACGCGGTGTGGAAGACGGCGTCGGTGAAGACGGCGGCAAGCCTGGTAAGGCCAGGACCCATGAGGGGTGATGCGGTGCTTGTTTTGTTGGGATTGCTCATGCTTAGGTGGGGCCACTGGCTGTTGCACAAATGCACTACCGGACAGCTGAAAGCAAGCTCTGCCTGCACGCTGCTCCGCGCGGCTCGGGGCGGAGACCTCTGGTCTCCAGCCTCTGCGCGCCCTCTAAAGACCAAGTACCGGTTAGTCCTAATCCTCCCTTCGGCTATGCTGTTTGTCCGCAGGTGGCGCTGCACGACTACTACATCATCATGCCGGAGGCAGTGGCGGCGCTGGAGGAGCGGGAGAAGTGCCTGGAGCAGATCCACGACCTGGAGGCGGACCTGGCGGCCAAGCACGCCGAGCTCAACAAGGGAGGCAACGGCCGGGTGGGTGCAAGCGCTCGGGGGCGGTTACTTAAGCTTCGGCGTGTGGAAGTTATGGTGGGAACACCGGCTAGCTGCTTTTCCATTCCGCGCTGCATGCTGAACCATACGGGGCCGCGGCCATGAAGTCCCTTTATTGCCGTTAAAGGGTCTTCCCGCAGTGACGTTGACGGTGTGCATCATTGGCTTCCCTCCAGGGCGCCATCGTCGGCCGCGGTGACCGGCGCGCGTACACGTTGACCAACAGCGTTGACCGGCTTGAGGAGCAGCTCAAGGTGTGCCGCGAGCAGTACCAGCTCATCAAGTCGCGCAACATGGAGGACCTGCGCAGGCTGCACCTGGCGCGAGAGCAGGTGCGCGTGGGAGGGAAATAGGAAGGTGGAGGAGGGTAGAGGAAGGTGGATTGGGGGTGCATGGGCGTTAGCAACCGCTGCTGGGCTACCACGCCCTCTTGCTTTTTTTGGTATTGCACAAGACTGCATTCCGTATCAGGTTAGTACCCAAGCGCTACGATGCCGATTCGGGCGCCTTGCTACCATGCGTACACCCTGCCTTCTTCCCGCTGTTCCGCAGGACTTCCACCAAATGATGGCGCACTTCGCGGGCGTGCAGGCGCAGCTCCTGCAGGCATCAGCAGACATGTGGCGCACCATGGGCCGGCAGTTTGCTGGGGAGCCTGTTGCGGCAACCGAGCCGGCTGACAGCGAGCTGGCGGCGGACGAGACCGCGGAGTGAAGGGGGGCCTGTGGTCATGGCACGCCCTGAGGTGCAGCGTCTCCTGTGATTCTTTTATAGTGTAGATGGCGGGATTGTTTGGGTCCAGTAGGGGATCTTTCCGTGTTTCGTTTTTGCGCCGAAGTCTTGTTAGTCCTGTTTCAGTCGCTGGTTTGCGGTGTACTGTGTGGTGTAAACTAGGTGTGGAAGTAGGTGCGAGGTGAGGTGAGTCCAAGGCCAAGTGCTGTTAGCGCGAGTGGCTCCAGTAGCAGTGTCTTGCCGGAAAGCTGGCAGGCTGTTTTGCTGTGCTTGCAGGTGAGCCTTTTTCATTTTGTGGAAGGAAGGAATCCTAGCCTCCAGTGCAGTGCTCCGGAGGCTATTTTTGTCATCTTCTTAACCGTACATATCGTACCTCATAACGGTCATAAGCACAGGTGACAATCTGCGCGTTAATCGAACATCTGCTCGGTGGGTAAGACAACATCCCAGCAACCGTTACACGTCATCACGCTTTGTAACCCCTATTTGCTTCGGCAGGAATCTCCTGTCTGGGTAAGGTACTTGGAGATAGCAGCATGCCGTTTTCAGTTCCATTGTCGCAACACCTTAGCCCACGCTGCCGTTAAGCGTCTGCCCCCGACGCCTTCAACAGACCTGCAACAGTGAAGACCTCTTAACCCCGCGTCGATACACACGTCACTCTAGCCATGCCTAACAACTTGCAGTGCCGCGCCTGCCAGCTCACGCATCAGCTGTTCGCGTGCACGGGTCTCCCCCACGCTGCACAGCGTTGCACATGCAGCCGCAAACAGGTCCTGCACCGGAAAGCAGGGGTTGAGGACCACAAGCCCCGGCTCTCCTCCACCCGCCGCACCGGTATCTACCCTCTCACTGCTGCCACCACCGGCACCGGAAGCATCCGCGCTTGCGGGCTCTGAGCCCAGTAACCCTCCAGAAATCTCGATCCTGAGACCGCCTGCCCAGTACTCCTTAGCCAGGATCTCGAACAGCCGCTGCATCACCGCGTGCTGCTGCTGCTGAGACCCCTGCCGCCCCTCCTGCTCGCCAACTGCCCTGCCGGGCTCACCCAGCACCTCGCTGCACGCGTACAGGGCCACCACGTCCAGCAGGTGCAGCATGACGTCGTCCACAGCCCGCAGCTTACCCCCTTCATCCACAAGCCCCCCCGCACCGGCCCCGCCGCTGCCGTACGACGCGCCCGCCGCACCTCCTGCTCGGCCCCGTTCCTGCTGCGCCTCCAGGACGCCCCGCCAGATGCCATGTGCGGCACGTCCTGCCTGCAGCGCTAGGGTGGGCTGCCATGACCAGAAGAGCTGCTGTGCTTCTGCCACGCCGTGGCTCAGCTTGGTGGCCCATTCTGCCACATGCTCCCTGCCACCCCGGCGTGCTTCCCGGTGTGCACGGCGTTCAGCCATATCCAGCAGGTTGCGCTGCTGCTCGCGCGCCTTGTCCTCGTCCACGGGTCCCAGCCAGGTTTGGTCTGGTCTGGTTTGGAGTTCCAAGTCGCCGGCTGGGGTGGCGGCCACCTCATGGCTCTCCCCAGTTGTAACACTGCCGCCGCTCTGGGTACCAGTAGGAGGCTGCTGTTCAGCTGGTGCCACGCTCCGGCTCATGTTCTCAGCAATGAAGAGCTGCACAACCACCTCGCTGACGTCATCGTCGGGCTGCCCTCCAGCAGCAACCGCCGCAGCTGGCGTGGTAGTGGTGTCAGCATCCCCCTCCAGAAGGGCTTCAGCAGCGCGATGACCGTCGCTGCCGCGGCGCTTGCAGCTCAGCGCCGCCCATAGACCGCCGCGGCACTCGGCATTGTAGATCTTGAGGTCCCAATCCCAGCCATGGAGCACAAGGCCCGAACGCAGCGCCGACGCGATGGCTTCCAAGGCCTCGGGCAACTCGTAAAGCCCGAACTGGACATCGACGTTCAGGAAGGCCACGATACCTGGAAAGTCGCTTTTTACTGCATAGGTGCCACGGCCTAGGCTCCCAGCTAAGCAGACGCGGTCGACAAGGGCTGCGCCGTGTTTGGCGGATGTTTTGAGGACTTCGCGAGCTACGTGACGGAGCACAAACGCTACGTCGGCTTCGCTCATTGCATAGCAGTTGCGGTTGGCAAAGAAATCAGAAATTGCATACCGGCATCATACTTACTAGCTGACTTCACAGTTGCCAGGCGAAACCGCTGTTTAACGAGGAGCATTTTACGGCTGATGCGTCATAGGCGCTGTACACTGCCGCGCTTTATCTTTGTGCATAGGATACGGTACAGGGTACACCTAGACCGGTCCACATATTTTTCCCTTTTCCACCCAGTACATGCAGTTCTTTCCTGGCTGCCTAGGGTGGGATTTAAGAGTCGGCAAGTATAAGGGTGCATGGTTGCAACTTAGTCTGCCATTAGCAAGCATAGGTGTGGCCACTGGAGGCTCAGCATCTTGGCCTGTACGAGGGTCGATAGAGGACATGCGAGAAGCGCTGCATGTGGACGCGACGAAGCGAAAAGAAGGTCGCAAGGTGAACCCTGGGTCGCCTCAGGTCGCTCGTTGCACCCCTTGCGATTGCCGAACCAAGGCAATTGCAAGCAGGGCCTGCTATCAACGGAGCCCAAACTACGACATAGCGCTACGATAGCTTCTTCCAATGTATATATGTATCCCCCTGAGCGCTCCAGGGTTCGGGCTACCTACCATCCTTTTTGTCCCAAAGAGCGCGTGTTTACAGTGATGCATTAGGAACTGTTAGCATAGGCCAACCCACAATGGGAGTTGCAAGGGCTGGAAGCCACCGGTAGGGGAGCAGGGTAGGAACATGTAAGGGCTGAGCAGGACGATTCGCGACAGAGGTAAAGCGTAACCGACCGTTGCTTTGTGACCGGCTCCATAGCACAACATAACGGCGGAGGAGCAGGCGACAATAAGCAATGCATGACTGTATCAACAACTCATATAACCCTACAGTAATCGATTGCGCCATAAGAAATCAGGGCACGGTGGGCTTAAAGCCAGTCGTTGGCTTTAAGGATGTGGACTTTTTTTGGAGGCGCGGTCAATTGGCGGGCAGGATCATCTTGACGAGCTAGCAATGTCGTACGTCGCTTTACACGTGGGCGGGGTGTCCCACCTCTTCAAGAGTAAAGTAAGTGGCGACCAATTCCTGCCTATAGATATCTACCCACAGTTTATTTACTGGCGATGCCAATAGTAGCTATGCTTCCGCCCGAGCCGCCTTCAACATTTGAGGGCCCAAAGGTAAAGCCGCCCTGAGCCCCGTGTGTTAGGTCCCTACCTTGGCATTTTACCATTCGCATACTACTGCTGGCCGTTAGCCCTGCGCATTTTGCAGAGTTACTAGGCCTCTCTTTCTTACTTCGAACATAATGTCACCAGGTCCCCTACCCGGCCACCGAGCAGCCGGCAGAGGACTCGCCACTCTACAAGACCGATGAGTTTCGCATGTATTGCTTTAAGGTGCGTTTTTTGGCTGACACGAGGCTTGGACAAGGGCTAAACAAACTTGGATGCGCTCGCAGGTCCTTCCTTGCAGCAAGCGCTATGTCCACGACTGGACCGTCTGCCCTTTTGCCCATCCTGGGGAGAAGGCCAAGCGGAGGGATCCTCGTGTCTTCACCTATACCGGCGTCGCCTGCCCTGATATGAAAAAAGCAAGTACTCGGCCCTATCCGACGTGGACATTGCCTTATCACGTTACTGTCGCGCGCTTTCCTCTGTTAAGTTTGGCAAGCAATCTACACGTTCCGTTTCCTACCTCTGTAAGGTGCTGAGCGGAGTCGTCGGTGCCTGCTTGCGCCTTCCTTTTTTGACATGCAGTGTCAGAGAGGCGACGCCTGCCCCTATGCGCACAACGTCTTCGAGTACTGGATGCACCCAAGCAGGTTAGCACCGGGAGCTTAGCGCTATCAATTTGTTTGTTGAAAAAAGTTTGTTGACCACCGAACTTCATAGCCGCCTGCTAACCAGGCCTTAATCTACAGGCTGCTAAAGCAATAAACTTATTTCTTATTTTTATGTAGGTATCGCACGCAGCTATGCAACGACGGGATCGGCTGCAAGCGGAAGGTGTGCTTCTTTGCACATACCCTCGACGAGCTGCGCGTCTCCAACGTGAAGTTGCTGCCTTCGGACATCGCGGCCGGTGCCGATGCTGGCTTCGACCTTGACCCCTTCCGACCTGCCAAGTCAGAGCCCAGCCGCAACGCAGCCAAGCCGGCTGGTGCCTCCGTCCCCAATGCTGCTTCATGCGGCAACGAGGCCCTTGTCGAGGCCCTCCGCACGCAGCAGCAGCAGCAAGCCCGGAAAGCCGCTGCTACCCTGCAACGGACAGCGTCCCGCGGCCTGGCGGCGGAGCTTCAGCAGATGCAGGTTGGTCCTAGCGAGTTAGTTTTTATGTGCCCCTCGCCATGCAATAACATGGTGCCAGTTCTTAGGATGCGCCTTAGCGACTGCTACTTTATCAAAACACCTTCCGCCCGTTGTAATTCTCACCCTGGGTTAGTAGTTCTGACTTACGTTCGCTTGCCTTGTCGCTTTCCATGCACAGATGCTCCAACAACTGCAAACGGTGCTGGCCAGCACTCAAGGCCTGGGCGCGCTTTCGCAACAAGTGCCGCAACAGTATTCGGTGGACAACCTGGTCGGCGCCATGATGTCCCAGATGCGCCTTGGTGGCGGTGGTGCTGCTGCTGCGGGCCCCCAACACGCGCTCCCCATGGGCTCTGGCGCGACGCCCGGTCTGCTCGATGCCATCGTCCAGCAAACCGTGCAGCAGGTGCTGGCCAACAACGCAGCTCAGCAAGCCGCGGCAACCCTGCTTCTGCTGCAGCAACAGCAGCAGCAGCAAGCGGCTGCGGCGGCGGCCGCGATGGCTCAGCAGCAGCAGCAGAGCCAGCAGGCGGCACACGCTCAGGCACTGCTTGAGCACCTGCTGCAGCAGCAACAGCAGCAAAGCCATGAACGCAACGCCGCAGCACATGGCCTACCTGACCAACACGAGCTGCACGCTGCCTTGGCCATGCTACATCAGCAGCAGCACCATCACCACCAGCAGCAACACCAGTTCCCGCCCATGGGCCCGCTGCCCCCTTACGTCGGCGCACAAAGCCAGGGTCCGCCGGCTTCCGCCCCCATGCCAATCGGCCGCCCGGCCCCATCAAGCCTGGAGGAGTTTGCACCAGCCACGGCATCCTTTGGCATGTCTCCGTCAGTGCAGCAGCAGCACCCGCTCCCGCACTCCCTGGAGGGCCCTGGCGCCCCTTCGGGCCATGTCGGCTCTCTGCCGGCATCCCTGCGCTCCTCTGGAACCGGCATGACGGCCGGCAGCTCACTGGGCATGCAGAGCCCAGGCACCCTGGCCCTGGCGCCCGCACGCAGCGCTCCCCTGCCCAGCGACGTCGTGGTTCCCTCGGCTGCGGTGACCCCCTCGTCGCCACGCTCCCAGACGGAGCCGCCCCCATCGAACGGCTCGCCGCCTGCGGATGCATCGCTGTCCTCCACCATGTCTGGGCATACGGCTGCTAGCGCCCTCAGCGCCGCCGCAACCTCCAGCAGCTACTTCAGCCACGAGGTGAGCCGCAGCAGCTTTGAGAGCTACCGCAGCAGCGAGCTGGAGCTGAGTCTGCACCTGGCGGCCGGCCAGCACCCGGGCTTGTGTCGGGACAGCGACGGAGCAGCGGCAGCCGCGCATTTCGACATGCTGAAACCCACCCTTCGTCAGCCCCAGGGTGCCTTCATGCCTGACGGTCTGCTGTCCCGATCGCCATGCAGCCCGGGTATCGGGCCCATTGCGGAGGAGCCTGCCCTGGTTCAGGAGGCCCGTCGCCGCCAGCTGTTGATGGCTGCCGCGGCCCAGACTCAGGCTGCTAACAACGGTAGCGCTGGCGCCATGACCATGTGCGGTGCGCCAGGCATGCACGGCGGCCCTGGATTCCATGACCTGCTGGCTGACCAGGCCGCCATGGGCGCCTTTGCCCAGCCTGGCTTTGGCATGTAACGTGTCTGCGTTTTGCAACAGTATCACAGGGCATGAAAGGCAAGGGGTTGCTGCCCAGGCCAGGGGTACACCGATGTGGGTTATAATGTAGACGGACGGTTCTTTTGTAGATCCCACAACATATAGTGGTGAAGTGCTACTTGTGATTCGGCCAATAATACACCACACATTTGGTTTTATCGAATGGCTGCAAGATCAGTCGTTATGGCTTACTCTACGGGGTTATGCTTTGGACGCGGGAAGCTGAGGAGAAAGGCGTACGCTTCACAACACACTGATGGAATTCAAGACCCGTCGGCCAAGAATCCGCTTCAAGGGCAATGACAGATGACCTTATCAGGTACCGCAACGGTTGGCCGCTGTCATGAGTAGTCTGGCATATTGCGATTATAGGTGTTGCTGTTGTTGTTGCTGCTTTGCTGTACGGCGTGCTAACAAATTTTGCGGAGCTCTGGGAGATTATCAAGACGACGAAATCTTTGAAGGCATTTTTTCCTCGTTTGCAAGATTGCAAGGTGCTCGGGAATGCACATAAATTGTGTGCGGTGGCCGTTGGGCCAACGGGGTCGTGCGCAGCTAATAGCCGCCCCTCCGCTACAACACAGATGTGTTCCTGTCTGCGCCGTGTGTACCCCTGGTGGTCGACGAATTAGAGGAACATTAACCCTACCTGGCTGCAGCCGCTGCTTGGATTTTTCCTTGCCACCAAGCGGGTTCGGCGACGCCGTTGGGCTGTTGATTTGCAGTTGTGTTCCACGTTTGCCGGGTCGTAATGTTGCGTGGGTCCTTGTCCAATCGCTAAGCGTCTCGCTTGTGCCATGCTCAATGTTGCAGCAAGTAGCAGAATTCTACACCCGACCCATTCTGCGGGACTGTGCTGCGTGTTCTTCTTTGGGTGCGGTGTGGGACGTTCCTGTCGTATTGGCGTTTACTCTTGACGCACGTTATGGTTTAGTCACGTGTACACGGTGTTACAGTGGGTTATGAAGCAAGACGATGTGAAGGGCCCACCTCCGTGTCGTCCCTTCGATTTTTTTCAACCTTTCTTTTCACGAAGATGGACGGTTTGCCCAACATGGGGCATGCCAAGAAGCCGTGACGTTCATTCGTTTTGGGCGTGTTTTATTGGTTACGGCGCACTTTTTGGCCTTGCTCAGGCCGCGCGACACTTTCGGCGCGGCAGCCAAAAGTTTTGATGTGCATTTGGCGGCTCTGGGTTGGTGCTATGCTCCAAGAATTTAAACTCCCGGGCGCTGTGCATATGTCTAATTTCAAGGGGTTTGCGGTTGGAGGGTTTGCGCACCGCATCGTAATGCCGTTCACAGTGGCTTTACGCATGTTGGACATCACCGCTGCATGCAGCCGTGGTTGCGCTGTACACGCTATTCCATAGGCGTGTCCTCACCAGCCCGCAAACGGACCTCGTTCATTGGAGACTAGACCTCGCTATATTCGGAGAGCGTACGTGAGCGGTGTGTGAGGCGTGTTGAGGCTGAATTGGGGTCCGCCAAGCAACCTGAGGTTGCCCAACCCCTATGTGTACCCTAAACGCACAATTGTTTTCTAATAGAAGAGCTGTAGGGGTTGTGCCTATAATTGGGCTTGCTGGTTGGAGATTGCTTAAGGGTGTGTGCTGGATATGTGTGTTGTGTGTATATCGGAACGGCGCGGTGCAGGTCGTACGGTTCTTGTTTATCCTGTTTTGGGAAAGAGCCTTGTTATAGCTTTCTAGCCGAGTGACCTGTATCAACACCAGGAGAGGACGCACCCGCACGTGTTAGCTTTGCATATTGCAACATTAGCCGTTACTGTAACCGTTGTGCGCTTGCTCGACCCCAGTGCCTTGGTTAGTAGCTGCACGCCCCTAGTGCCTCCGTCCTCAGACTGCAAATGCTTAGCGTTCAATCGAGCAGTTTCCATGCAATCCCTGAACACGTCAGGGTGCTCCACCGCAATTTGTCAGTTCAGTGATTGTGCCGGTATACTTGCATTCTGGTACCGGTACACGGGTAGCTGGGCAGTCATGAGTCACCGAACATTTTGCTAGCCCTGCTCTAGCACCATGACGCCTTAACGGACCACGATACTTCAGTTCCTTGGGACGGCCAGGTTGAGTGGGCCCTAAGAACTACCCTAGCTCTAACTGATATGCTGTTGTACACTTGACAGATTGAAGCGGCCCTAACCACCTGGAGGACATGGCATTCTAAAATCAAGCAAGTACCAAGCATGGATGATAATCGAAGTATTATTTAGGGATACATGGCTGAGCCCCTTTACTGTGTTGGGGACCTTGTTTGCGGTGTTCCCCAAAGGCTTGGATATTTCTGGCCTGCACAAGTAGCAGATTTAAGCCATGCACCTTTGGAGGTGCGAGCGGAGCTTGGGGCGGCCCTTGGGAGGGGCACCATCCTCTTGCGATACCTCGCTGCCACTACAATCCCCGAATTTTCCACCTGCGATACGTCAACGGTTGTGCGAGTGGTTAATGAGGATGAGCTTTCTGCGCTGGTCGTGCCTAATACTGGCAAAAATCGCAAAGTAAGCGAGCCATCTCACCCGCTCTCTCTGCGTGCTTTGCGTTCCACGCTTGCAACAATGAAAGCTAGGTTCTAGCCTTTTGAATAGTGCAAGCTATGCGTCCCCATCGTGCTTTTAACGTTTTTAATGCCGCTCCGCACGCGCCGCACAGACACTTGCCTGGCATATCCAGTCGCTGCTACAATCGTGTCCTCATGCTCCCATGTTGTCCAATTTCATAGCAACTGGTTGAACAAGGTGCCTCGATCCCAAACACCTACCGTATCTGCAACTGCAGCCCATGCTCCGAGCCATCGACCAAATGCGGCGACTGCTGCAGCAGCGCCTGTCGGGGACCCATAAGCACCTGGACCTGGCTGACATACGTACCTGGCCAGCCGACCTGCGTAACCGGGCACTGCTGCCTCCCTTAGACCCTGCTACTGCCGCGGACTGTGCAGCTGTGTCCAGCCAGGCAGCGCTGCGCAGCCTGAGGGCAGCAGCACGGAGTCCGGGGGGGTCCTTGAAGGTGAGCCGGCTGCTGGCAGTTTATCCAGACGCGCCGGGGCACGTACTTGGCGCCGGGAAGACCCTCGAACCTGGGGTGGGATCGTCCCATATCGTAGTTAGACGCATGCCATAGCGTTCGTGTGCCCCACTGTGGCGCATGGACTCAGACTCACCGTGTTTGACCTTCGCGTCAGTCGCGTCATTCTACGTATTCCTTGCATGCACAGGATGCGCAGGACCCGGCATGGTGCCGGCTGGTGTGCAGCCGGGCAGCGTCCCTGGGGCGGGATCGCCTGGACTTCCTGACACCACATGCAGCCGGCGGCAGCGGCGCGGCCCAGCAAGCATCACCGCCACCGCCAGCAACAGCAACAGCTTCTGCTAAAGCGGAAGCGGCGGCAGCAGCAGCAGAGGCGGCGGCGGCTGCGGGCGGCAGTCTGGATAGGGCGGCAGGGGTGCTGGGACCCGGGGCTGGCGGAACCGCACCGGAGAAGCCAATACCTGCAGCGGACGGGCCCTCCCGTGTTGGAAAGGAGCGCATGGAGCCGACCGAGTTCGATACAGCCCATGAAGCAGCAGCAGCAGCAGCGCGGATGGATGTGCTTACAGCAGCGCAAGCAGCCCCTGCTGCTACTGCGGACATGGATGTCGACGCCGACGGGGGCGGCTTGACATCGGTGCCGAGGTTGGAGCGCGCCCAGCCTCAGGTTCAGCCTCATGCAGCTCACGGGGCATCTGCTGAAGAGGCGGCTCCTGGTGAAGGCGGCCGCCGGGTGCAGGGGCCGGAGCCGGAGCCGGAGCACCCCCTACATTCTGTTATAGCGTGGTTAAGGACGGCCGCTCGCGACGCATGCCGTGTTGATCCAGTGAGTGAGCTCTTGCTTAGCACAGCATCCTAGCATCCTAGCACCCTAGCAGCTGCGGCAAAAGCTAGCGGATGCGCCATGGGTTGTCGGAGATGCAAAAGGGCGCATGGGTCGCCGAAAGGCGCATTTCTTTTGCTACATGTCATCAGTAAGGCGGTATACCGCTGCATTGCATTGCATGGGGCAACGCACCATCGCAAGCCGACCTTCCGCGTTCCGCCCCCCTCGCCACGACCCTGAAACCCAACAGGACTCCCCCCTAGGCGACATCCTGCTCAGCTACAGAGACCACCGGCCGCCAAACCCGGCCGCACCACCATCCCTGCCCGCTCCCGTGCTGCCTGTCCTAGGGGCGGCTGGCGGCCTCTCCGCCGCTGCCGCCGCCGGCCCCAGTATGGCAGCCGTACCCCCTACCGCTTGCCGTACGACTGCAGCTCCCCAGCAAGACCTTGCTGCTGCCCCGGAACCGGCTAAGAAACGTCGCCGTGTGACGGCACCGCTTCCAAGCGAGCTGCTCGCAGCAACCAGCGGCGGTCTGTCTACCGCTGCTGCTGCTGCGGCGGCTGAGGAGCGGGACCGCCGACGGAGCGCTGGCAGCCGGCAGCAGCAATGGCGCCAAGGGGCCGTACCTCAGCCTCGCAAAGAGGTTAAAAAGGTACCGGCGGCAACGGCACCGCGGACGCTCGCCTTCACAGGGCCTGCTGCGGCACCGCTGTTGCGGCCGCTGACACTGGCGTTGCCACCGTTGCAGAGTGAGCTAGGAACGGCGCCGGATGTCGCGGCCGCAGCTTCCGGCGGTCTAAAGCCAGGGTTGCAGCAGCAGCAGCTGGATGTTGGGGCGTTGAGGGCCGGAGACAGCCGCCGCGACGAACAGGACGCATTGTTGGCGGGTGGGATACGCCCTTGCGACCGTGACGGCAGCGGCGCAGGGCGTGAGGAGGTCGTTGCGGAGGCGACGGCGGAGGAGGGTGCTGATGATGACGGCGTTACGACCGTCGCCATGGGTGTTGTGGAAGGCGGACAGCCGCTGATCGGGCCGCTCGGCTTGCGAGACGGGAGGTGTGGAGGCGGAGGCGCGGCGGGCGGGGCGGGCGGTCCCGTTGCAGCTGGCAGTGGCAATTATGAGTTGGCGCGGCAAGCAAGGGAGCTTGCATCGCGGCATGTGGCAGCTCAGCCCGCTGGAGGTTCTGTGGGAGAGGCAGCGGCGGCTGTGATGGAGGACGTTGGCTGGGTTGCGGCTGCAGCGGCTGCGGCAGGGAGGGCGCTTTGTGAGGCGGAAGGTAAAGCAGCTGCAGCGGTCTCGGGCGGGCGGGAAACGACCCCAGCCACTGGCGAGGATGCGGGAACAGGGGCAGCAGCAGCAGCAGCATCAGGACATGCGGGGGCAAGAGCGATGGACCTTCCAGCGGAAGCTGAAACGTCCGCGGCAGCAGCGGCACCAGCAGCAGCAACGGCAGCAGCAGAGGCTGCGGAGGTTCAAATGCCGGAGCCGCAACCGTCCCTGTGGCCGGTTGTAGCATGGCTTCGTACAGCGGCACGTGACGCGTGCAGTGTTGAGCAGGTGAGTGCCGCCAGCACCGCCGTTCCTAATGCAGCATGCCGCCCGAGGGCCGGGGGGCCTGCCTGCCGTACCTCCTGTTGTTGGATTGTCAAACACGCAGTAGCAACAACTTTTGCGTGCTGCATGGCAGTCCATGGCGCATACCTTGTATAAGCTCCCCTGGCAGGTCCCCACTCACTGGTTCATATCCCCATTGGATATTCTTTTTCCGCCACTGGTTTTCATCACGTCCCGTTCCTTAACCCCATCCGAACAGGACTCCCCTCTGGGCGACATCCTGCTCAGCTACAGAGACCACCGGCCGCCAAACCCGGCCGCACCACCATCCCTGCCCGCTCCCGTGCTGCCTGTCCAAGGGGCGGCTGGCGGCCCCTCCGCCGCCGCCGCCGCCGGCCCCAGTACGGCAGCGGGGTCTGTCCGCCGCCGTGCATCCGAGATACCGATAGTACGACAGCCAGGGGCGCAGCAGGATGTGCATGGGAAGAAGGAGGTGAAGAAACGCCGCCGTGTTCAGTTTTCCGTTCCCGGCGAGGCGCCCACCACCGCGGCTGCGGACGGCAAGGGGCCTACTGCTGCTGCTGCCGCCACCAAGGTTCAACGCACCAGCAATGCGGAGAGGGAAGCGGTGACGAGACCGGAAGCGAAGGAGGAGGAAGGTGATGATGGTGATGTGACGACCATTGCACGCTTTGCCAGGGGCTCGGCTCGGCGGCTGCATGCGGCCGCCCCAGGAGGCGTTTACGTCAGCGCGGGTGTGATCAGGGAGAGCAGCCCGGCAGAAGCTGTGCAGGAAGAGGAGCAGCATGAGCAGGACAGGGGTGTCGGCGGAATGCCGGAGGAGCAGCGGGACAGGGGTGGCTGTGGGCCGGAGCCGCTGCAAGAGGCGTCACCGTTGGCAGCGTCTGACGCGGCTGCTCAAGGCGAAGAAGCCTTCCGAGGCGAAGAAGCCTCCCGTGGCGAAGGGCTCCCTTACGCCGCAGAGCAGGCACCACCTGCAGCAGCAGAGGAGGCAGCAGCGGAGGCGGAGGCAGCAGCGGAGGCACCGTCAGCAGCGGAGGCAGCAGCGAAGGCAGAGGCGCTCTCAGCAACAGAAGCGGAGGCGGAGGAGGAAGGAGCTCCGACGGAGATGCATGACGGGGTCCCAGCAACACGTAGTACGGATGCGATAGCCGAACCACGAACCTCGCCTACTCCTGCGCTGCCCCAAATGTTGGCCGGCCCTTCCGCCGCCGCCGCCGTAGGGCCCAGTACGGCAGCCGGACCTCACTGCAGTGCTGTACAACAGCCAGGGACGCAGCCGGACGTGCGTAAGAAGAAGAAAAAGAAACGACGCCATGTTCCGCCCTCCCTTCCCGGTGAGGCGTCTACCACCGGGGCTGCAGACGGCACCGTTGCTGCTGCTGCTGCCGCCACCAAGATTCAACGCAGCGGTCATGCGGAGAGGGAAGCGGTGGCAAGGCCGGAAGAGGAGAAGGAGGAGGAAGGTAATGATGGTGATGTGACGACCATCGCCCGCCTTGCCAAAGGGAGCAAGTCCGGGTCTCGGAGGAGTCTGGGTGCGGCCGCCCCAGGAGGCGTTTATGTCAGTGCTGGCGTCATCAGGGAGAGCAGCCCGGCAGTAGCTGCGCAGGACGAAGAGCAGCACGAGCAGGACAGGGGTGGCGGTGGGACGGAGCCGCTGCAAGAGGCGCCACCACTGGTAGCGCCTGACGCGGCTGCCCAAGGCGAGGAAGCCTTCCGTGGCGAGGGGCTCCCTGACGCCGCAGCGGAGTCACCCTCAGCAGTGGAGGCGGAGGCAGCAGCGGAGGCGCCCTCAGCAGCAGCAGCAGAGGCAGCAGCAGAGGCGGAGGAGGGGGCAGCTCCGGCGGAGATGCATGACGGGGTCCCAGCAACACGTAGTACGGATGCGATAGCCGCACCACCAACATTGCCTACTCCTGCACTGCCTCAAATGTTGGCCGGCCCTTCCACCGCCGCCGCCGTAGGGCCCAGTACGGCAGCCGGGCCCCACCGCAGTGCAGTTCAGCAGCCAGAGACGCAGCCGGATGTGCGTAAGAAGAAGAAGAAGAAGCGCCGTCATGTTACGGTTTCCGTTCCCGGCGACAAGCCCACCACCGCGGCTGCGGACGGCAAGGGGCCTGCTGCTGCCGCCACCAAGCATGAACGCAGCGGTAATGCAGAGAGGGAGGTGTTGGCAGGGCCGGAGCTGGAGGGGGAGGAAGGTGATGGTGGAGATATGACGACCATTGCACGCTTTGCCAGAGGGAGCAAGTCCGGGGCTCGGAGGAGTCTGGGTTTGGCCGGCCCAGGCGTCTACGTCAGCGCTGGTGTCATCAGGGAGAGCAGCCCGGCAGCGGAGGCGCCCCCAGCAGCGCAGGCACCTTCAGCAGCAGCAGCGGAGGCGGAGGTGCTCTCAGCAGACATGACGGCAGCTGCGGCCTCAGCGGAAGGCCCAGCAGCAGCAGCGGAGGCGGGGGATGATGATGATGAGGGAGCTCCGGCGATGGTGCATGAGGAGGCCCCAGCGGCAGCAACCCGTAGTGCGGATGCGATGGAAGCGACAGAGGAAGCCCTGGAGGCGGGAGCATCAGCGTTGACAGGGTTGGCGGAGGCCCCAGCCGCAGAGGAAGTGCGGGGAGCAGCGGCAGCTGCCGAGGAGGGGGGCCCAGCCCCAGCTGTCGAGCAGATGCTTGGCTCCAACGCAATGCAGGTGGCGGAGACACCGGAAGCGGCGGCGGGTGCGGAAGCGGCCTTCGCCTTCGCCGCCGCAGCAGCAGCAGCGGAGAAGGTCGAGGCAGCAGTGCCGGTCGCAGCGGAGGTGCCGACAGCAGCAGCAGCGCACGATGAGGCGGTTGAGGCGGCAGAGGCAGCCGAAACGGAAGAGGCAGCGGTGGCAGCAGACGGCTCAGCGGCCGGGGAGGCGGTGGAGGAAGCCCCAGCGGCAGGTGAGGCTGAGGCATCTGCGGAAGCGGCGGATGCCGATGTCTCAGTTGCTGGGGAGGCGGAGGAGGTACACGCAACGGAACTCCCAACGGCTTCGGAGGTAGCGGCACCCACCGGGGAACAAGAGGCTGCTTGGGCTGGGGCAGGGGAGGCGGGGGCAGTAGCGGCAGCAGGGATGGACATGGAGGAGATGGCTGCAGGGGCGGAAGCATTGGTGGCAGCGACGTCTGAGGCGGAGGCCTTGGTGGCCGCGATGGCTAAGGCGCCGGCAGCGGTCGCAGCGGAGGTACTAGCAGCAGCAGCAGCAGCAGCAGCGGGTGCGGAGGTACCTACGACATCGGAGGTAGGGGCTGCGCTCCTCACTGCGGAAGCGGCGGCACTTGCCATTCCAGAACAGGAGACCGCGGCACAGGCAGGGGGGGAACCGTCTGCATCGGGGGAAGCGGGAGGGACAGAAGCACCGTTTGAAGCAGCAGAGGTTGCGGCGGCTAAGGCAGAAGTGACGGAGGCGGCAGCAGAAGCAGAGGCGCCGATGCCAGCGGAATCCGAGGAGGCATTAGAGGTGTACGCGCTCATACCAGCTGAGGAGGAGGAGGAGGATGAGGGGGCAGCAGCCGAAGCAGACGGAGCTGAGGGGTCTGCTGGGCTGGCGGGCACTGCAGAGCTTGCAGCAGAAGGGCAGCAGACGGTAATAAGGAGGGAGGCGGAGGGAGCAGGAATCAGTGCAGAGGAGCAGGATGCAAGGGAGCCTGCGGCTGACACCTTGGAGCAAGCCGCAGCCGACCAGGCAGCAGTGGGCGGCGAGGTCTCTGAGCTGCTTGTCCTCCCGGCGGGAGCGGGCGTTGAAGCCGGGGTTACAGGGACCGCGGCTGCTTCGGCTGAGGCGCCTGTTGGAGTTGAAGGAGAAGAGACGGCAGGAACCCTAGCGCTAACAGCCGCAGCAGCACCTGCAGCAGCACCTGCAGAAGCGACATCAACCATGACAGAGGAGGCCGGAGCGGAGGAGCCGATCTCTGCCCAGGCAATGAGCACCCCTGCTCCTGCACACGCTACGACACTTACTGATACCGGCAGTGCTGCTGCTGCCGCCGCTCCTGCTGCCGCTCCTGCTGCTGCTGTGCCAAGCAAGGGCGCTGCTGATGCTGCTCAAACGGAGGCAGGTCACCACAAGCAGCCCGGTCCCTCAGGTTTCGAAACCACCACCACCATATCCCAGCAGCAGCTTCCCATGCGGACCGGAACCCCTCCTCCCCCACCACAGCAGCAGCAGCCAGGAAGCAGGGGAAGCTCCGGTAGCAGCTCCCTTCGCAGCCGATGGCTGGTGCCGCCACCCACGAAACCGCCGCCATCGTTGCCGCCGCGGCAGCCGACTCCAGTGGCTGGGGAGGTCACAGGCGTTCCCGTCGCGCAGGCGCAGGCTGAAAAAGCTGCTAGGTCAGCCCTGCGTGTGGCGACGGAGGAGGCCGTGGCAGCTGCGGCTGCTGCTGCGGCGGCGGCAAGGGCAGGAAAACCCGTCGGCGCCGCTGCTGCTGCCGCTGCTGTCCCTGATTCTACCCCTGATGCCGGCGCCAGTACCGACGGTCCTCCCGGCAGCGCTCCCCATGCGGCTGCTCCTGCTGCTGCCGGTACTGCTGCTGCCGCTCCTGGAACAGTGGCGGTGGTCACAGCTCCAGAACTAGCTCCCTCAGCCGCACCCCACGACATTACCTCCGCCGCTGCCGCTGCCCCCACGGCTCCAAGCCGTCCTGACCCCCAGCCAGCACTCGCCGCTGCCGCACCGCACTGGCACATTGCTCCCGGGGCGGCCGCTGCCGTACGACAAGGCAAGCACCCGTACTGGGGCGGCAAGCTGGCTACGGGCGGGTTTCGGGGTGTCGTACAGTTCCTTCGGCAGCTAGCGCAGGACCCGCTGGCAGCGGCCAGCCAGCCGGCTGCCCACCGCAGCGGGACGCTGAAGCGAGCGGCGCTGCTGAGGTGAGGTGGGGTGAGGTGGGGGAGGTAGCGGCTGGGAAAGATGAGTGTTTGTTGGGGTGCTGAACGTGTGCTGCCTGGATACTGCATGGTTCGATATGAGGTAGGTTATGTATGGGGCTGCAAGGGGGCCACAGGAGTTGCTTGCATGTGCAGCGAGCATGTGTGGTTGAGACCTGGGTAGGTTTGAGGACCGTACCAGCGGCGGCCTTTCCTTCATGAACTTCGTGCACCTCTTCCCGCATGTAGCGCGCGAGCTTGCAACCTGCTCATACCACCCCGCATGAACTCTCTCCGTGCTGACGCTACTGCGTATGTGACTACTTTAATGTACTGCTCGTATGTGACTAACGCAGTAAGTATGTGACAAACGTATGCAGGGCACGTGAGCTGTGTTACGCGCAGAGCCACCTAGCACAGCACGGCCAGCTGTGCCGGCTGTGCACCTCAACCCTCAAGACAGCAGACGCATGGAACCCCCCGCCGCTGTCGGGCACCGCTGCAGCTGCAGCACCGCCCCCGCGGCAAGGTCTGCAGCACCCGCAACCCGCAGCAGCGCTGCCGCTTCCGCCGAAACCCAAGCAACACCAGGACAAGCTGCAGCCCCAGGCTCGGCAACAGAGCAGCAGCCAGGAGGCTAAGCTGCGTACAGGAGCAGGGAAGGCAGATGGGGAAGGAGCAGCCACCCAAGCAATCACCCAAGCAACTGGTAGGAAGGGCGGTCTCCTGCTTCCAGGTGACGGCGCAGCAGTCAAGCCACTTCCAAGCGGCTCGGCGGCCGCCGCCGGCATCTCGGCCCGACAGGCTGCCGTACCAGGCCCCGACGGCGGTCCTCCTGTGACGGCGGCGGCAGCGTTGACGTCACGGCCAGCCGCAGCCAAGACCTCAGTCGACGATGGGCTGGATTTAGGCGCACTGGAGCAGCCGTTACGTCGCCTGGTTAACCTTACCGGCCGGAGCAGCACAGCAGCAGGAACGGGGGATGGCGCTAGCACCGCTGCCGGGGGCAGCGGAACGGCGGTGCCAACGGCGCGTCCGCGCGCTGGCACCGTCAGCGGCGGCGGCGGTTTTAATCCAACGGCGTTGGTAGATCTAAGGTCCGTGACGGCTCGGCAGCCGGCGGCGGCTCGGCAGCCGGCGGCGGCGGCTACTGCGGCCGGGAGGGCTAGTGGTGGCGGTGGTGCTGCTGCTGTCATGGGGTCTGGTCCCGGTGTCCCTCCAGGAGCAGGAGGGCTGGCGCCGGGTGTGCCCCGACCTGCGCACAAGCAGCAGCAGCAGGAGCCGCAACGGGGTCGAGGCGGCGGCAACCGACTGAACATCTGGTTCGGCAAGGTACCGGTAGCTTCCGTGCGCGTGCGCGCTGTCAAGCATGCCTCTGCACACGTGACTGCTACTTCATACTTTGATTGCGTGATGGACCAACCGCGCTGCACGGCGGACACTGGCCCGGCGCTTGCGGTTGGGGGGGGTGTGTGTTTGAGGGGCTGCGACTCCCCCAATTTGTAGTGTGGTGCAGAACATTGCTTCTTGCAACGTTGCAAGTGGTCATGCCCGTTGTACCCCGGCTGTGTTGCACCCGCTGCCCCAGGGAGTCGCTATGCCGACTGAGAGCACCTTTGAGGCGCTGGTTGAGGGCTTCACCGCCGACCCTGCTGCCAGGTGCGCTTGCTAGCTGGCATGCTAGCCACTAGCATGCTAGGCTGGCATGCTAGGGGGCATGCTAGCTGGTATGCTAGCCACTAGCATGCTAGGCTGGAATGCTAGCTGGGTCGGCGGCTCATGGCCTGTGGTGCTCTTGCAGCCTTGCTAGCTGGCATGCCATATGCCTCATAGGCCTCATAGCAATGGAGCAAGGCGACGTACCCGTAGATTGCAACGGATGACAGTGGAACAAGGATAAGCCTGTCTGAACGTTGTCCATGATGTTTATGCTGTGTAAAGGTCGCTCTATTCCGGTGTTCACGCACCCCTGCAGGCCGCTGCTGAAAGTGGACTACACGCCGGGTCGCCGGGTGGCCTCGTTGACCTTCCCGCGAGCTGGCGACGCGCAAAGGCTGGAAGCACGGCTGCGGTACGAAGGACCGCGACTGTTGAAGGTACGTTATAAGCGATCCGAGTCATGCTGGATGGTTAGCATTCGGCATTTCATAGACGGAGGGTGTTGGTTGCCTGTATGTGTTGCGTCAGGAGGGTTTACAGTGCTCTGTGGGTCCTTCCTTGTTAGTGTTGTTGCCCGGGGTAGCTTGCATGCATTTGACTTGCCGGATTCTGTTCATTCCGGGGTTGAAAAAGTCCCGACATGACTACTGAGGCGTACACGCAATCGCAGCCCAACCGCCTGCACTCGTTGCCTTCCCTCCCTAACAACGTGCCCCGGCCTCCTTCCTTTGGATTGCCTCGCAGGCGTCCTACATGTACGGTTTTCAGGTACGACCTGCTTTGAACACTTTCTTTGCGTGTATGCACCTTAAGAGGCCTTGCAGCCCTGCATGTCTCCCTTCTTGTTCGCTCACGCACATGAGTCCCTCTAACCCTGACCGCCTTTCTACCACCCGGTACTAATCCCATGACACACCTTGCCGTACCCTGTAGATGACAATCACTCACTCGGACGCCGACGTTGAACCGCAACCGCCGTTTCCACCCCCGCCGCCGCCGCATGTCACTGCACCTCCATCCTCCGCCGGCACCCACCCCCGGGGACCGCCTGAGGCCCCCCCAGCACAACGCCCTCCCTCATTTCCCACTCAGCCTTCGCACATGGCCCATGACACCGCAGCAAGGAAGATCACACCCAGCATCACCAGCGGAGGCATTGGCAGCGCTTCAGCAGCCGGAGTCGTGAGGTTGCCGCCTCGGCCGGCGCCCATGAGAACCAGTCTTCCGGCCGCAGGAGGCTCCCATGCTGCTGCTGCAGGAGGCGGCGCCGCGGCTGCGTTGGGACATCGCCAGGCGGCTTCCGTACACCCTCCACCGGTGCCCTCAGCCGCCGGTCCGCAACGAGGCGTGGGGTATGTCCCAATTGACCCACGGGTCCGTCGCGCTCATGCGGGGCCAGGTGGGCCGGAAGGACTCCCACTGACGAGCGGCGCTGGCGCAGTAGCTTTGGCCCCCGCGGGTCCCGTGGTAACGGCAACGAAGGCCGCGGACGGCACTGCCGCACCTCCACCGCCTCCACCGCCGCCGCAGCCTGAACCAGCAGAGGACTTGCTAACACAGCCCTGGCTTGGAGGCGGCCTCTACTCTCCCACACGGCCCCTGCCGATTTCAGTGCTGTACTCACCCACTCGTGCAGAGGAAGAGCAGTGGCAGGAACGGCCGGAGCAGGCCCCACCGCAGCAGCAGGACATGGTAGCACCACCGCCGCCGCCGCCGTCGGCTGCTGCTGCTACCGCATCCGAGCACACGCCGCCTCAATCAAGCAATGCGGCTCTGCCGGGGCTGCCACCGCTGCCCGGACCACCACCTCCGTCAGGTTACCTGGCACCCGCCGCTGCCGTCCAACGGCCCATGCCGTCTCCTGAAGTCCTACTGCCGCCGCCGCCGCCCAGGCACGCTGCACCTGGAGATCAGGCCGCAGCCCCAGGCCGTGGCGGCAGCGGTGCCGGCCGCGGCGGTAGCGGCGGCGCAGGCACAGTGCTGCCTCTTCATCTCCGCCCTGTTTACCCCAACCGGCAACAAGCTCCCCAGCAGCAGCAGCAAGCACGGGAAGGCGGCGCCCCAGCGGGGCCTCCCGAACCCTCCCGGGACGTGGCGAGTGGGAAGCCGCAGCCGAAGCCGGAGCCAGAGCATGCAGGTGGACGGGCCAGGGAGGGGCAACCGGGTGCGGCGGGCGCGCCGCATAGAGGCCGCCCCGGCGGTAGCAGTGGCGGAGGTAGCTCCGAAGACAGAGGGTCCCGTGAGGGTCATGACAAGGGGTCCGGCGGAGGCGGAGGCCCCAGCGTAGGCGGCCAGGGTGTCGTTGGACGAGGCGACGGCAGGGACCGTCAGCATGGCAGCAGCGGCAGGCACAGCCGGTCACGTTCCCGTACACGTTCTCCTCCTCGGCCGCGGTCTCCAACGGCGGCGGCGGCGCGTCGGGATCGCGGTGAGCGCGGCGGCGGCGGCGGCGTTGACGTCAAATCGAAGGTGTCGCGCGCCGCTGACCGTTACGGCGACCGCGACCGCGATGGGGAACGTTATCGAGCGGAAAGAGAAAGGGAACGGAACCGAGAAAGAGAGAAGGAGCAGGGGCGGGAGAAAGACAGGGAAGGGGACAGGCAGCGGCCGCAGGGCCCGGCAAGCGACTTGCGGCCGGGGCTGACTTCTCCGAGCACCGTTGAGGGGGGCACTCGCGACCGTGACCGTGACCGTGACCGTGACCGTGACCGTGACCGTGACCGTGACCGTGACCGTGACCGTGACCGTGACCGTGACCGTGACCGTGACCGTGACCGTGAGAGGGAAAAGCATCGGGAGCATGGGCGGGAGCGTGACCGGGAGCGGGAGCGGCCCGGTGACAGCAGGGACAACAACAACCAGTATCGCGATAAGGAGCGGGACAGGGAGCGGGACAGGGACGCGCGTTACCGCAGCAGCAGCAGAGACAAGGAGAGTGACGCGAGGCGGAAGGGCACCGGTTCCCCAAGGGGCACTGAAGGCGGGGGTCGCCGGCCGCGGTCGCCGCAGCGCTCATCCGCCCGTCGGTCTCACTCGCCACACAAACGGAGGTCGCGGTCAAGGTCAAGGTCGCCTGCAGACGCCACCGCTGCCTCCCGAGAACGTCGCTCCCACAACGACAGCGCGCAGTTGGACAGCCGCGCCGCCACCGCCACCGCCTCCGAGCCGTACCGCAGTCGCTCGAACTCCGTCGAGTGGCGCGAGAGCGGCAGCCACGGCGGCACCGCTTCGGCGGCGACTGCGGGCGCGGCGGGCACTGCGGGCGCTGCCTCCATGACGAGCGGGCTGACTGCTGCTGCGACGCTCCTGCACCTGCCGCCTACCGGGGTGCTTCCGTTCGCCCCACCGGTGGCGGGAGAGCCTTATGTGCTGCTGCAGGTGCCGGTCAGCGCGCTGCATCAGGTGGGTGGGCGGGTTGGGGTAACATGCATACCGTAACATGGGTTGGTGAGGCTGGAGGAACCAAGGTTGCAGGGATTCGTGTGCTTGAGGAGGCGGTGTGCGGTACGACTCTTACGAGGGCTCGACGAGAAGCTGCTGATGTCCTCAAATTATGTCCTCGGTCAAGATACCGGTATGCCAAACAAAAGCAACGACAGTTAAAGAAACTGCGTACGGATACTAATAGCCTGTCATGCCTTCTCTGCACGCCGCCCCCGCAGGGTTTGCTGCCACCCGGTGCCAGGCTCGCGGCAGCTCCCATGCCGGCCGCAAGTGGGGTGCTGCCTGCAACTGCGACTGCAGCCACAACTGGAACCGGAAGCGTACCGCCTCTTCCCTCCGACGCTTCTGCTTCTGCTACTGCTACTGCTGCTACTGCTGCTACTGCTGCTACTGCTGCTGCTGCGCCGCTTGCACCCACCTCCATGTCTTCCCTCCCCAATCAGCTCCCGCAGCCCATGTCGGCCGTCGTACCTGCCTTAATCCACAACAGCCACTCGCCCGCAGCGTCGCTGCCGCCACCACCACAGCACGGTGACAGTGTTGAAGGGAGCGGCACGGCCCCAGCCAGCACTGCTGCACTGATGATGGTGGGGTCTGTGGCAGTGACACCGCCGGCGCTACCGGTGCTGGGCGGTGTTTCTTCTGCTTGTGGTGTCATGCAGGCGCTTGACTCATGGATGTTGCCCCAGCAGCAGCAGGAGCAACCCCTGCAGCAGCAGGAGCAGTCCCTGCGTTCTGGCTTGGAGGCGCAGCCGGGGGCGTTGCAGCACCAGCCGCCGCTGCAGCCTGCGCCCGAGGGGAGGTTGTATGAGGTGGAGGATGATGGGGAGCCCACCGATGAGGGCGACCATGATATGGATTGGGAGGTTCCACGGGGTGTGGTGACTGCGGCGGTCGGGGGAGTTCAGCAGGGGGTAGCGAAGGGCGCTGCCGCTGCTGCTGCTCCAGCCGCTGCTGCCGCCTCTGCCCCAGCTGCTGCCACCGCTATTGCTGCCGCCCCAGCTGCTGCCGCCCCAGCCGCCAACCCTCCGGTTGCCTCCACCTTGCTGGAAGCGTTGCAAGGTCTCGACCCGGAGCTGCAGCAGGTGCTGAGTCATACGCTATCAGGCTTGGGCGGCGGCTTGGGGGGCGCCGGTGGGGCGTGAAGAGTGGATGGGAGTGAGGAGACGGTGTGAGGGGGTGGTGTTGCAGGGCTGTAGGAAAGGCCTTGGATGTGGTTGGTTGGTGTACCGTTGATCTCTTGTTGTGTTTGAGGGGTTGATGATAAGACCTGAGCGTTGACACCTGTCAGGATGTCAGGATGTTTTATGATATTGTTTTGGTGCTTTTGTCCCTGTTGTGTTGGCATGGATGCTGCAGGGGAGGCTGATTATGAGGTTTTGTTGCTTGTCCCTGTTGACTCAAGCACAACGTATAACTGCTTGTGTTTTGGAGAGCTCTAAGCCCCGTGGTTTGTTGCTGCCTCTTGAATAGCTCAATGTTGCAATGTGGACAGCTTGCCTTGTTAGGCATCGCGTGCAATAGCACTAGGTAGGAGTTTCGGCTGGGCTAGAGGCATCAGCCAATTGCATGCAGCCCTAAAGCGGTTGTTTGCCCTGCAGCTGTCATTTGTGCAGCCCTGGCCAGCATTGCAGGAGAGTTGATACGGTACGGAATTACTAGTTTGTCAAACAACTTCTTCGCCTTGCAGTTGATGCGATGTTGCTTACAGGAGTTGGGGTTCCCCCTAAATGACGACTTTGCTGGAGGGCCAATATGAGCTAGCATCTTGGTTGATGAGGGTTAATGTAGGCAAAGGCAGGGCCTTCTGCTTTGCAGGTATGAAATAACAGCACTCAGGACGATTGGCAGTTCCTCGTAACTTGCTCCCCAGGTCACGTTGGCGTCATCAAACTTGTTGATTTGCCGTATTTTCGTACCGTTCGTTGTACGAGGACGAACACGTTGAATGCTTGCCGCTTGTAGCGTTTCAGAAAGGGATCGATCCGTATAATGGTGTGCACATTTGATTACGTTCGGTTGTAGAGCTTAACACGGCTGATTAACAGGATAAAAGCCAAAGGGCCCCATTGTTACTTGTAAACGGGTGGGGTGGTCGTGGCGTCAGTGCTGCTCGTCCGTTCCTTGCCAAGGAGCTCATGAGGGATATTCTGCCGGCGCGGACACCACAGACGTTAACAGGCGACGGGGAAGCCGGGAAGGACGGGGATGGTAAACGTTTACCTTGTTGGCACCATAAATCGCAGTATACTATTGCAATGTAGACCACTATGCACATCTCAACTGGACTATTGCAGTGCTTAACTGGGAAGCTAATTTGCTAATACCAATTTGTTGCACGTCAAAACGTATTGGGTAAGCAGAAGCGTGGCCTAACTTGTCAGCAAAAACAACGTGCCCCCATTACATCCCATCAACTTCTCTTCTTCATATGTTTATTTGCCAAGTAGTTGGTTTGACCTCCGGAACCATGGGACCAGGCGGCGCAAAATCCGTTAGAGGAGTGTTTGTCTGTAACTGTTACACCATTATACCTCTGAGCTGCTCGCCTGAAGAACGCGGCACCTAAGGCGCAAGAATCTTGGTCGCCGAAGAAGATTCCTTTTATGAGGCCGTACATGCGTTGTCTGTAAAGCACATGCCGAGCATCTTGGCACACCTGCGCTGGCAAATACGCCTCAGTAGCCACAAAGTCACTGAATCATAGTTGTCATTCTGTTAGTACTCCGTTGGGCCCTAACCCTTGACGGGCTGCTCGAAGGCCATTACGCAGATAGTGCGGGCAGGAATAGAGTAACCTCTTACACTTGTCAGGGTTAGCAGTTTGTGGAAGCAGGCGTTCAACTACGCGCGGCGCGGTCCCGGGCGCTGCCATTGTGTCGAGGGTGTTACAACTCGTGCTTTAACTATTAAAGCGGTGCGTATGGAAGCCTTATTTTGCTGCAAACGTCCCTATCGTTGTCTGCTTGATAGGGAATGGCACAGCTCACCAGTCGACAATGTACCGGTGCCGTTTGCGAACAGGCTGTCCTATTCCAGGATTTGTCCTCGCTTACGGCTATGTGTTGTTGAGCAAGTAAAAGCGCTGTGTCCATGGACGTGATTAGTATATGTCTGCCGCTCTGCCCTCTCTGCCATCCTTTCCGCTCGCCAGCGCAGGGCACAAAGACAATTTGGCATTGCGGATGCGGGAAAGAAGTGCCTGACCGTCTTCGGTTTCAGGACCCTTACTTGTATCATTATTGCGGCTTCTTACGTACAGCCAGGAAAGATGAAGGTGGGTTTGTTGGGTTGGTTGATGGGTTTGGCGGGTGTCTCAAGAGCATCGCACTAGCTTTTCACCCGCTAGACCATGCTGTATGAGACAGCACATGGCGCGCGCGCCGGTTTATGCCCTGGTGAATAGCTGAACGCTCCGCCTTGCAGCCGACTATGGTGCTGTCCCTTCTCTGCATAACATTCTGAACCCCTCCCCTGTTCTACGACGTCCCCTCTGGTACGACGTCTGCGGATGCACGCAGTTCGGCAAAGTCCTCAAAGTTAGCTCGGAAAACATGCCGGCCGACATGCGCGACCTCTTCCTGCGCTACAAGGAGCTCAAGAAGCAGATCAAGGCCATACCAGTGAACGCTGGTGAGTTATACCGGTATGCTGTGACACACGACACCACCACAGCAGCCTCATGGCAGCTGAGGTCACCGCTCATCACTCCCTTAACCCCTTGTCCTGCGTGTTCCCTCCCTGTGTTGGACTTGGACTTGTGAAGACGCGGCGGCTGGGGCCGAGAAGCACACGAGCACGTCCTTTGACGCCAGCACCGCCGGCAGCGTCAGCACCGGGGTACGTTCCTGCGCCCATGCCACGGCTCTTGCATGTGCATGGGCGTTGCATAGGCTTGGCGTGTTAGGGATTCCAAGGCCTGCTGGGCTCGGCTGCTGACACAAGATTCCGCCCCTCATTCCTTCAAACCCCGCGCCCCTTCTTCTTTGCTGCTCCCTCCAGGCTCCCATGGCATCCATGGCTGTGCTGTCGCCCGAGGAACAGGCCTTCATTACCACACTGAACGAGGTGGGGGACGGGGGCAGTGGAGGTGACGGAGGTGGGGACGGTGCGGGTACTAGGGGCGTGGGAACGGTACTGAGGTGGCGACCCTGCGGGTACACTAGGCGTGCGTCATGCGGGCTAGTTTTTTCTTGAAAAGAGCTGGTGCGTGGGATGGGAGGCGCCATGCAATGCCGATGCGCACCGGGTTGTGGTGCTACCGATATGTGGTGCTGTACCATGCCCGCGTGCTTCCATTCCCTCCTCTCATTCCATTCAATTGCTTCCTAACGCCCAGGATCTTGCGCGCTTCAACCGCTACTTCATAGAGAAGGAGGAGGAGGCGGTCATTCGGCTTCAGGTGGGTCCCGCATGGTGCCCTTGGAAGGGGTCCTAGGGCTGCGGGAACGGGGTTGGGTGTATGTGAACCACAGGAAGCCTGCAATGCCTCGCTATGCTACCAGGCTGTTCGCTGTTACACCTACGGACGCTGCATGGGAGCAGCTATAGTTACTCCTCAAACATAACTCCTCCAATGATTGCCTTCTAAGCCTCTGCGACTGAGCTGCTCGTCCAAATCCCCACCTTACTTGCCCTTACCCTTACCCTTGCCCTTACCCTGACCAGGCGCTATGTGATGAGGTGGCGGCTGCGGCAGCGGCCCTAGGACTGCAGCTGCCGCCCGGCCTGGTGAACGGAACCTTTTCGGACACTGAGGACGCACCGGCAGCTACGGCGGCAACGGCCCGGCACCCCGCCCCGCAGCGACCCCAACAGCAGCAGCCACCGCCACCGCATCAGCATCAGCAGCAGGCCCAGGGAGACGTGGCGGAGGCAGTGCTGGTAGCGCCGTGTTGTGGTCTGGAGCCAGCCACCGCAAGGGAAGCAGCAGCAGCAGCGGGAGCTGCGGGTGCTGTGGGGGCGCAACAAGACGTGGACACGGACACTCCAGCAGCAGCAGCTGCTGAAGCCAGCGGCTTGGAACTAGGGGAAGGAGGCGCGGCTCAGGAAGCCCCAGTGGACGAGCAGCAACGGTTACAGCAACAGCCGCCGCATCACCAGCACCATCACCACCACCGCCACGACCATTTGCATGAAATAAAAGCCCGGCTGGTTCAGTTCCACGGGGAGATGGTGCTGCTGCTGCACTGGAGCCTGCTGAACTACGCGGCGGTTGTCAAAATCCTGAAGAAACACGACAAGCGCTCAGGCGTGTTGCTGCGCGCGCCGTACCTTGCCAATGTGCTGCAGCAGGCAGGTGTCTGGTGGTGTGGGTTTGGAGGCTGGTACCCGTCCCGCCGGTTGAGTTCAGGGTAGGCGTGGCATGTAGGCGTCGCGAGTCCATCATGGCCTTCTTCCGCCAGTCCCTCAACACCTGCCCCACCTACCCTTTCCTTCCGCTCTTCCTTCCTCACTCCTCCCTTCCCTTTTCTGCTGCACCGCACCCCCCCCCAGCCCTTCTCCTCAACCACCATCATGAGTCGTCTGGCCAAGCGAGCAGAGCAGCTGGTGGTGCTCACGACGCAGATGGCGCCCGCACCTCAGCAGCAGCTAGCCGCCTTGCGGCCTGGAGCTCCTTCTACGGCTGCTGCTGCTCATGCTGCTGGTGCCGGTGGCGATGCCGGCGTTGACATGGTAGTGCCCTCAGCTGAGGCGGCGGCCCGCGCTCTCCAGGGTGACGTCGCAGCAGCGAGGCCGCATGCAGCGGAGTCGGAGGGTGCGGCCACTACCGCTGTTGCTTTTGCTCCAGGGATGGGGACAGCGGGTGCTGCGGGCGTGGAGGAGGGCGCGGCGGCAAGGGTGCCGTTGGGGGCGGCCCGGGGCGCAGCGACGTCTGCTTCGGAGGCATCGTCGCTGACGTACGTTGCGGAGCGGGGAGAGGGGGCGTTTGCGGCGGGCAAGCATGCGGAGCCGCTCGTGGGGTGAGTGGGTTGGCTGCTGAAGAGGTGCATGGCAGGTCCTGCAGGTGGGGCGTTTGGCTGTACGGCGCCGGTGTGGCATCATTGTGTGCCACGGCCCGGCATGGCTTGCCTGTGATAGAGGCCTGGGAGCTGGTTTGGTTGCTGGCCATTTGCCCCGACCTACATTTACTCTTGGAGGCTTATGGCCCCACAACCCGAAAGTGCCGACAAGGCGCAGAGACAGCGGCTTGCCGATTATGACTTCCTTGGTGCCCTGTGTGCGGCTTCTGCTGCATCCCCCCCCCGGAATGCATTGCGGCCAACCCCACACACACATCCCCCCCCCTCCCGCACTGCTGCAGTCGCACCATGCACGCGCTGGAGACGTGGGCCAACCTTCGGAAGAACGCCATCACGCCCTCCACTGTCATCGCTGCAGCGGAGGTGGAGCAGCCGGCGCCGGCACCGCTACTGCAGCCGTGTGCGAAGCGCAGGGTGGGTGGTTACCACGGGATGTCCGGGTCGGTTGTTGAATGCATATGCTGTCATGGGTGGGCGATTGCTGAGCTGGTTGGGCGGGACTGGGCGGGTTGATGACGTAAGCTGGGTGCCGCTGGGTTCCTGGTGAGTTTCCGACTGTGTCCCTACTTCTGTTGCTTTCGCTTCCCCTGCAGGCCGAGACATCTGCTGCGTCTGAAGCTGAGGCGGAAGCAGACATTGCCGGTGGGCACGTTGCCAAGCTGGCTAAAACGGGCGACGCAGGGGTGACGTCGCAATAAGCGGTTACATGTATGGATTTTGTGTCCGTTGGCGCGTGACAGGCGCCCCGGCATCTTCCTTCACCTTTATCCTTTGCGTAACATGAGGCATGTCCTTACCTTCTGATGCTCGGTGTTTGCTCGGGTTAAAAACTGTACTACAGAATTACGTCGTCGTTCTGGATTTTTGAAGCGCGAGTGGTTGGCGTCTTCTCGTGTGGCGTTGGCTGGACTTCCGAGCCCTTTGCAAGTGCGGGGGCGGCGGGCGGTGGTAACGATGCCTCGCCTTGAGTTAGTTTTAAGTTAAGTGCGTTACGTAAGCGGCAAACATCCTGAACGGGTTTGAAATATTGGTCATCATCTCATCTAGTTGCCTTTGTCTCGATAGGACACCCGAGGGTCAAACCCGTCGTTATTGGATGGCTTAATAAGCGCTTGCACTCGGGCCTATGCATGCGCTGCTGAATGCATCGGTAGTTTGGGTTGGAGGGCAGGCTGCTGATGTGGCTTGGACTGGAAGGTAAAGAGGAAGGAACTGACGAGCTGTACGACAAGGGGACTCGAAGCGAGCACTTCGCATGCATGGTCGGATGAGATGTCGGGTATGTGGGCCTTACACGTCAAACCTAGCTGTCCTGAAGTTTGTCATGGTAAGAGCGTCCACAACAACTAGTACGACGTAATGTATCCGTAGCAAACGGGCATGTCAGGGGTTTGGGCATAATAATATATGATGGGCCACACACCTGGTCCACACCGGTTGGTCCATTGAACGCTTGCTCGGACAGCGCACATGGCTGGGAAGCCAGCCGGCGTTTATTTAGTACCGGTATCCAAGATGTCTTCATGGAAGGCGTGAAGGGTGTTTCTTGCTTTAGCTGCCGTGATGCGTTACAGCAGATAATGTAAGCCGAAGCCAACCAGCCGTACGTCGCCTCCACGCCAAGAACCCTACCCTAACCCACACATCCCGACGCCCCAACCCATGTTTAAGATGCACTAGTGGCCGATTGTGCTGACAGCACCCAGTGTTGCACCTCGATTGCCGATTGACCCCCTTAATTGAGAGACCGGCGTCCAAGTAGCTCCCCAAACTGGTTGTCCTACTAAAGACGAAACGCAAGCAAACCCCCACTCGCTAGGCGCGACCTCGGGCGGGTGGGTGGGACCTAGGCGGCCACAATCCCGGCAGAGGGATGGCCACCCGATACTATCAATCACAACGGCAGTTAAAAGCACAAACGCGTGGACAGCCCTGATAGGCTGGGTCGATTTGCCATCGCTGTCGTACACCCATGCAAGCGCGCCATCTGCTTCCACGCACCACGGCAGCTAGCAAGAAACCTACTTCTTCAGTCATACTTCCTTACAGAAGTGGCATCTTCTTGCTTTAGCTGCCGTGATGCGTTACAGCAGATAATGTAAGCCGAAGCCAACCAGCCGTACGTCGCCTCCACGCCAAGAACCCTACCCTAACCCACACATCCCGACGCCCCAACCCATGTTTAAGATGCACTAGTGGCCGATTGTGCTGACAGCACCCAGAACTTGAAAGGACCACAGTGCTCTTAACCTTGGGTCGCGCCGACAATGCGTGCGGTAAGGGCCCGCTTCTTCTGCGTGCTCTCCTTAATATAATGCCGCTGCATCACGTCCGCGCTGCGCCAGCGGCCGAGGTTTTGGACCGACTCCCTCTCGGCCCCCGCGTTGACGGCGGCCGAGGCGCCGGCGGCCCGGAAGGCATGCAAGCGAATCCGCTTGCTGATACCCGCTGCTTGGAAAAGGTCATTTACCGCCTGCCGCACGGCTGCATCAGGCAGGGGCGGGATGGGCTTGTCCAGCGGCGCCGTGACCTGCTCCAGCTTCTGCACTCCGTTTTCCCCCTTGATGACACGGCGCATCAGCGGCCCTACATCCTCCGTCTCCACTACACGGCCGGTCTGCGAGACGGCCTGCGCTGGCTGCCGCTTGTACTGTCCGGCTGCGAGCAAATCGCTGACCATGCGCACCGGGCAGTACGGCCCACCCGTTGCACCCACTGTGACGGTGGTGCCCTCAGCGCGCTGGTCCGTCTTGCTGCACCACAGGAAAATCTCCATGTGATCGCCTGGGTAGATGCGCAGCAGCCGTTCGTGCACGAGCACGTGCGACAAGTCGTTGTAGCGCAGCAATGCCGTGAAGCACAGCACCACGCCCGTCAGGATCATGCGCGTCCACAGAGGCACTGAGCTGGCTGCAAAGTGGTAGTCAAGCACTTGTTTCACCTCCTCCCAAGTAATGTCTTCTCGCACATAGCGCTTGCCTACCAGGGTCCGTCTGGCTGTTTCCCTGATGACCCCGCACAGTGGCGTGAGGCACGGTGACCGTAGGCCTGCAATCTCATAGTGTGCTGAGATCGCTGCGCTGGCCCGCTCGACTGCCTGGGGTCCCACACCCCTCTTGGCTGCTGCTTGGTAGACTTCTGCTAGGAAACAGGCTACGATGCCCAAGCTGCATGCGAACGGGTCTACCCGCAACTCTCTGCAGTAATCCAGGAACCGCTTCCAGCTGGGGTCGTACGCTTTCCATGTGTTTGCGGCCTTTGAGGCCCGTCCCATAGATGCTATTAGCTGCACAGACTCCGCTAGGCGAGGGTGACCCTGCAAGTCGCCCAAGCTAGCCTGGATGAGCGAAACCGTTGCCGCATCTGCGAGCCAATCGAACACAGGTGCATTACAAGTCAGGAACCTGAATCGGCCTTCCGGTGTTTGCAGTGCCAAAATCCACAGCAGTGCCATAGTTCTCCAAGCCGGAGTTTGCTGGGGAACAAGTGCGCACATTGAGCCGCTCAGGAACAAGTCCGTTGCCTGCTCCAGCACTTGCACCGCGTGCACAAACCATTGGAATGTCGATTTATCGGCAATAATACGCGGCCACCATGCCGCCCTCGGCCAGAAAGGCACCACTAGGCACATGCGCGCCTTGCATGCCGCGGCATGGGCCAACACCCTCCCAATGACTGCAAATGGTGGGTTGCACCAAGCCACATCCGGTGCAACAGGCCAGCGGTACGCAAAAGCATTGACACCAGCGCACGTCGGGGTGTGGTGGTAACTGTAGTACGGCTCGAGCTGGCGGTTGGTATCCGATGCGAACAGATCCACAGCGAAACGGCCCTGTACACCCCACTTTGCGGCCAAGCCATTAAAGATTCGCGGGTTCAGCTTCCAATCGCACGAGTCCTGCCTCTTAGAGAGATTGTCAGCAAACTGGTTCAACTCCCGTGGTACCCATTCCACAAGTAAGTCAATGCTGTTCTCAATACAGTACCACATAAACGGCATACAGACGTCCTGGATAGCCGCTACCACTGAGCCACCTTTATCGAGGATATCACGCATTGGTTGGCTGTCCGTGCGCAGCAGGACCCGTTGCCCAACGAGACCACCGTCTCGGTTAAGGCTCTTAAGCACATTAAGGGCACCCAGTAACTCGAGATAGGTGGATGACCGCCCGACGGTTTCAAAATCCCATTTCCCAGATGCAATTGCAAGGTTGCCACTGACCGAACGCGTCCAACCTCCCCAGCCGCCGTATGAGTAATCAGACCGGCCGGCGGCATCTGTATGAATAATAATCGAGTGGATGTGAGGAGGCCTCCACAAGGGCTTAAACCCATCAAATTGTTCAAAGCAATGTAACCAGAACTCCAATTCTCCCGCCACCTCGGCGTTCAGTAACCTGTGGTGATTGTACGTATGACCTAAGGCTATCTCACTCGCCACCCAAGCGGCCATGCGCCTCGTCATGAGGTTGGAGATAGTGCCAAACGAGTAAGACATTGATTGAAGCGTTCCGGAAATTGATGCCAAGTCACGAACCCGGAACTTGCCCCCGCTGTGAAACACGTTGAGTGCCCCTCGCATGGCAGCTTTTATGGCATCCCGTTTGCCTTCTGGAACGAACAACGACCCTTGCACTGTGTCCACGAGGGCGCCCAGGTACACCTTCCGCTGCTCTGGCTCAAGGGAACATTTAGACTCGCTAACTAAGAATCCCGCAGCATCCAAATCTGCCAGCACCTGCTCCCGCCAGGCAAGGAGTTTCTCCTTGTCCCTATGTGCGTGGATGCTGTCGTCAATATAACATGAACACCGATGGCCCTGAGAGCGCCAATGCTGCTGCAGCTCCCGTGTAACCTTAGTAAACACCCAACACGCAGGGGACAAACCAAACGGCAGTTGAACAAAGTAGTAAAACTTGCCCTTCCAATGGAACCCGAGATACTCCCACGCATCGGGATGCATGTCGATGTGGTGGTACCCCGACTTCAAATCAACAGTAAACATATAGTCATTTGGTTCAAGGACTTCCGACAAGTGGCTTAACGCCTCATACTTGAAGCTCGGCACATACAGATGCTCGTTGACGTAGCGTGCATCAAAGATGAGCCTGAACTTATCCGACCCCTTCTTCGGCACCACACCCAGCGGTAGTACACAGTGCGGCTGGTGGTCGACCTGCCTAGCGGCCCCCGTTGCCACGAGTTCTTCAATAGCCGAGTCCACGAAAGACTCGTGCTGGAAAGCTGACTGGTGGTTTGGCAGCATAATGCTAGACGGTGGCCCCACATGTGGCAGCCATTTGAGAGAAAAGCCGAAGATGATAAAAGATAGCACAAGCTTGGATCGCACGATAGATCGCCAAAACGCTTCCTTGGCCTTCAACCGTCCGCGCATGAGCGGTGGCTGGTTGCCACGCGGGTGCGCCGGCCCTTCGTACTCTCCTGCCAAGTCCTCCAAGCCCTGCGCACCTGCTCCGCTGCTGGATACAGCCGCAGCCGCGTTCATGCGTGCCTCCACCTGACTTGCACCGGATGCCGCCGCCCGCTCACTGGCAACTGCAGCTTTGGAACCAGATGGCCCCGCATTGCCCGCTAAGGTCGCCGCCTTCTGAGGCGCTACAGAGATCTTGTCCCGGTCCCGCACTTGCGAGGATGGAATCGTTGCCGACGATGCAAGCGGGGCTGGTGTAGTGCGCTCCTTGCCAAGAACCAGTGTCTTAAAAGGGTATGCAAAAGCGCGCCTGGCAACAGGACCAGATTCCTCCTGTTCTGTCACCGCCGACGCCGAGATCTGCAGGCGCTGATGCTTGTGCGTTGCCGCAACGCTGCTTGTGTCGCGAGGAGTACTAGTACCTAGAGTGTTTGAAAGCCTAGGTTCTGAGCCCGTAGTCGGCTCATGCCTCTTTGCACCCGCGAAGGACGATGTCACGCTGTGAAAAATGTCACCCGGTTTGCGTTTCAGTCCAGACATTTTATTCGCTGACGGTGTATGTACTGTCTAACGGAGTTAAGATAAATTATTTGCAACCTGCTTGACGCCTATACACAGGCCGTACGTATTGGCTGATCAGTACTGAGGGAAAATGCTGCGTAGCGGCGAAGTAGATTCCAAAACTCTTGAAGGCATAGTAGCCTTACAACTGGGAAGTCGAAAGAGCACTCGTCCAGATAGACGAATGTTGTACAGTACCAGGTTCCGCCTTACTCTGGCGCAATTAAATCGATAAAACTGTTGGCAATCAAAGAGTAAGTAAGTTCTTAACCGTCTCCACGGCCGCTTAGACCATTCGAAGTTCCTGTTCTTCCGTCCACGTCGAAGACCTCAGTATATACCAATGCATTATAGTTACTCTCCGTTAATACCGCGACCCCAACGGTCCGACGGCGATAAGACGATGACGATCGTCGCCAGCGCCACGCTCCATCCTGCCATACCTCCAAACGAGGATAAGGCTAAATTCACGGCCCAACGGCCCATCACGGCCCAAACGGCCCAAATAAATAATAATCGCCAAAGATTGCTCGCGCTGCGCCTCACACGCCAGACTCTCCATAGGCCCAAACGGCCGTAACCACCAAAGCATCAGTGCTTCGCCTTCTTGTCCTGCTGCTGCTCCGGCCTCTTGGAACCCTTGTGGCTGTAGCTGCTTCCGTTGTAACCGCATCCGCTGTAGCTGCCTCCGTTGTTGTAGCTGCTGCTTGGCCTGTAGCTGCTGCCCGCTTGCTCGCTGCTCCGCTTCTCACCCTTGTGGTTGTTCTCGTTGCTGCTCCCCGCGGAGTCCTTTACCGCCTTCTCTGCCTCGCCCTTGATGTCGTGCTGTACGTCCCCGAAAGAGAGGTTGCCCTTGGCCCACGCGCCAGTGGGGTTGTCAATCTTCCCACGCAAGCGCCGGAAGTACTCGTTGGCGATCTCCTGCTTAGCGTTTGATGATGACTGGCCCGCGGCAATAATAGACGTCAGGCGCAAGTCCATCAGGTTGCACAAGCGGTTCAGCGAGCCCGCAGCCCGCTGAGCCTCCAGCGAGCCATCTCCTTCGCCGATCATGGTCTGCAGCGAGCTCGCCTCGATGCGCATGTCCCTATAGCGCTGGAATTCCTCGTGAAGGGTAATATTCCTAGTAATGCTGGCGGGTTCACACAGCTGCGGCAGCATCATGGCGGCGTTCTTAGCTACCTGGGTAGCTAGGACATCGCACTTGGTGTAAAGCTCCTCTCGCTCCACCATAAACTTCTGCCGCTCCTCCTCCATTTGCCGTTTCTGCGTATCCATATCCTCCTTCATCCTCTGCATCTCCTCCCACATCGCATCCCAGTTCCGGGCGGATCCGCCCTCGCCCTTGCCAGCGCCCCGCTGCTGGGCATCATTATCACTAGTATTCTGATCTTTTTCCTGTGTGCTCATTGATGCTAATAGTAAGTTTGCTCAGGAACTATTGTAAAGTTCTCTATTACTATATCGAGGTGCAACACCTAGGCGGCCACAATCCCGGCAGAGGGATGGCCACCCGATACTATCAATCACAACGGGTGTTGGTTGGTAGCAAGCTGGAGCAGAGCCGTTGCTTGAGTGACGATGGGTGAATACAAAGGGGCAGCCTCCTTGACGCTGAAAGAGGTGCTGAGATTGTAGGCTCGTTAAGTATCGGTGCGTCGTGTGGTGGGTTGGGTTTGCTTTCCTCCCTGCATGCCTGCAATAATGCGTGTTGGTGGAGCAGCATTCGCAGAGCAGCAATCCTGTGTGGCGTGCATTCTCACCAGGGCTTTTAAATGACACAACTTAAGCTCCCTCGAAAGCCTAATCACACCGTCATGCAGTCCTCGTTGAGTGTGTTCTGCTACATGAGCTCCGAGTATATGACTGATACAAAAATGTTACAAACATTTAGTCGTTTGGTAAGGCAGTCGTGTTGCTATACCGTCTACGCGCCGTCGCCCGTGTGGCGAGTACAGCTGCCTCTGGCTCCCTTACTTCCTATACTTCCCGCACTGCCACCAGCGTGTAGGTGCCATGGCGTTGCGCCGCGTCCTGTCTTCGATTACGGAGGGATGCCACAGCAGGGGTTCTCTCAGGACACTGACTACCGCCACAAATCTACCACGATGCAACATGCAACTGTTAAACTGCCTGTTCTAACTCCTAGTTCCTCACGGTTCGTAGCCAATCTGGCTACTTTCATAATTGCTAGCTAAGATCCTAAAAGTTATAACGTTGGGTGAAACGGCACGCAAAGTCATATAAAATAACGCACGTAACCTCCTTATGCCAATCCTCACTAAAGCTGCTCACACCAACACCTGCGTATGCCCCTCCGTCTTGTATGCATGCCATCATTGCCATGCTCGCCGAACCGTTGTACGGGGAACACACAAAATCCTGGAACGACAACAGCGGAGGCGATGACCCATGGGTCACAGACCACTAAACTGTTTCTCGGCATTGTTGCCATACAATAACCCATCCGTACTCCCCCGAACAAGAACCTTAGTAGTTACTAACATACATACGCAACATCACCACTTGATTTCAACAAGACCTACAAGGCCACCATCCATGTAATCACCAGCGACAACGCTGCTAGTAGGAATGCTACACCCTGTTTCGAGCGAGTGGACCCCGCAGCTGATCCGGCCGGAGGGCTGGGTGGCTGAGGTGGCAGAGGTGGCGGCGCAGGGGGTGATGGGGGGCCCGGTGGCGGGGAGGGAATTGTGCCTGCCTGCGTCACGGCCGTGCCGGGTGGGGGAGAAGGCGGCCTCCTGGGTTGTGGCGGAAGGGGACGGGGAGGGGGCGGCGATGGCGGGCTGGGAGGTCGTGGAGGCGGCGGCGGGGACGGCGGCGATGGAGGTGCAGGGGGCGGTGAGGGAGGAGCAGGGTGCCATGACATGGAGATAGCAGCGCTCATCTTGGGGACGTAGTCCAGGTTTTGGAGTGGCGGGACGAGGAAAACGAAGGTCACGTCGGTGATGTTGCCCATGGGTACGACAAACTGGGGCATACTGTCCGCAGCAACGACCTCTCGAATTCCTGCCGGCGTTCCGGCGACGTCGGGGTTGGCATCGGCGAACCGAACGATAACCGCCAACCGAGCATTCGCGGGCTTTGAAAAGGTGACGTTGTAAGCTCCCGGCGCCAGTTTTGTGAGCGGATAGCGGCGGTAGACGGCGATGAAGCCAGAGGCGGTGAGGGAAGGCGGGAGGCTGCTAAAGTCCCAGCCCCAGGAAAACACCACGTTCTTCTTTGCGTCCATGCCGGGCGGTGGGGCGCACTCCGATGTAACCGCAGCAGTGGGTGAATCCGCAGCCCTAGCCGCGAGCTGGGCCAAGGAAGCGGACCAGTCGATCGGGTCCGGTACGGCGCCGTAAGTCCCCCTTTGTTGTACGGCAGGGGACAGCGCATCTGCCGGACGCAGTAGCGACATGCTTCCGAAGTTGTCAGAGCAGACGGCGTTTTGGGGCACACGTGTGCACACCTGTGATGGGGAGACACAAGGAACAAACGCAGAGCAGGAAAGAGCTTGGTACGAAAGCATGTTACAGGCGCAGCCAGGTAAACATTCAGCAGCTCTTCCCTGCTGCTCTTTGAGAGGAAGGTCAGGGCCTCCTCTGATATCCATGCTGCCTTGTCTACAGCCACCTGCAAGCCAGCCCCCTCACCTCGACGGAATAGGCGTTGCCAGTTCCATCTGCGCTCGCAAGCACATAGATTCCATCGGGGTAGTCTGAGCCCTGCAGCACCAAGCGCTCGGCATCGCTGCTGCTGTTGCTCGGGATCGGCACCAGCACAGCCTCCCCGTAGTCGACACCAGCAGCAGCGGCTTCTGGAGTGGCGCATGCGGCCTCCGTGGCGCAGATGTAGACGGGGCTGGTTCGCAGCAGACCCGTAGTCTGTATTTGTGAGGGAGGAGGGACACGACACGCATGTTAGGATGGCTCTCATACCGTTATATGCCGTGAAAACATGCCGCATGCAACAGAGAGCATTGTGCGTCGCCCCTTTTCGCTTCCAACTTCACACGCTCCATGTTAGCAAAGTACAGGGTCCCACCTCGACAGTGTAGCCAAAGTTAGCTGGAAGTGTGGGGTCGGGCGAGGGCGGGAAGAAGAATCGCCGCGAGCGGAAATCCTGGCCGTCAACTTCAGCCCAAGCACATGGGAACGGACCGTCATCAGTCTGTGAAGGGTTGGGAGGGACATTGGGCAAGGGTATGGCCAATTTAATGAAGGATAGTAAAGCTGCCCGAGCAAGTCAACAGCGCGCATCGACATGCAAAGCTACCGTATGCAACAGTTCAGTAACGACTGCATGCAAAGGCACCAACCAACAGCATTTTCCACTTCTCTCATACTGCCGGTTAACCTACCGTTAGGTCCTCTGGAGGATACGGCGGAGGCGGGCTGGGAGCGATAGGGGGCAGCGGCGGGGACGGCGCCGGTGGAAGCGGCGGAGAAGGGCTGGGCGGCTTGGGGCTGGGCGGTGGGGGGGACGGAGACGGCGGCGTAGGCGGTGGAGACGGCGGCAGGGGGGGCGCGGGCGGTGGCGACGGAGGCGCGGGCCGCCACGTCATGGAGATGGCAGCACTCATGGCTGCGACATCGTTCAGTTGATGGAGCGGCGGGACGTAGAAGATGAACGTTACATCGGTGACGCTGCCGCCCGGAACGATCAAGTTGGGGTCGTCGGCCACGGCCACCACCTCTCGCAATGCGCCGGCCACGTCCGGGTTGGAATCCCGCACGCGCACAATGACCGCCAGGGCAACCCCAGGCGGCTTGGAGAACTGCACATTGTAGCTGCCAGAAACCATCTTGGTGAGGGGATAGCGACGGAACACGGCTACGAAACCAGAGTTCGCGAGGGCTGTCGTAAGGCCGCTGTAATCCCAGCCCCAAGAAAACACCACGCTACGCTTCGCATCCACACCAGGCGGCGGTGCGCATTCAGCTGATAGCGTGGCGCTTTCCAGGTCGGCCATGGAAGCCGCATGCTGGGCTGTGGCGACAGACCAGCTGAGGGGCGGCTTTATGGCGCCGTACAGAGAGCCGTTGAGGGCTAACGGAGGTGACAGGGCGTCCGCGGGTCGCAGCAATGAGATGATGCCGTACGCATCAGAGCAGGATGTGGTCGGTGGCACACGGAGACAGATCTACAAGACGGGGATGGGTGGGTTACAGGGGGCAGGAGGTATGTCTCCATTAGTAAAGGGCAGCGTTCAGTTCCAATGTTGCGTCCCACCCGCCGCTGCTGCCACACCTAAGACACATTGGGTCCCTTGGGCAAAAGCGGCCCTGCATGCTCTGCAGATGGTGTATAACAGAAGTAGCCCGAGACCTAGGCAACCAAGGAGGTGACGGTATCATATTCCTACCTCAACACTGTACTCGTTGCCTGAGCCGTCAGCCGCTGCGAGTACGAACACGCCGCTTGGGTAGTCCGTGTTTCGGAGCTCCAGCCGGTTACCACTCTTGTACGGCGCTACGGCCCTGTCGCCTGGCGGAATGAGGATGGCTGACCCTTGCGCCGCACTCTCAGCAGCAACTTCACGGCTGGCGCAGGCCGCGGCAGTGGAACAGACGTAGACGGGGGTAGTTCGCAGCAGACCGGTAACCTGAGAGGATGAAAATAACAGGCAGGTAGGCAGGTAAGCACCGTAAGAAAGGAACGGGTAAGGAAGCGGAAGGGGCATGAAACTGCAGGAACCAGTTGGTTACACGCCGTCCTTAAGGCCACATCCCGTTCACTTGTGCATGCCTGCAGCATTGCCTTTGACAGCATTCCTTTGCCTTCCATGTGGACCCTATGTTACGCCTTCCTGTAACATCACGGGCCGCTTACCTCCACTGTATAGGTGAAGCTAGGCAGCACCGATACCGTGGGGTCCGGGGCGGGTGAGAAGTGGAAGCGTTGGGCGCGGAAGTCCATTCCATCCAGCACAACCGAGGAGCAGGGGAACGGGCCACCGATCTCCTGTGAATGGGTGGAAGCATGGCAGGGGCGGGAGTGTGTCAGCCGTTTAGCCCAATGCATGAAACCCTAGGACCCACAGCGCCAGCTTCCATGGTCCCAGCAATCCGCCACTTCGCATGCTGTAGGAACCAGCCCAAGGTGCTTTACTAGACAGTGCCATGACAGTGCCATGCATGACAGTGCCATGACAGTGCCATGCATGACAGTGCCAAGACAGAGCCATGCATGTATGTGGCAACACCCAACTCACCGTTAGCTCCTCCGGCGGGTAGGGAGGTGGCGGCTTGGGTGTAGCGGGCATGCGGGGAGGAGGCGGAGAAGGAGGCCGGGGCGGCGGCGGCGGAGCCGGCGGTGGGGGCCTGGGTGGCGGGGGGCCTGGAGGGCTGGGCCTGGGCGAGGGAGGGCTTGGCGAGGAAGGCGGGCTGGGCTTGGGTGACGGTGGGGGAGGTGAGGGCGGTTCTGGAGAAGGCGGCGGCGGCGGGGGAGGAGGGCTGGACAGGAGGGCGTTAATGATTAGGATGTAGAGCGAGGGCTCCGGAGATGGAGGTGGAGGAGCATCAGCAAAGGCGTTGAGCGCCCGTGCGAAGCGCACACGGCTTTGTTGCTGGGATCGAGGCGGGAATTGCGGAAGTGACAGCTCTGCCGGACCTTGATGTGAGCTGTCTGCGTCATCAGAGGGTGGTCGTGTTGCGCTGCAGCGTATCGGTGTGGTATGCAACACCGCTAAGGAGAGTAGCAGGAGAAGCGAGGCCGACACGCCTCGGCATCGCATGGTGCCAAGTGCAGCTTGAGTTGTCTGGTAATATATGTATATAATCCGAATATGCAGGTTTGTGCTGCAGTGGGAAGGCCGAGAATACGCCTGGTCCGGTCCGGCAATTAGCTAGGCCAACTACACAAGGAGAGCTTGGTCGTCAGCTGCCAAGCTGTTGTTGTTGTCCATAGCACGGCGACGTATTATATACTAAATGATGGCTAGCTGTGACCTGGCGTACGGTGTGACCTATTGATGCGACAGGTAGTCGCGAGTCATGCGACAAGACGGACGACAAGACAGGTTGTGTGGACTAACAACACATGTGGCAACGCTCAAAGCTGTGTTAATAATCCTATAATTAAAGGCTTTGTGACCTTGAAGAGACCACCTAAATGCTTGTGGCGCCTCTTCATATGCCGGTACGGTAAGTCGGACTAGCATAAGGAAAGGGTCCTCGCAGGGAATGTGTGCAAGGTGTTCAGTTAACATAATCATGCTATGGGCGAGTATATTGCATGCATGATCGCAGACAGGGGCAACTCCAAACCAACGGAAGAAGAGTCGTCGACTGACAAGCACTATTAATGCGGCTAATCCGCATAAATGGCATTTATGGCATTAGAACGTATAGCGGGTTGACGCAAACCACAGTTCGCAATATATGATAGTGGCTCCTTACTATACTGTACTGTTTCCACCTTCGGCTAAAGTCTTGGGAAAGCATCAAATCCTTGGGCGGCCGGCACACACATTGTCTTGCATTGATTTAAGGTGTTATACAGCAAAACAGCATTTCGGCAAGCCCAGTGCGATGCGTTGACCCGCTATCACGAGCTGGTTTGTAGCACAAGATCAATATTCAATATAATCGTAGCAAAAAATTATGGCTAGGAACAAAGGGTATAAATCTGCTATTGGCGTCTGTCCTCAACCGCTAACGGCCTCCGTTGCGTACGGGTGGCTCATACAATCCGGCCTGCTGGACCACAAATTCCGGGAAGCGTGGACCACTACCAATCACTAGCATAATTGTTGTTGTATTTACTTAGGCTATAAAAGCGTGTTTTCGCCCATCTACGTAAGAGAAGCTGCAGCGGTCAAGCTAATTGTCAAATATTTCAGGACTTGGTATCACACTTCTTAATAGTTTCCCCTATAAGCTATGACGTCGGTAACCATTGTCGCTGGTCCGCGCCCCGCCTTTGCATCGCGGCATAGCATCCCTTTTGCGAGTCGTCCTCGTGCCACTACCCTTCGTCGCACGGTAGTCCGTGCTCAACCCAATGTAAGAATTGTCGATCTGCTTACTTACAGCAGAATTTTCTTGAGTTTCGGTGACTATCTCGAGACGCTGATGTCTTGCCCGACTTGCTTTGCTCGCTGAGTCCATGTCACCACACGTTTCTCCTTTTTACCGGAAAACAGGACGACAATACTAAACCGCCAGAACTGGAGCCCACGGTTACCACTCGTGAGCCATCCTTGCCCCCGCCATCAGCACCAACCATGTCCACAACTGAGGAATACCAAGGTCCTACTGGTCAGCTAGCCGTCTTAGGCAGCACTCAAGGTACGTGATTAGGCCGCAAGCTACATGGCCCAAGTTGAATGAGGATTTCGTTGCCTGTCGCAGCTATCCTTGCCGACAGGAAGCAGAACTTAGACAACAGGCTGTTAGACACGGAATTAAAGAGCCGCGCAGTCCACATTCGCTTCTGGCAACCTTCCCATCACCAGGCCACGCACCCGCTAAACCACTCACCTGCCCTCACGCCCATTTTCCCGCCCATGCTCAACCCTCCTCCACCTCCCCGCCTCATGCCTGCAGAGGCTATTAACGGCCGTGCAGCCATGCTGGGCTTCGTCGCCGCGCTCATATCCGAGGCCGCTACCCACCAGGCCGTCTGGTCGCAGATTGCGGGCCGCTACATCGACGGCGACTTGGTGGAGGCCCCGCACGGCACCGCAACACTGCTGTTTGGAGCCGTGGTGGGACTCACGACAATGGCCACTCTGGTTCCAAAGCTGGTGGGGAACCTGGAGGTTGATTCCAAGTCGTTTGGGCCGTTCACTCCGGCGCGGGAGCGGCTGGTGGGGCGGGTGGCGCAGCTGGGGTTCGCGGGTCTGCTGATTGCGGAGTTGGTGAAGGGATCTGCGCTGCTGGGATGAGAGATGCAGTGAGGTGGAATGTGTGAGTGACATGTGAGCGAAACTTTGAATGATGTGAGAGAATCAGAGAAAGAAGAGAGATAGGGAAGGTTTGAGAGAGAGAGAGAAAGAGTGTTTCGCTGTCAGGGGTTTGGGGTTGCTGCTGTAAGGTTGTTGTTTTGTTGTGGTGACATTGGCGGATGTTGTACTGTCGTTCAGGGTGTTGACATACGGTAGTGTTGCAAGTGTGTGAGGTGAAACTTCTACTGACGCTTCTGCTCGTACTGACGCTACACTTGTATTTTGCCTACACCTGTACAATTACTGCTTCCTGTTACTGACCTTACGTTCATCATTTTACTTGTCTTACATATGTCTGATTGCCGTATGTACGTGAAATTTCGATGGTTTAGTACCAGATACGTGTGAACTTACATAAATGAGCATCACTGTACTACTAATGTTTGACCTATCGGCTGACTATGTAAGTCCCTACATAGGCATCCACACACTGTGTGTAGCAATGTTGTTACGACGAATTGTACGCAACTATTATAGCACGCATGGTACATACCCCTGTTAACATACTTACCAATACTCAGCAGATTACCGTACGCCAAACAGTACGAAATGAGAATTAAAGAAGAGAGAAATACGTTCGCACACATACTCAAAACATAACTATGCACAATGCACGGCAAACATACAATAAGCAGACCAGAATAGACGCACGCGTGCACGAACAGCAGTACCATGACACGCAAAACTGCACCAAAGGCACCAAGCCAACAATTTCATGTCTGACACCTACACCATTGCCTCCGCCATGTCTTAATCCCTGCCTAATACCCTACACCATGACCTAAGCGCGCATCTGCCACACAACAACCAACGTCAGCGCGGCAAGTAAGGCTGTCAGAGGCATCTGTCCCCGCGTTGTTTCCGCTGATGACCCAAGATCCTGAACTCCGTGCGTCCCTGGCGGCAAGGGAGGAGGACTGGGTGGCGATGGAGGAACAGGCGGGGGGGCAGGAGGCGACGGCGGTGGCGACGGAGGCTTGGGTGGCCGCGGGGGCGACGGCGGTGGGGCCGGCGGCTTGGGGGGGCTCGGTGGCCGAGGCGGCGGCGGCGGCGAAGGCACCGTAGGAAAGGCGGGAGCGTCAGGGAGAGGCGGCGGCGGCGACGGCGGCGGAGATGGCGGCGGCGGCGGCGCGGGAGGCGGAGATGGCGGTGCGGGTTTCCATGCCATGCTCACCGCGGCACTCATCTGCTCGACGTTGTCAAGCTCCGCAAGCGAAGGAATGAGGAACTCAAACGTGATGTCTGTAACGATGCCACCCGGAACGACCAAGCTGGGCGTATCCGACGTGGCAATAACCTCTCGGATCTCCAACGGTGTGCCAACGACATCCGGATTGGAGTCGTTCACGCGAACCACAACCGCCAACCGCACGCTAGGCGGCTTCGAGAACTTCACGGTGAAGCTGCCAGGCGACATTTGCGTGAGCGGATAGCGGCGGTAGACAGCGACGAAGCCGGTGCTTGCGACCGAAGCTGGCAGGCCGCTGTAATCCCAGGCCCAAGAGAACACCACGGAACGCTTGTTGTCCACGCCCGGCGGCGGCGCGCATTCAGAGGTCAGCACCGTCACGTCTGGGTAGTCAGCGGCCGTGCCTGCTCGAAGGGCAAGTGTGGAGGACCAGGCCACGGGGCTCTTCACGGCTCCGTACAGGGAGCTGTTCAGGACCGCGGGCGGGGTCAGGGCGTCCGCGGGTCGCAGCACAGACATGATTCCGTAGAAATCGGAGCAAGTGGTGGTGGCGGGCACACGGGTGCAAACCTGCGGGGACAGATTTCAGATTGTGGGCGGGGCGGGAAGAAATAAGTGCGTAGGACGGAGGTGGGGGGGAAGTAAGGCAGGACCGATGTTCAAGCAAGGGCGGACCTTGTGCCGTGTGCACGTCCTTTGGGCGGCAACTTGGGTAACACGGAGCTAGTTAGCTGTTGTTGAGAGTAGTTGCGGCATTAGGCTGTTGCGCGGAGGAGCAAGGCAGTTGATAGGAGCAGGGACAATTGGACATAACTCACGTCAATGGAGTAGGCGTGTCCGCTTCCATCCGAGCTAGCCAGGACGTAGATGCCCCGGGGGAACTCCGACGCTGACCTCATGAGCCGGTTGCCGCTTTCGGCCGGCGGGGCGCCTGGGTCGCCAGGCGCGATGAGCACCACGGTCCCCTGTTCGATCCCCTGGTCCGCCAGCTCTTGTGAGGCGCATGCGGCTTCGCTGGTGCAGATGTAGACGGGGCCGCTCCGCAGCATGCCGGCGACCTGCAGGGCGCGTGGATGGTAGTTGGGGGGCAGAAGCGGGGTAAGGAAGCGGGGGGGCGGGGGCGAGGAACGAGGAACGAGGGGCGCAGCGTGGCGGTTAAGTGACGGTTAGCGCACATACCAGGCAGACTATCCAGTCTGACGCACCTCAATCGTGTAGCCAAAGTCAGGCAGGGACGAGACGGCTGGGTTCGGAGATGGCGATACCAGGAAGCGCCTGTTGCGGAAATCCTTTCCGTCGATGGGTATCGCGGTACAAGGGAACGGACCGTCCACTACCTGCGGAGTAGAGTTACCGGTAAGCGAGTTGGGAGCGAGGATGGGGCAGGTTAAGAACACCAAGAGGCACGCTATCTAGCGGTCCCGAAACACGGTACGGCATTTCTATTGCACACTCCTATCTCAAGTATGCGGGAACTAGCTACCTACGGGTAGTTTGCCGCCTGTGCCATGCGGCTCCCACTCACCGTCAAGGCCTCCGGTGGATAGGGCGGCGGGGGGCTGGGGGCTGTGGGGGGAGCCGCGGGAGGCGGTCGGGTAGGGGGAGAGGGAAAGGGCGGCGAGGGCTTGGGCGGCTTGGGCTTCGGAGGCATTGGCTTTGGAGATGGTGGGGGCGACGGCGGCGACAGCGGGGGCGCCCGAGGTGCAGGTGGGGAGGGTTGAGATGGAGGGGACAGTGCTGCTACTGGTGAGGAGGGAGGCGGTGGTTGTGGTGGCGGGGGTGAGGGGGACGATGAGGAGGATGCGGGGACCGGAGGCCAGGTTGGCCAGCCAGGTCGCGGTGGTGAGGGTGGTAGTGATGAAGAGGTAGGTGGGTGCGGGGATGGAGGAGGAGGCGAGGGGGGAGGTGGCGAAGGAGGTGGGGGTGACAGCAGCTGTGGGGTTGGCGGAGATGGGGAGGTTGGTGGGGCCAGGGGGTTCCCGGCTGCAATCGGGACGGGCGACAGAGGCGTCGACACGATAGCCGGGGGCTGAATGCCGCTTGCTTGCGCTGCTGCGCTGCTTGCAGGTCCCTCAAGCAGCAGCAGGGATACTATCACTGCGAACACGGCGACGAAGGCAGGGGCCTTCGACTTTCTGGCACGACGTTCCATACTGTGACGGTTCGAGCTACCTAACTGTAGAAGCAGTATTCGCGATCACAATAGGTAATTAACTGTAGATGTATCGTGATCTGGGTAATTAGAGCCTTTTTGCCTGCAGCGAAGGCTCCGTAAAGGAGTATTGCGCAGGGCAGTTGGATAGGCGGAGCAAGCGAGCGATCTCTGTATCACGGAGCCAAGATGGCTGAACTGGACTGATGACAGTGTGAGTGTAAATTATGATTATATAGCTACTTTCGGACGTGGAGTGAGTTGACGTCCGGACAGTCGACAGGACTTGGGCTTGGGACGTGACTCTCGGCCCGTCGTAGCCCGACAAGACCCTTTCGTATCCCTGAAGAGACAATTTGCAAAGCTACTTACCTAATGCAAATTGCTTTACAATAGCTGATCGGGTTGTACAGTTTGCCACACTTTCTTAGTGAGGCAATACAGTAACTGCCAACCGCCGCTGCTTTGCACGGATGCGACTCCTGCGCTCGCCTAGCGCAGTAAATTACCCGGCCAACATCTACGCCTAAACCTATCTAGGATAAGGCCATCCGAACTCAGCTAAAGATGAACGCAGCACGCAATGCTCCTTACGAACATGTATGAACGCCTATCCATCTGCTGCGCGCCCGTTAAACCCACCGCGTCAGTCGCAGCATCGCCGCTAGGTATCCGCAATATGAGATACCCAACCGGCATACCAGTCGGCGACTGGCACACTTCGCAGCGCGCCTCTTAACTTCGCCTCGTCAGGTCACCCGGCGGCACGCAAACCACCGCTCTCACCCCATCGGTAGATGTCCTCGCAGCCTCGTCGTAAGACCGCCAGCTAGCACGCATGCGCTGACGCAGACCACTTGCACCCACCCCCCGGCTGACACACCTAGCTGGCACACCTCTTGCTAGCATCCCCACCAACGGCCCTTCCCTTTTGAGCCCATGTCACATCCACCTATTCACAGCCGCCTGCGGCCATAAGACCCAAACCCAAGAAGTTCCAAACCCAAGAAATTGTGAAAGAAAGCTGGAGCTGATCGCTTGGAGCCCAGCTGCCCGAGCGGTCTCTACACCACCGAAGCCTCGCAGCCGCCTCGCTCCTCACTTCTTCTTCTTGCCGCCCTTCTTGCCCTTCTTGCCACCCTTCTTGCCGGATGTCCCGGGCTTGCCGCCGCCCTGCAAGAGAAGATGGGAGAAGTTTGAATAAGCGGCAAACCCACACAACACAAGCAGTGCCGGTGCGAGTAAAGCAGCCACCATAAGCACACGAACGCACGTAACAGTCGCAAGGCTTCTCGTCTGCAACGCCTTCGCAGGGTCCCTCTCCCCTCCCTCTGCTTGCATGAGCCCTCCCTCCCCCTCCCTCTCACCTTGAGCACAGCCATGGCGGGGGTCTTGTCCATGAAGCGGCGCAGCGCCTCGTCCACCTCCCGGCTGATGGGCTCCACCTGTAGTACGACACAAGTACGACAAAAGAGGTGGGTGGATGTACAGCAGCAAAGCCTACACAGACCTAAACTGTGTGAGGCACCGTATCACAAAGCTACGAGCTGTCCTCTGGCACCTCTTCGCAATACACCTCCCCAACAAGTAGCAAAACCAGCGCCGACGGCAATGTATCAACATCAGCCGCTCCCGCCACCCCGCCCCAGCTGCAACCCTCCCCCCTACCTTGCACATCCACTGCAGCACCTCGGGGATGTCCACGGGTGCGGAGCGCAGCCGCTCGATGCGCCGCTTGGTGAGCAGCGAGTGCACCACCATGTCCAGCTGACCCGCCGAGTAGCCGTCGCTAATGTGCGCCAGCGTGCTCAGGTCGAACTCGTACGTCAGGCGGCCCTGTCGTACGGCATGGGGGGCGGCGGGGGATTGGGGTCGGGAATCTCGGGATATATAGGGGTCGGGATACTTAGGGGTCGCGATTGTTAGGGGCAGGGGTCGGGCGCGGGGTCGGGGGCGGGAATCGTAGCTTGCGGGGGCTTAACGTAACCAGGAGTTTGCGCGTTGGAAGACGGTGTTTCTGCGGTCCTTACCCCACTACGTCTTTCCGGCACTACGCAAAGCCCACTCGCACCGACTCGCGGCCAGCCCTGTTACCGAAGCTGCTACGCACCTGGTGCCGCTCGAACAGCCCCGGCCAGATGACCCGCCGCGAGGCGTAGTCGGGCAGTGGCATAAAGATGTGCTTGCTCCAGAAGCCCATGAAGGAGCGCTCGTCCTTCTTAACGCACAGGTAGGGCTCCCGACTGTTGCCCAGCACCAGCACGCGCTCGCCCGGAGTGAGGCTCTTGACCTCCTTCAACAGCTCCTTCTTGATGCGGCTGAAGGGCTCCTGTTCAGGCAACAGTGTGCAGGCGGCGAGGCGAGGTGAGGCAAGGCGGTGGGCGCAGGTGATGAGAGCAACGTACCGGCATTGGAACGCAATGCAGAGACGGATACTGCACGAGGTCATGCACCTCATGCTGGAGGGGCTGTGCGTCTGCATGGGTGCATGCGCCCTCAAGAGTGCACTCCCCAACCGCCATCCAACCAACCAAACCAACCCCCCACCCACCTGGCTACCGAACTCTCGCAGCTTCTTCTTGTCGGTTAGGAACACCTTCTCCGCCTCGTCGATGTAGACGACGGAGGGAGCCATGGTGCGGGCCACCTGAGTGGGAGGCGGGTGGGGTGAGGGACGTGACGGCGCGACGGCGTGAGGCTGGTGTGGGCTGTAAGGAGAGCATGCAGGGAGGCTACGAAGGGCAGGGCAGCAGGCAATGGCAGGCCGGCCCTGCGCTAAGCGGAGGAAGAAGTGGAAGTTGGCTACAGGTAGCATAAAGTACTTCAGTCCCGCTCGGCAGTCCTACCTTGAAGACCATGTGAATCATCATGGCCACGTTCTTGCCCGGGTACTTGCCGTCCGTGTTGCGCGGAGAGATGTCGAAGAAGTTGGCGCCACTCAGGTTGGCGATGGCCTGAGGCGAGGCACGGGAAAAAGAAGAGGGTAGGCAAGACCACGTAGATAGCGGTAACCACCAGTATATCAGGCGCATACACCCGTACTGCTAATTCCAACTCTTCTCAACCAAGGGATCGGCATAGTTGCCCCCACCATGTTTTCGCTTCAAACGATACGCGCTCACAGCATACAGCTTCTCTTTCTCTCTTCCCCACCCACTCACCTGCGCCATGAGTGTTTTGCCGGTCTTCTCCGCGCCGTACAACAGCAGTGACTTGATGTACGGCGCCCGCTCGTGGATGAACTGCGAGCCCAGCGGCAGGATGCAGTACTCCGTGAGCGCTTGCCGTACCTGCGGGTATGTGCATGCACACGTGTACGACAGGGTTGGGTTTTGGGGGGCCACGGGAAGGAGGGGCGAGAGTCGTCATTGTGATGTTTAGCGGCGGCAGCTAGCACATGTCATGGACGAGCGCTTTTTGCACGTCGCGCGCCAGCAACGGTACGGTATGCAGACCCCGTTGTACTTGCACACAAACCCCACTCCGTCGTATGCTTCCCAGTGCTTAGTGTCCGTATTTCCATTACCCCACCCACCTGCGCCATGGAGGGGTCGGGTATGATGTTCGCCTTCTCCAGCGTGGCCGCCATGAAGGAGGAGGAGCCCAGGTAGTCGCGCACGTGCACGTGGGGGCACTGCTGCAGGATGCCGTTGGAGACCAGCTCCGCGAACAACGACTCGATGGAGCGGTCGGCCTGGCAGGTGGGGGAAAGTGGAAGAGGGGGGCGGGGAAGGGAGGGAAATTTTGAATGGAAAATGAAGCAACGGAGTCCCAATCCCATATCCCGATTCATGCAGTAAGCGCATACTTATATGGGAAGATGGGTTGGGGTTAGGGTTGAGGTCGAACGGGCCGTTGAGAAAGGTTTACTGAAGGAGGAGAGGCTATTCGATAATACGATAAAAGAAGGCAGACCCTGTGCACGCCAGCCGCTTACATCAACCCTGTTGACTCTCCTGCGCACCCTCCCCTCGCTCCACGCCCCAGATTTAGACCTACCGTGGGGTCCTTCTTCTTCTTCTTGCCCTTCTTTCCCTTCTTCCCCTTCTTGCCCTTCTTCTTGCCCTTCTTCTTCTTCTTCTTGCCCTTCTTGCCCAGCTTGGCGGCCCGCTCAGCCTCCACCAGGTCCTTCAGGTTCTGCAGCAGCACCCGCATCTCCTCGTCCACCTGCGGGCAGCAGTCCACGACAAAGAGGAAGTAAAGGTTAAGGTAAAAAGGAAGTACGACGAGGACTTAAAGGAGCCGGCAGTGTATGCCACGACATACCACACGGGGGCTCCCGGCAGCGTACTCGGTAGTAATTAGTTTTTCCGAGACCATCAGCATCACCGACATGCGTCATCAACCCGCCACTCTTCTTACATCCAGCACCAGCTATCTAAGCAGTTTTTGAGTTAAGGTTCAGGTTTGGTTACCTCTGTTTTGCCTGTACTCGCGGTTCACATGCGAACCCATCCCAACGGCTTGCTCTTGTTTCTGCTCAACTACACACACGCACACATCAACGCACGGCCGCCCGTATGGTGTAACCGCCATGGATCTCAACCACCCAGCGCACCCCCGCCCTCCCGGCGCACCTGCAGCCGGATCTCCTCAAACACGATGGGCCGCAGCTCGTCCTTCACCAGCTCAGGGTCGTACTTTTGGTGGAAGTTGCCCGTCTCGTCGCGGTCCTGCCACTTTGCCACAAAGTCCTGCACCGCCGCCTCGATGGCGGGGATGAACACGGCGCCGATGCGCTCCGCCTCCGCCGCACCCAGCCCGTCGTCGCCGCCCTTCTTGCCGTCCTTCTTGGGGTCCTTCTTCTTGGCGTCCTTCTGCACTCGGAAGCAGACAGACACACAGTGACACATGTGTTTTCTATGTAACACGCAGTCACACATGCGAGCTGCGTTAACACACAAATAACCCCGAAACAAACCTATCGTCAATAGCGCCAAGTAAACGCGATCCATATTGCATGTTTACCGGTACCATGTTGGGATGCAGGTTGTGACGACCAGGAGTCAAGAGGGTGCATGGCATTGCTTAGGTAGTGCCAATTTAAAAGGTAAGGAGCACTGGGATGGAGCACTGCAGCCATACCAGCCACGCCCGCTCTCCTATCCGCCCACCGCCCACCCACCTTGCCATCCTTGCCCTTCTTGCCGTCCGGCCCCACATCCTCCAACAGCGCCGCCAGAGTGGGTGGCGGCGGGTTGAGGATGATGCGCGAGCCGCCGTCCGCCGCCTCCGGGAAGTCGGGATACTCGCCGGTTGCCGGGTTGCGCTTTTCCACGAACCAGGCGTTTACCTGGCCGAGCGCGCGGGTTTCAGAGCACGTGGGATTTAGAGCGCAGTATTTCAGAGCACGGTAAGCTTGATAAGCTTGGCAGGAACGTAGAAATGGTGATGCCACGTGGTGGTGAACGACGCGGCAGTAGCAGCGGCCTTCCTTTACCAAACACCAAGCACATACCCCATACAGCCGCAACCAACCCACCCAGCCACCCATCCCACCTTGTCTTGGATGGTTTCGCGCATGTCCTGTCCCTCCAGCTCCCGTACTTTGCCCTTGAGCGTTACAATGGCCTCGTCGTACTCTCGAACGTGTTCCAGCTGCACTCGCTTGCGCCGCATCAGGTTCTTGGCCTCGGACGTCTGGGGGTCGCGCTTGGGGTCGCGGGGCTGCGCAGCGGCAGGAGAAGGTGGTGAAGGAAAGGAAGGGAAAGGAAGGGAAAGGAAGGGAAAGGAAGGGAAAGGAAGGGATAGGAAGGGAAAGGAAGGGAAAGGAAGGGAAAGGAAGGGAAAGGAAGGGAAAGGAAGGGAAAGGAAGGGAAAGGAAGGGAAAGGAAGGGAAAGGAAGGGAAAGGAAGGGAAAGGAAGGGAAAGGAAGGGAAAGGAAGGGAAAGGAAGGGAAAGGAAGGGAAAGGAAGGGAAAGGAAGGGAAAGGAAGGGAAAGGAAGGGAAAGGAAGGGAAAGGAAGGGAAAGGAAGGGAAAGGAAGGGAAAGGAAGGGAAAGGAAGGGAAAGGAAGGGAAAGGAAGGGAAAGGAAGGGAAAGGAAGGGAAAGGAAGGGAAAGGAAGGGAAAGGAAGGGAAAGGAAGGGAAAGGAAGGGAAAGGAAGGGAAAGGAAGGGAAAGGAAGGGAAAGGAAGGGAAAGGAAGGGAAAGGAAGGGAAAGGAAGGGAAAGGAAGGGAAAGGAAGGGAAAGGAAGGGAAAGGAAGGGAAAGGAAGGGAAAGGAAGGGAAAGGAAGGGAAAGGAAGGGAAAGGAAGGGAAAGGAAGGGAAAGGAAGGGAAAGGAAGGGAAAGGAAGGGAAAGGAAGGGAAAGGAAGGGAAAGGAAGGGAAAGGAAGGGAAAGGAAGGGAAAGGAAGGGAAAGGAAGGGAAAGGAAGGGAAAGGAAGGGAAAGGAAGGGAAAGTCAGACTGATGTCATCAAGCAGATCCCAACTAACATCAGCTTCTCAACTCCACGTGTGCCCCCCACCCCCCACCCCACCCCACACACTCTGTGGGACTCCATCTTCCGGCAATCACAGTACGTTCCGACTCGGGGCCAGTTCTCTAAACACACCCCCCGGCTGCCTCTCCTCTCCTCACCTTGGGCTTCATGCCAATGAACATGAGCTCCTTGTCCGCGTCCTTGCGAATGCGCCGCCGCCACAGCCAGCCGCGGATGGCCGCCTGGATCTTCCTCGCCGCCTCCTCGTGGCTCAGCGTCACACCCAACCGCACGCGCCGGTCCTCCATCTGCCGCTGCCGCTTGGCGATAGCGGCCAGGCGGGCACGCTCGCGAGCCTGGTGGGGAAGGAGGAGGAGGAGGAGGCGAAGAACCCCATGGGGAAGTAGTAATAAGCTCGACGTAAGGATGGTTGGTGGACATTAACGGCACGGAAGGAACGGCAGCCAACAAGGCCGGCTCACAGTTATGGTGTTAAAACAGATGCCATGCCCGCCAGAAAGCGCCAGTTGGCGGGGGAAGCCGGCTGCAGTTCCAGTCAGCCAGCCAGACACCCACCTGCCGGCCTCGCTCGTTCTTCTGAATCATCAAGATGGCCTCCTCTTCCCCAAGCGGTGCGCCAATGCGGATGATGGAGGACGTCGTCGGCCCTTTCACGTTGTACTTCTCGATCAGGGCCTGCGGGGAGTGGACAGAGCAGCAAGAAAAGGATAGGATGGAAATAGGATCAGTGGGGACACAGGCAGGCGCACACTCGGTGACGCCAGCAGCGGGCCTGACCACAAGGGTGTTGCATGGGGTCATATGGCATGTGCATTGCGGCTGCAGGATCAAACATGCCTCTTCAGCCCGATCAACCCAATCGCGGCTCTACACCCGGCATTTTACACTCGCCACGTCCCCATCAACCCAGGACCTCTCCCAACAACCCCCCTTCTAACAGCACCCCTTCTAGCAGCCCCACCTCCAGGAACTTGTCCCTGTCGTCCAGCTCCTTGGCCCGGTCCTCAATGAAGTATTTGGGCACCGGGACCTGGCAGGCGGACGCAGCAGCGGCAGGGGCAGGGGCGGCAGCAGGGGCAGCGGTAGCGGCAGCAATTAGGAACTATTAGTATTGCCCCATGCACAATGCCCGAAAGTCCGTTCCCGTCACAATAAAGTGCCCCTTCTCCCTTGTGGCGCCCATGTCCGGCGCACTGGGAACCCCATGAGGCTGCATCCACCCAACCCTCCCTGCCCCCCATGCCCCCCTCTCACCTCCAGCACCTCGGGCCCCAGCTTGAGGTCCACCAGGATGTCGTCCAGGTTGATGAAGTCCAGACCGCGGTTCTGCTTCACCTGCGGAGGGGGGGGGGCAGGATTGCGGGAGGCAGAGGAGAGGCAGACGAGACACGGGTCATGGGTTGTGCAACAGGTGAAGGGAGCAGGAGCTGCAGTAAGGGCGGGACTGTGCGGCTGCCATTGCGCGGGGAGCTGCTCCACAGTGCTCCACAGTGCTGGTGGTGCTGCCAGGTGCTGCGGCACAAGACCGGCCGTTGCAGCTGCGACCCACGGCGCGTGCTTTAAGTCCTATCCAGATTACAAGCATCCTCCGCAGAATGGCGCACTGGTGCCCCGCAACACGCATAACCCCACGCGGAGCCGTGGACCAGCGTGCACCACCACCCACCATCCAGTGACGGATCTCCAACATGCGTCCGATACAAGCCTCTAGGGCTTTCCGCATGTCCTGAAGAGAAAGCGCGGAGGGAAGGAGGGAGGTTACAATTTGCCAAGCAGCCTGGCGGTGTAAGCTGCCTACGAGTGTACCGTGTCCCTGCCCATGCGGGTACAGCCGTGCTGTCAATCTGGAGTCGGTGCACTGTCCCTTCTTGTTTGTACGACAGGCTCCCTCCCAAAATCCCTTGCCGTACAATTGCGGGGTTTTAGCGGGGCAAGTTCTGGGTGACCGCACCTGTCGCTTTTGCGGGTGGACCATTTGGTCGTACGCTGTCTCAAGCTTTCGCATGATCTGCAGATACTTGATGTAGATGCAGGCCCATTCCGAGAGGTCCTGTAAGCAAGGCAGCAGCGAGCAAGGGGGTGGGCTTGAAGAATTGCGATTGTAAGGACCCGGTTGGATGAGCAGCGGGCAACCGTGTCCCACAAGGCGGTATGTGGAGTTAAGCCGCACCAGAACACCGTGCCCCTATACCCCATAATATGACCCTAATCGACCCCCCCATACTGATCCACAAGGTTCGGGTCTGCTCGCTTCTGAGAGGGAGATACTGATGAGCATTTCCCCTTTATTAAGTAAAGGAAGCGCCATGTCGCGCATGACCCAGATGCGGAGAGAGAAGTCCTCACCTTTGGCGCAAGTCCTGGGTCCTCTGGATTTTCCGCTTCAAGCTGATCCAGCAGCTCCATCATGGCCTCCCGCCACATGATATCGTACGTGCTGCGTGGACGGGCATGAAAGTTAATGGCGATCACCCTTTTTTGCTTGCAACATGCCCCAAATCAGCCGCTATGTTCGGTGATGGACGTAGGCAGCAGGAAACCATGCCCTCCTTGATCGATTGCATCCGAAGACCTAGGCTCAGCGCATACATGGGCGCGGCACTCACACGTTCGCCATTTTTCCTGGTGCCGCGGGGCCAAGCGGCCCCCGTAAGCAACCTTTATGTAACCAATAAACAAGTTGTAACTATGCGCAGAAGAGTCTCCTCGAAGTGTCCTGCGCGTCCTCCTACAACACACGCTAGAGAATCAGGCCTGCTTATCGTTCAAGTCTTTCACATATGTCTAATTGACACCTCCCCTGGGGAAGGAGTCAGTGAAATCGGGGTTGCCGTACTTTGGCCAACTTCCCGGATGCATACGATGCCTTTCTCAGCTCGACTTGGTTACTGCTTACCTTTTTTCTGTTTGTATACTGTCCAAACAACCTAAGTACCTAGGGAACTTGCATCATACGGGCCTAGCAGAATTTGTTTTCTTGTTTTCTTTCATCACAAAGGGTCAAAGTGTTCCGCATAAGCCGGAGTTAAAAGTAAACGTAAGCTGCTTGGACATGCACACATGTATTCCTTGATAGATTTCTCTACGATCGCACTTATTTAGTGTAGGCGAAGGAGGAAGCAGTGGCTTAGACATATCGCACGCCGTTATATAACTTATAACGTTTACAACAGGGTGGTAGACGACTGCCAGTCCCTTAACGCTCCATAGTAGGCCAACTGGTGGCCCCTGTGCACTCCCCTCACAGCTTACAGGTCCGGGCGTGTCAGAGACAGTTCAAGCAGAGTCTATAGTAACAGGGACGTGGACCAGCTGCCGGATCGGCGCGCAGAGACGTTGCCAGCACGAGGAATTCGAAGAAAAAGATCACCACCTACCGTAGGGCAACGTCGTTGTAGGGGGTCCCAAGTGCCGCCGCCAGCCTCCGGGGCCGCGCAAGCGGCACCGGCCGCGGCGGCAGGATGCAGAACCTTGGGTATGGCCAGCAGCCTCAGTACGGCAGCATGCAGCAGATGCAGCCTACACAGCAGGCGCAGTACGGCATGCAGCTCAACGGGCCTCTGGGCCAACTGCCTCAGCAGCAGCAGCAGCTGATGCTCCAGGGGCAGGCTTTGTCCCAAGCGTCGTTCCCTGGACAGCAATTCCTAGCCCCGCAGCAACAGCAGCCGTCAGGGATCAAGCAGGAGGGCATGCAGCCAGGTTCCATGCCACAACAATTTGCCATGGCTCCGCAGCAGCAAACCCAGCAGCAGCTGCAGGCCGCTTACGGACTGCAGCAAATGCAAGCTGCTGCACAGCAGGCACAGGCACAAGCGCAGGCGCAAGCCCAGCAGCAGCTCCGATTACTACAACAGCAACAACAACAGCAGCAGCAACAACGGGCGACCAGCGGTCTTCCCCAGCCCCAGCAGCAACAACAGCAACCCAATCTTCTGGGCCTTTCGGCCCTTCAATACGGCGGGGGAGGCGCAACAGCAGCAGCGGCCATGCAACCGCAAGCCCAACTGCAGCACACCACCATGCACCACCCCCAACCCGTCCATGCAGCCTCAGCACCCTCCCCAGGTCTCCCTGGCGCACAGGCGCTGATCAATCCCTACCAGTCGCTAACACCCAACGGCATTGCAGCAGCAGCAGCTTACGGTGGCGGCAGCGGCAGTGTTTCCCCGCAACCGCGTCCCGTGGGTCGGCCGCCGTCCACGCCGGCCATGGGCTTCACAGAGAACCAGCTGGCGGTCCTGAAGGCGCAGATCATGGCGTTTAAGGCGCTGAAGAAGGGCCCAGTGGCGCATGACCCCACATGGCAACGCACCCTCACCGAGTGTTATCCCACACCCCTTGCCATGAAGAGCACCAAGAAGCTCATGGCCGCCCACAATAAGATCGTCGCTAACGCAGCGAGTGAAGCCATCAAGGCCGCCATGCCACAACAGCATCAAATGACCGCCTCAGCCATCGCCGCCGCCGCGGCGGCGCTTCAGCTCCAGCAGCAACAACAGCAGCAGCAAGCAGTAGCAGGGGCCGCCGCTGCGGTCATGCAGGCCGCTGCTGGCCGCGCAGCTGCGGCCGCGCCAGCCGCTGCCGTAGCCTTAGCGCCTCCCCTGGAGCCGCCCAAAGGCGCCAAGGAGGTTCACCGCAGCGAGGGCCCCCTGGTGACCTTTAAGGAGCCTCCGGAGGTTGAGGTACCCGCCTCAGTGACGCAGGCAGCGGCCACCAACGCCGCCACCAGCGCCATCACGACGGCGCTGGCGGCGGGTCAGACGCAGGAACAGGCCATGGCGGCGGCGGCGGAGGCGGCGAAGGTGGCGGTTATGACGGCGACGGCGGCCGCCGCTAGCCACCATGAGGCTTCGTCGCTTGTGGTGCAGTGGGACGTGTCGCGGCTTATGATCCAGGAGTACAACAAGGTACTTGTACGGAAGCGCAAGCGGCGGTTGCAGCAGCTCATGGAGATGATGCGTGCTAGGGACCGGCTGGCACCTGGGTTCGATGCGGGGCCGCGGCCTAGGCAGCTGCAGCAAGCGGCGGAGGGCGTTGGTGGTGGTGGTGCTGCTGCTGGCGGCCCGGCAGGTGCGGCCACCTCGTCAGCGGTGGTGGCAGCGCCGCCGCCGCAGCAGCAGCAGCCGCCTCGGGCGGCACGTGGGGCGCTGAACACGGAGATCCGCGGCCTGCGTCTCATGGACCTGCAGGCAAGGGGGAGTGCTGGGGCAGCATGCTGGGATAAAGCTTTGGATTATGGCGTTTTGGTTATGTGTTTTGACTTTTGAGTGGAAGGTGTAGCAAGGGAGGGACAAGCATGGGGTCCCGGCAGCTTTCTGTAGCCTTCTGTCGGCAAGCAGCCACATTTCTGTTGCTCGGTTGCTCCTCTGGTGCACACAGGTCAAGCTGCGTCAGGCGATAGAGCGGGAGGTGGACGAGTTGAAGAACCTGCAGGAGCGGCCCTACAAGAAGTAAGCCACGAGTCACAGCCCGGCACCTCCGCTTGCGCATCCCTTCCCGCCAAAGTTGGCCCCCTAGCAGCGGTTTGCTGCATTGATGTCCTCTGGTCTTTCATTCGGCCCAGGAGCACAGCACTGCACACCTTGGCCCTTGTCACACCATGCTTTCGCGCAACCGTTGCGCTGCCTGGTTTGGGCGGCGCTAATCGGCGATGATGGACATGGTGAAAAGCTAACGCGCTGTTGCTGCCGTGCCCTCCCCTTTTTTGTCATTTTCTCCAGGTTTGTACGGGACGCCAGCATCACCAAGTCCCAGCTGTCGTACGTCGTACTGCAGAAGCAGCAGCGCGAGGCGGCGGATCGCGCCGCGCAGTGCCGTGTGCAGTGGCGCAACGTCATTCAGGAGAGCGCCTCAGCCTTCACCAACCTGCGTTCCGTGCGCAATAAGGGCGTCCTAAAGGTGCGCGGCACGACAACCGTACGACACCGGTACGATATAGGGCGCTCTACGACACACTGTGCCAGTGTAGAAGGGGTTGTACTCCTCAATACTCTTGTGGCTCCGGTACCTCGTGTGGCTCGGCTTACAGGAACGCGATGTACGGGAATGGCTTTGGCTTTGCATCTCCCCTGGTTGCTTTTTGTAGCAGCATTCCCTGTGTTACGTGGGCCCCGACATGTAAGGAACGTGATGTGTCCCGTCGTCTTCCTTCGTTATTGCTCCCTGTGCAGGTGCACGAGCGCTGGGGCCGGTCCCACAACAGGAAGATGGTAAGCAGCCGCAGCCCCCTATGGGAGCTTCCCTTGTATGTACTGGTTTAGGCACGCACCCGAGCACAACACCGTTATTCGTCGTCGCACTCCCCTCCATCTTGACCCACCGCTACCACCATTCCCACCACCAATCGCCATCACCGTGCTTTACGTAACAGCTGCACCGGCACGCAGCCCCCGCAACCAACTTACATCCCCAATCATACGTCTCCAATCAAACCCGCCCCCCCCCTCAGGATGACGACCACGAGCGGCGTATGGAGGCGCTCAAGGCCAACGATCTGGAGGCCTACCAGGCGCTGTTGCAGCAGGTGGGGACTGGGGGAGGGGGCGTTGGGGGGCGGTGCTGCTGCAGCCGGAGGGTGATGGAGGGGTGCTGTGTATGGGGTTAACGGTGACTGGGGTTGGGGGACAGGGTTGCTGAGCGGGTCTTAATGGCGGGGGTCTTAGTGGAGAGTTTTTATGGAGGGGTCTTAGTGGGGGGTCTTAATGTGGGGGGCCTTAAAAGATGACTCGCCCTGATTCTCCATGTAATGGGTGATGGGTTCTCTCTCGCTAATGCACCGCGTGCCACATGTATCGCGTGCAGGCTGGCGGCGTGACGACGCAGGACAGCAACTTCCAGGAGATCTCGCGCTTCCTGAGTGAGACGGAGGAGTACCTCAACAAGCTGGCGCACAAGGTCGCCATGGTGAGGAGGGTGTGTAATTGAGCAGAAACTAGAGAAAGCAGTTGGGATAAGTTCGCATGTGAACCGCGAGTACAGGCAAAACAGAGGTAACATAACCTGAACCGTAACTCAAAAATCTGCTTGGAGGAGGGTGTGTGTGTGGGGGGGGAGGTAGTCTGGGTAGGGAGTGAGTGAGGACAGTGGAGGCGAGGTGAGGTGGGGTGGGGTGGGGTGGGGTGGGGTAGAGGGCGCTGGGCAGGGCGGTGGTGTATACGCGCTTGGAAGGCGGCGGAACTGCAGATGCTGCTGTCAGGAACGTGAGTGCTGCAGCGTAGAGGTGGAAAATTTGTCCGTCTTGAACCCCCCCGCTTCCCACCCTTCCCTCCATCCCGCCCTTCATTCCTGCAGGCCAAGGTGAACCAGCAAACGGAGGTGGTGGTGCGGGAAGCCATGGAGGAGGCGCGTCGTGCGGGGCACACGGAGGACGAGGTGAGCACCCCTCCTTGCGTCGGGGCGCGGCTGTGGTGAAAACACCAGCCTGAGAGATGCGGACCGGGCTGGGATTCCTCTTGACCGCTCACCCAAACCCGACCCGACCCGCGATCCCATCCCCTCCTCCTCCCCTCCCCCGCACACTCGTCGTCACCCCCAGATCCGCATGATCGGCGAGCGGGCCGCCGCGGAGTTCAAGGCCGAGTCCGACCTGCTGCGCCGCAGCCGCACCATGAGCGGCGACGCGCAGGCGCGGCTGAACGAGCTGGCGCACACGGTCACGGAGGAGGTGCGTGTGTTCAAACAACTGGCCGCATTGTCATCCAAGCCTAGCTGCTGACAATCCTGGCCTCCCGAGTCGGAATTTGTGCCGTACTGTGTGGCCGCCTGGCTGCAGGGTTATGAAGGTTCAAGCTACCGGTAATCCCCACAGAAGAAAGCGCCAGGAAACCCCAGGAAAGTGTAGAAGTCGTTGTGACCGTTGGTCTTTCCTCCCCACTTCCCCCCCAAAACACATGTAGGTGTGTGTTCCCAAGCTGCTGCAGCCGCCCGCCGGCGCCACGCTGCGGGAGTACCAGATGGTTGGGCTGCGGTGGATGGTGTCGCTGTACAACAACAACCTCAACGGCATCCTGGCGGACGAGATGGGGCTGGGCAAGACGGTGCAGGTGCGTCCCCTCACGCTCCTCCGCCCCCCACCTCCCTCCCTCCTCCTTGGCATTGCAGTGCTTCACTCTCCTACCTTTGTTTCATCCCTCTGCCCTCCACCTCCCTCCCTCTTCCCCTCTTCTTTTTTTCACCCCCCCCCGCCTCCTCTGTCCCCAGGTGATGGCGCTCATCGCCTACCTGATCGAGCGCAAGAACTGCTTCGGGCCGCACCTCATCATCGTGCCCAACGCCGTCATGGTCAACTGGAAGAGCGAGCTCACCAAGTGGCTGCCGGGGGTGCGCTGTGTATACTACGTGGGCTCGAGGGACGAGCGAGCGCGCAAGTAGGTGGCGGGGGGGGGGGGGTCAAAGACCACACCAAACCATAGGAAACCACAGGTTAGGGCGGGGGGGGGGGGGGCCGCCGCGGTGCGATGGTGGTTTCAGTGGGGGGAAAAGTGAGGAAAGTGACGAGGAAACGGGCGAGTTATTTCAGTGGAGGGGGCGCGATGGGGACAGGGTTTCGTTGGATGAAGCTGAAGCGAGCGCGATGAAGTACCGATGGGTGGCGTAGCCGCCTGCCGCGCAATGGGCTGTACAGTACATATGGGCAAGGTGTTTAGGTTAAGCTATTCACCCAATTTCCATCGCTGACTCCTCCCCCGAACTCCTGCCCACCCCTCCCTCCTCCTCCTCCCTCCTCCCCAGGTACACCGCCGAGGTGTCCCACGGCCGCTTCAACGTGCTGGTCACCACCTACGAGTTCATCATGCGCGACCGAGCCAAGCTGAGCAAGATCGACTGGCGCTACGTCATTATCGATGAGGCGCAGCGTCTCAAGGTGCTGGGTTGGGGTGGGTGGGGTCCAAGGAAGTACCAACTCTCCCCTTCCCTTCCCTTCCCCCTCCCTCCCTTCACCATCATCCCTTTCTTCGTGTTTCCGCGGCTCAGTTTACCTTGCTCCCCTTGCCTCTCCCCCTCCCCTGCCTCCCTCTCAGGAGCGCGAGAGCCAGCTGTCCCGCGACCTGGACCGCTTCAAGAGCGGCTACCGGCTGCTGCTGACCGGCACACCGCTGCAGAACGAGCTGCGGGAGCTGTGGAACCTGCTCAACCTGCTGCTGCCGGAGGTAGGGGCGGGGGATTAGATAAACTGGGGGATGGGGGGAGGGTAAATGAGAAGCGCAGCATGGGGAGGGGAACGGGAGGGGACGCTCTCATACACCATCTAGGGGGATGTATCTCCTCATAGGGATTCCCCTTTCCGCCCCATCATCCTTACCCTTACCTCATGAACGTTCAATCTCCATCCCCCTCCCCGAGGTGAAGCCTTGTCATACCGCTCGTCACTTTCTTCCTCTCCCTCACCCCCCCACCCCCTCACGACTTATCCCTCAGTCAGTTAGTTGTTTCCTCTTTACCCTCCCCCTCACCCCTCACCCCCCCCTTGCCAGGTGTTCGACGACAAGAAGCAGTTCGCCTCCTGGTTCGGAGACCAGTTGGACAAGGTGGGGGACGAGGACGAGAGCTACGCAGCCGCAGGTGCGGAGGGAGGGGGAGCAGAGGGTGGGAGGCCTTATCGGTTATGTCCTTCTCTTCATCCTGCCCAGGCCTCCACCCTCTGAACAGGAAGAGGAGGACGCAACCCAGAAGAAACAAACCCATGCACCTGTCAGTCGTATAGGCGCTCTGGGAGGGGGGAGAGGAAAACGGGGCAGAGCTGTATATCACACCGCATCAAGGCGACCCTGCCTCAACCCCTTTACCCATTTCACTACGCATTTTCACTCCTTACCCCCTTCTTCTGCCTTCCGTACCCTCCTCCCCTCCCCGCCTGCCTTCTGCCTTCCTCCCCCTCCTCTCCTGCCCTCCTCCCCCTCCTCTCCTCTCCCCTGTTGTTGCACTTATTTATAATTTTTCTCCCCTTCCCCCCCCACCTCCCCACCTCCCCTCAGGCGGCGGCCCCAGCGAGAGCGAGCTGCTGGCCCGCGAGAAGAAGCTGGTGGTGGTGCACCGGCTGCACCAGATCCTGCTGCCCTTCATGCTGCGGCGCCAGGTGGCGGATGTGGAGGGCAAGCTGCCGCCCAAGGTGCCGGTGGTGGTGAAGGCGGCCATGACGCCATACCAGGTGGGCGCGGGGGAGGAGGGAGGGAGGGGGGAGGAGAGTATACCAAAACCACAGGTTAAGGGGGGGAGGGGGGGGGGTAAAAGGGGAAGGGGGGAAGGCGGGGTATCGGGTACCTTTTTCATGACGCATCCCCTTTCACTCTTCCCCGGTTTAACATGGTTTGGTTTATTTCTGACCTCTCTCCTTTACCTTCTCACCCTCCCCCCTCCTCACCCTCCCCCTCCCCCAGGCCGCCTGCTACAACTGGATCAAGGCCAGCAGCACCATTCGACTCCACCCGGACCACCCGCTCAAGGTCAAGGTGGGTGCCGTTGGGGGGCCCCTGCTGGGGGGTGCAGAGGGTGTTGCGCGTGTGGAGTTGGGTTGGGGCTAGTTAATAATTTTAATGTACGACACGATAAGGACATCCTACTCCTCCTGCCTCCTTCTCCTCCTCCCGCAGAACCACCACCACTGAACACCCTCCCTCCTCCTCCGTCCTACCCCTTTCCCCACCACCTCACGCTCCTCCTCCACCTCTCTCCCCCCCCTTTCCCCCCCGCAGAAGAACCACGACTGGACTCCGCTCACCAACCGCGGCACGGAGCTGCGCAAGGTGTGCAACCACCCGCTCATCTCATACCGCATGGACGACGCATGGGGAGGCGGACCCGAGGTACGGAGGGGGACCGGAGGTAGGGGGGGGGGGGAGTGCACGAGAGGGAGGGGATTAGCTTAGGTTGGAAGGCGGGAGGGGAGGGGGAGAGCATGGGCCCCTTCCTTACCTGCAAGGCCGGGGGCTCCCCCCTATCCAGCCCACCCAAACGCTCGCCCCACCACAACCACGCTCCAGCAAGCTCCCGCACCAGTAACGCCCCCTCAGCAACCGCTGCTACGCATGCAGTTGTCAGGCACGTTCGTCACGGGTTTTGCCTTGACCGTGACCAACTTTGCCTTGATCGGGACCGACTTCTTTCCCCCTTCCTGGCCCCTGCGCCCCCCCCCACCTCCCCAGGTTCTGTCCCAGTGCGGCAAGATGCTGGTGCTGGACCGGCTGCTGGTGAAGTTCTTCTACAGCGGGCACCGCGTGCTGCTGTTCTCCACCATGACCAAGTTCCTGGACCTCATGGAGGTGTACCTCATGTGGAGGCAGCTGCCGGGCGGGAGGCGCATGCTGTTCAGGTGGGGGGTTGGGGGTGGGAAAGAAGAATACCCAGTGTGTTGCTTTACAGGGGGGAGAAGAAGAATACCCAGTGTGTTGTTGTACAGGTGGGGGAGGGGGGTGCGAAGGGGGGGTCTTGAACGGCATGCTGCGCCCCCACCTGTCGCTTCTCGCCGCCCAGTTAGGTTACGATATCATCGCCCCCATCCGTCTCAACCCCACCCCGCCACTCCTCTTTGGTGTCTTCCTCCTTACCTCCCCCCTTTCCCCTTCCCCGCCTCCCTCCCTTGCCCTCCCAGGCGCATCGACGGCTCCACCACGCTGGATGCGCGCGAGGACGCCATCCGCGAGTTCAACAAGCCCAACAGCGACATTTTCATCTTCCTGCTCTCCATCCGAGCAGCCGGCAGGGGACTCAACCTGCAGGTGGGGGTAAAAAAAATATAGAATGAGACACTGACGAAGCAACTGAGGTGGGGGGGGGGCTGGGGGGGACTGGGGCAGTAGGCCAGGGCGCTGGCACGGGGGAAAGAAGAATACCCAATGTGGTGAATGAGAAGGGCAAACAAGAACCACGAGCTCCTGGTGAATGGCATCAAGTTAGTCGAGCCGAACATGCCAGGGGGGAGGGACCGACAGCAGGCGGCATGAGCATCGAGCTCATGGGATTCATCCTTACTATCGTTTAAGTGCCAGTGCCGTTGGTCCTCCACCACCTTACGAACCCACCTCAACTGCCCTCTCTATCTCCCCGCCCCCGCCCCCGCCCCCGCCCCCGCCCCCGCCAGACCTCCGACACGGTGGTCATCTACGACCCCGACCCCAACCCCAAGAACGAGGAGCAGGCCATTGCGCGCTCGCACCGCATCGGCCAAACCAAGGAGGTGCGCCGGCACTGTTAGCGGGGGGTTGCTGCTGCTGCCGAGAAGGCTGCTGGGAGCTCATCGGCGAAAACATAACAGATAAGAGGCCAACAAGAATGTGACCCCCGCCTCCCTCCCTCCATGCACTCTCCCGCATGCACTCTCCCTCCATGCTCGCCTCCCCTCTTTCCACCATTGTTTTTGACCTATTTTGTGGTTTCCTATAGTTTGGTCTGTTTTGAGCTTTTGACCCCCCCACCCCCACCCCCCCTCCTCTCTTCCCCCCCCCCCCCCCCCTCCAGGTCCGAGTGGTGCACCTGGAGGCGGTGGCGGACGAGACGGACTTCATGCTGCACGCCATGGCGCAGGCAACCGGACAGCCGCTGCCGCCGGAGCTGATGCCGCAGCAGGGGCAGGGGGGGCAGGAGGGAGAGGGAGGAGCAGCGCCGCCGCCCCCGCCTCAGGTGGTGAGTGGCAGGGGAGGAGGGAGGAGGGATACAGGAACATGCGGGAGTGGGCGGGCGGTCGGGCGCTAGGGGCTTGTGGGTGGGGTTTGGTGCTTGGTGCGTATGCTTGCTGCTTCATGCGTTGGATTTGAGCACCTCACAACAACATGTGTACGGCAGTGTAACTCACCAGCCTGAGTCAGCTGACCAAATTCCGTTGACGTATCCTGACATCCCCGACCCCTCCTTTGCCATGCTGGGTGTATTTAATGGTTTCTCTATCTCTGATCCCTCCCGCCTCCCTCCCCTTCCGCCTCCTCCCCTTCCGCCTCCTCCCCTTCCGCCTCCTCCCCCCCTCCCAGGTGGGTCCCGGCGGCCAGTTGCCGCCCCCCTCCGAGCGCAAGTACGTGGAGAGCGTGGAGAGCATGGTTCGCAACGTCATCCAGAAGCGCAAGAACGACATGGCCAACGAAATCATCGATGCGGGGCGCTTCGACCAGACCACCAGCATGGAGGAGCGGCGAGCCAACCTGGAGGCGCTGCTGCAGGTGTGTGGGGGGGAGGAGGAGGGGTCAAAGACCATGCCGTCTGGGGGGGTTGCAGGGGTGGGTGGTGTGTAGGAGGGTTGGCAACCAGCCCGGCTTCACAACTCCCCGACACCCCCAAACCCGAACCAGCACCCCCCCGCCCTGCTGTGCCCTAACCTGTGATTTTCTATGGAGCTATGGTTTGATCCATTGGTCTTTGAACCCCCCAAACTCGTCCCCCCCCCGCAGGACGCTGAGCGGCTGCGTGTGGCTCCCACGGAGGTCCAGACCAACCGGCAGCTCAACGAGGCCATCGCCAGGACACCCGAGGTGCGGGGGGGGGGGAAATTATATAAGAAATGCAAACAACTAAGTCCCAATTCCATATCCCGACTCATGCAGTGAGTGCATTCACTGGGGGGGGAGGAGGCCGCGGGTTGCTGTGTGCAACACCATTTATTTCATTTAGTGTGTGTCGTGGGGTTGGGGTTAGGGACGCGGATAGGCACATCCCTCCTTTCCACGCCTCCTTCCTCGTCCTCCTTACTCTACTAAACACGCACCTCTCCTCCCTCCCCTCCCTCCTCTCCCCACCTCCTCTCCCTCCCTCCTCTTGCCCACCCCCCAGGAGGTGGAGCTGTTCAACCAGCTGGATGACGACCCCGCCATGGGCTGGGTGGAGCCGCCCAGCAGCGCGCTGGAGGCGAGTGGGGGGAAAACGTATATAATAAGGGTATTGGGATAACTGGCCGCGAGTAGGAACGTACTGTGATTGCCGGAGGTCATACTCGCCGGATGCCCCACTTCTGCCCCCTCCACCTCTCCCCACACAGATCCCCGACTGGCTGCGCTACTCGTACGACCAGATGGAGGAGGCCAAGCGGCTCAACGCCAAGAAGCCCGCCAGGACAGGTGGGGGTGGGTGGGATGGGTCCAATGCAGCAGAACTACGGTAGCTACCCATGGTGGTCAGTTTCCCCTCTTTACCTCCCAATGCCCACCCCCATGGCGTGTGTGGTGTAACCCCTACCCCTGTTTCCCGCCCGTATCCAAAAACACTGCCACCCAATACCGCACCCACCCCCACCCACCGCAGGCATGTTGGCAGAGAAGAAGCCGCTGGGTGCCCCAGGCAGGGGTCGCGGCAGGGGCAGGGGCCGCGGCCGGGGGGTTGCGGTGGGCTCGACGGTCGTGGTGGCGGCAGCTGCGGGGGCGGGTGCGGCAGGGGGCCGAGGACGTGGGAGGGGGCGCGGGCGCGGCAGGGGGCGGGGGCGGGGTCGCGGACGCGGCCGGGGTGGTCGTGGCATGGCTGCCTTGGAGGCGCTGGAGGCCGAGGATGAGGAGGAGGTGGGCGGGCTGGCGGCGGCGATGGAGGAGGAGATGGCGGCGGAGGAGGCGGAGGAGGAGGAGATGATGATGATGGACCTGGGCGGGGATGAGGAGGAGGTGGAGGAGGTGGAAGATGAGGAGGAGGCAGCAGCGGAGGAGGAGGAGGCGGCGGCGGTGGCTGCGCCCTCGCCGGCGCCGGTGAGGAAGAAGGCGGCGGCGGCGCCAGCCGCCGCCGCTGCCGCTGCCTCCGGCAAGCCGCCGTCAGCAGCAGCAGCAGCACCAGCAGTGGCCGTCGCACCTGCTGCTGCTGCTGCTAAAGCCGGCACCCCGGCTGAGAGTACGGGCGGGGAGTACGACACGGAAATGGTTGATGGCGACCTGGGTGACGGGGAGCTGGGTTACGGTGACGATGTGACGGTTGCGGAGACGGGCGACGTGACACGGGACGATGATGGAGAGGTGAGGAGGGGCTGGGCTGGGAAGGGAAGGGAAGGGGAGGGAGAGAGCGGGTTAATGGAGCTTAGTGAACGTGGTTGTTGTCACATGACCCATGGGTCGTTGCCCTCCCTCATGGTCACGCTGTGCTCTATACAACCCGCTAACTGCGACGCAAATGCCCCGTCTGTTGCACCCTACTGCTGCTGCTGTGGCGTCAGGAGGTGGCTCTTCTGGGCGATGAGGAGGAGGAGGATATGATGGAGGTAGGTGTGCGGCGGGTGGGGAGGGTTGTTGGGAGGGCACACCCGGAGGAAGATGAACCGTCGAGCCCTACCCTACCCTTGGCGCCCCTTCCCTTCGTTTGGTTCCTGTTTACCCCGTCCCCGTCACCTAGTGTCATGATGTCCGTTCCACCCCTTTAGCCTTCACCCTTTCGCTCTCCTCCCCGTCTTCCCCCTCCCTCCTGGTTCTTCTGCTTTACCCTCCTGCCACTAACCCTATACACATCACCCCCCAGTTTCCTTATTTTACCCCCCCCCCCTTCCTTCCCCCTCTCCCTCCACCACAGGAGCACCTGGACGATGTGGACAACCTGGACGAGGAGGACCTGGAGACGCAGCAGCTCTCGGCATCGCTGGGAGGGGGCAGCGGCGGTGTGGGCCGGGGCGGGCAGCGGCACCGAGTGACATTCGACTTGGGGGATGATGTTGCGGATGACGGGGATGACGGGGATGAGGATTACGAGGGGGAGGAGGAGCTGGATGATGGGGGAGAGAGCGATTGAGGAGGACGAGGAGGAGGAGAAAGGGGCAAGGAGGTAGAAAGAGGCCGTGTGGTTCTAGTGACCGCATATGTGTTGCGGGGTTGCATTGGTTGGGAGTTGGGGCCAAAGAGACACCAAACCACAAGTGAGGGCATTGGGGCGCTGTGGCGTGTGGTTCTTATGTGATGTCTATGGAAGCCACCCGGGTACGCTATGCTGCTAGGTAGACTCTTTAGAAAGCTGGCCGCTGAGAGGTGGGTAGGCCAGTGACGGCAAAAGCTGTACGGCAGTTGTTGCCAGCGCTGCCATTCTGGCTGAGATGGGGTTGGATTGGGGTTGTGACACGTATGATGGAGGTAAGGGGTTGGATGGGGTTGAGGGGCAGGGGGGTGTACTGGCAGGGGCTGCGGAGGTCTGGCAAGGCGGGAGAATCCTAGGAACCAGCGGAGTTGTAGATATGTCGCGCGCAGGTTTGACGGATTTCGTGTGTGTGGGGGGGGGTTACCTGTGTGTGTAATTGTAGCTCGTGGGGGCCCATGTGGCATGCAGTGAAACACGGCGTGTGCTGCTGAAGCTCCCACTGGCAACCAGCAAGTAAGCTTGCGGGTTGCATGCATGCGAAAATGGCAATGCTTACACAGTAAGTTACAGAGCCCTGAGCGGTTCGTGTACTTGACTACCCCCTGCTTAGGTAACCCTAGGTCCCAAGGCGTGACGCAGGGTGTCACACCCTATTAGCGATCTATCCTAAAGAACTTAGCATGGGCTGACGCTTTTGTAAAGGCTGCGCAGTTCTCTGTCACGTGCCATAACATCACACTACGAAGGTATAACGATCAACATGTTTGAAACCTTCAGGAGGCAAATAAATGACGTGCGAGTAACAAACATCATCAAGGTGATGGAAATGGTAGGAAATTTACCCAGGCATTTATTGGATTTATAATATCTTTTGGTCGTACTTGCCGGATCGACCAGGTCGCCGCATCGATTACCTGTGCTTCAACTTTTTCACTTAGGCATCAATGTACTTAGCAGGTATTCAGTTAGATTGTACTACGTATTGGAGCTTTTACGTCCCTTCCCACAGCTGCAACGCCGCTGCCTGTAAGACTTACAACGCGCATTGTACTTTTTGTAGTTATGAAGGCGCACTGTACTATTTATGATTATGAGTTGCTGCTTGCAGCTTACAGGCAGTTGCTGGAGCGCTAGGTCTGGGTTATCGGGCTTATCGGGAGATGGACAAAGACTCGGCAATTGACGCCACTAACTGAGAAAGCTATTCATCAAGATGACTTTTATTGAAAGCTTTATGACATGCTGCTTCAAAGCTAACGTTAAAGCACCTGGCGGTGTGCCTTATGGGCCGAACTCCTTTGCCGGGGGTGTTGACGTGGAGTTAAGCAAGCAATTATGCAAGGAGAGCTATCAAAAGGAGCATGAGGTATGGAAAAACGTATTGTCCTTAAACATTTGTTATTGCACCTTGCTTGCGGGTTGGCCTCGCTTCTCGCTTCAGCGTCGACACGGAAAATCGTCGTCAGCAGGGCTCACTTGAAGATGTGCAGCGGTTGGTTTCAGCAATAGCGAGCGGCAGCGAGGAGGGTTGGTTGCAACGAATTGACATGGCTGTCCGCCTGCTGCAAGAAGAGTTCGAGGCAGAAAGTGCCAGGTGATTGCAGTTGGACCAGACTTAACATAATAGAAAAGCTACAGTTGGGGCAATGCCTGTTTTTCTGCCTTCACGACGTGACATGCCAGGTGCTAAAAAGGCAACTCCAGTTTTAACCGGCTCCTATAAGAATCCTTCTGCAATTTCCCGCAGCCTTCATGCCGTTTATGAAGGCGGCTTTGCATTTGCAATATTGGCATCTACCGGTGTTGGCGCTGAGGAACAACTGCGTGGCGTGCCGCAAAGCATTACACACGACCTATCGAGCAGCATCGCGGTACTGCTCTCGGCCCAGGTAAGCGCTACTTACACGCGGTTCGATGCGTAACCCGCATTTATTATGATTTCACTGTTTGGAGTTGCCGCAGAGCAAGGCGGCTTCGGTTACGGTCCCATGGGTCTCACTGATCCTCGTAACCGCGCAGGGCGCCTGCGCGCCCTCACCTCTGTTGCGCACAATTAAGCAAGCCCTCGAAACTTTTATACTATAGAATATAAGCCACTAGCTAGGCATCAACCCTAGGCACGCGCAACGGCCCCATTACATTTAACATGTATATTAATTGCCCCCTCATCGCTGGAAGCGGCTACAAAGCTGAAAGCAGCGAAGCCTATGAAGCCCTGAATAATTAAAAAGAAGCCTAACCTTACATTTCCCCAACCACCCAACCTCCCCAACGCCCCCGCCCCCTCACAGATGCGAAGTAGCAGCATCGCAGGCGCGTCATGCATCCGCGCCTCGGCCTTCGGGGGCTCTGTAAGCGCTCATGCACATCCGCATGCCGCGGCAGCAGCTAGCACCACTACCGGCAGCGGCCCCTTCGCGCCACCCTCCACCATACGTTCCTCCTTTCCAGGCTTCCTGGATACCTTGCCGCCCGATTGGCAGCAGTTGTACGGCAGACACGGGTTACGGCATTTCATTGCCGTACCACTGAGCAGCGGCGACATCGTGGCGGGAGTGCTGACGCTGGCGTCCCGCTCAGGTTGGAAGTGGGGCACCGCCAGTTTGAAACATTTTTGTGTTTTGTCCCACCACCATTGCCATCGCACGTGACACCCGCGCTCCTTCACTCGTGCGCGTGAAGAACATGGAGGAATGCGGTTTTCATACTGCCTTAAAGGTACACTGCGTATTGTTCAGACTGATGTCCAAATGCAGCCATATCCCAACCCTCACTTGTGTCCGCAGGCGATCTCCCTCCCCCTCGCTGGCGCCCAGGTGTGCTTGCTGCGGTGGGTTCTGGCCTTGCGCTGCTGCTGCAGGCGCGGCAAGTGGCCATCGCCACAAGCACACTCACTGACGTACATGTGGCCAGAAATGTGGACGAGCTCGTACGGGCTGTACGGCGAGGCGTGTACGACATTGTATGTGCTACAACCTACCTGCCGCCCGCCATACGTGTGGCGCTGATTCGAGCGGTCAGAGGGATGTGGGTGCTATTATGGGAGCGATACATGTGTGCGGGTTTGGGGTAGGGGACAACGGTACGGAATGAGCAAACAAAAAAATGGTGAATGTAGCTATGCCTTCCTTTCGTACAGTTAGTTCATGTACGTATGTGTGCTCTTCCGCGTAATTATGTCTCCTGTCTATCGCTACAGGACGGCTCTACGGCGGCTGTGTTTGAGGAATCGGGCAGCAACCATAAAGACGGTTTCGCTCGGTTCGGCTCTGAAACCTCTGGCCCCACGGGCGTTCCGGAGATGCTGCAACCGACGCCTTCTCGGAAGTCGTTAGATGTCAACGGTCGAGGCAGTTGGCACCAAGTGCCACAGGTACGCAGACTCGAGCCGGCGGTTTGGAGACGGGGATAAGCTACCGATGGACAACGTCACCCCGCAAGCCTTCCTAACCCACCAACGACAAACTCCAATCTGGCCTTCTCCGATATAACCATCTACCGCTAACCCCCCACTACCGCTAACCCCAAAACACCCATCTGCACTGACCTTTTGCCCCCGCTGATACCTCCGCAGGCCTCTTGCCTGCGTGACCGCACCATGACAAACAACAACACGCTTTTTGGCCCCCTTAACCCCGAACAGCACCTGGCCATGGGCGGGGCGGCAGCAGCAGCAGCTGCTGCCGTCCCCGCCTCCTCTTTCCTTCGCGAGCGGAGCTCCCTCCCAAACGTGCATGCGCTCAGTACGCTTTCCAGTAACCCCAGCAACGTTCACATGTCAGGGCTTCTCGGAGGTGGCGGCGCAAGAGGAGGCACGGGCGAGCAGTCCCCAGCGGCCAGGACTCCCGCGGCGTCAGGTGGTGGGGCGACGGCAGCAGCGGCGGCGGTGAGGGCGGTGGGGATTGCTTCGCTGGCGCAATCACAATCACAGGCTGCGTTTGGAGGTGAGGTGGGGGTGACGGTGGGATGATGGTGGGTGCAACGGCAGGTGTTGTTGTGGTGTGTGGCCAGCATCCCGTTTGCTTCGGACCCGTGTCCCTAATCCAAACATTCCTATTTGAATACCTCCTCTTTTCCCACGTATTCGCAGCTCCAGTCGCCAGCACCGTCACCTCACCATTCAGTACGGCGGAGGTAGCCCTCCCCGTCCGTGCCTCAGCCATCTCCACCGCACCGCACGGCGTCGCTGCCATGCCTGGCGGCGGCGGCGGAGGACTCATGGGTGGTGGCGGCGTCCATGGCGGTGGCGGTACGACAGTAGAGATCCGGCCAACCGTGATGCTGACGGCGCCGCAGACCAGCCTTGGCGGCGGCGGCGGTACGGCAGAGGTGGGGACGGTGGGGACCTTCGCTCGTCATGGGAGCGCCGCCGCTGGCGGCGGCGCCTCAGACTCAGCGCTGGCGATGATTGGATGCAACCCTGGCGGCGGCGCCGCCGCCGCGGGCGTTGCAGTTCCAGCCAGCCCCCGCTGCCTTGGAGTCGCTGGCGGCGGCGGTGGTGGCGGCATGGCAACACAGTCTATGCTTCAGGAACGGCTGCTCTCAGCAGGGGGGCTGACGTTTGGGATGTCGTTTTGCTCTCAGCCGCCACGGACAGCGAGCAATGGCACCGTGGGGGGAACCGGCTCAGGGCCCAAGGTGGGGCCGGGTGGCCTGCTCGGGCGCCTTACCCTAGTTAATCAAATATATTGAGTGGTGGGTGGGTTTGCATGGGCTTTATGTGACGGTCCGATAGTTTTTGAGCCCGTGCCTGCCATACTTCTTTCCCCCGGCATTGACAAACCTTCCTTAATACCCGCAACTCTCTGAACATCTCCCCACCGTTCCCTTCCCCCGTGCAGCAGCCGGGCGCCCGTGGTCACAGCTTATCACTTGTGAGCACGCTTCTTGGGGAGGTGCTGCAGAAGGAGTGTGGCCTGTGGATCTCTGACTGCACCCTCTACCTGCAGGTATGGCGGCACTGCCGAGAAAACAGGCGGTCCTCTGACTTGTGTGTGTTACGCGTTGCCTGCTGTTGTGGGAGCTATCCGGAGCAGCCATCCCTCTTTCCAAACCCGGTCTTGCACTCACAGCTCTGTACTCACAGTTTTGCCAAGCCCACTCTACGCCAATCACCTGCCTTGCTGCCACACCACGCAACCCCCCCTATAAACCCCGCAGGAAGCCAAGTCATTCCCGCGTGACATAGTGGTGTCACGTGAAAGCAGATCCGTACACTCTATCGCGGTTTGTGCGGGCCGGCACGGTGCCGTACCGCTGCTGGGGGTGTACTGCGTGTACGGCGCCGTACTGCCACGTCAGCTACTGCGTGCCGTAACCTTGGAGTTGGAGCAACTGATGAAGGTGTGTTTTTCGAGGGTGGGGGGAGTACCATGACGGGCATGGCGCCGGGTTTGGCGATGCCGAATGGAATCGTGTGAAGTGCAAATCCTCTTGTGGAGTGAGCAGCAAGCGCGGCGGGTAACAACGAGATCGAAAGGCATTCGGGCATTCGACGTACCGGTATTCGCTCCCTTTTCTACGTCTCCTCGTAGCTGCTTGCAGCACTTGCTATGCTCCCCCCTAACGCTCCAGTACTCGCCTCTGTCACGTGCACTCACCCTTCCTTGCAAGTGTGCATGGGTTGACGCATCGATGCATGCATGCATGTGCGCTTGCATGTTTGCTTGCATGTTTCAGTTCCCCGGGCTTACCTGATTCAACCCAAACCCCCCTTGCGCCGCAGCTGCTGGCCCCCTGCGTCTCCCACCGCCTGTGCTCCGCAGCCCTGGTGGACGAGTGGCTCTATTTACACGAGGAAGTACTCGATCCTGCCAAGTTCGATCACCGACTCAACAAGCGGGGCCCCAGGCAACGGCGCTCCTCCCTCTCCATCCCAAACATCGACGTCACCGTCGGCGCAGCCGGCGGCGGCGGCGGAGCTGGCGGCCTGCCGTCGCCGGGCATAGCCTGCGAAGCCTCCTCGCCTCCGCTGCCGCTGACAACAAGTCGTCGTACAAGCACACTGGCGTCGCCAACGCCCGCTGTCGGCGGCGCTGGCGGCGTCGGTGTGGGGTTGCTGGAAAGCGCGCCGCAAGGCGTCGTTGCACGCGTCGGCGGTGTCGGCGGCGACGGCAGCAGCGTCGTTGTGGCCAGTGTGGGCATGGGCGTGGCTGCCAGTGTCGGCGGCACCGGTGAGGGGTCCTTCGTGCCCACCGGGCGAATAAGTCCATCGGGACGTCCAGCCAGCGACACGGGCGGCGTGTACGGAGGCGACGGAGGCGAGACGCTGCCTGTGGCGCCCCGGACGTCGGCGTCAGTGACGGGAACACCGATAGCGGCGGCGGCGGCAGCAGCGGCGGCTGGCGGCGGCGGCGGCGGGGGCTCCCCCGCCGCCGGTGGCGCGTCAACGGCAATTATGAACGCATGGCGGGCGTTGTCAAGACGCATGTCCCGCAACACGCGCATGCCCCCACCGGATAACGTCATGCCCAGCATGATCGACGCCTTTCTCGTGAAAGAGGAACCCGGGACGGAGCGCACCAGCGGCGGCAGCAGGAGCAGCACCATCAGCGTAATGACCCGGGGCGGCGGCGGCGACGGCACGTCTGCGACGGCGTTGGCGAGTCCGGTGTTCTTGCCTGGCGGCGCCGCCGGCGCCGGCGCCGGCGCCGCCTCCGTCACCACTCCCAACGTCAGCTCGGCGGCACCGCATCCGTTCTTCCTTCTCGCCGGCGGCAGCACGCACGGAACGATGGGCAGTACGGCGACTCGGGCCATGCTGACGTCACCATCGTTTACGGTTGAGTCGGTTAGGGGGGCGTTGGGCGGCGGGCTAAGGCGCGCGCCGCTGGTTTCGGGGCTGCATGAGCGGTTGGCGGCAGCTCAAGCGTCGCGACTGGTGCATGGCAGCGCTATCGAGCACCAGGACGAGTTGGCGGCGATTGAGGTGCTTGAAAAGGTAATAACTGTACGTCGTTTTTTGTTTGGACAATTGGTTGTATGAAGCATATTTGTGCAAACCTTTAGGGTTTAATTCCATAAACCGTATGGACCTTACTGCAGTGGAAAGCCCGTTTCACTGACGTATTTCCGTTCACATGATAAAGCGCAATCTTACTGCAGATCGGCGAAGGCGGTTACGGTGAGGTGTACCGCGGACAGTACGACGGAATGGAAGTCGCGATCAAGATTGTGTACGAGCCCCACCACAATACCCACACCACCAACACCAATACCCACAACGAAAATGCAATGTTGACGGGAGCTCGAGGAGGAGGAGGAGGTGGTGGTGGACGTGTCGGTGGACAAGCAGGAGGTGGTGGAGGAGGGCCGCCTCGCACCGGTGCCACCCGGCCTGTGAGTTGGGAAGACGGGAAGCAATGTGGGAGTGGGAAGATGCGGGGAAAAGAACGGCGTATGAAGGGGAAAGCGCTATACACACCTTTGAAGGCATGAACATGCCCGTTGTAACGCAATGCAAACTTACAGAAGGAACATAACCTGACCCCACCTTATTATTTTTATCCTTTATGCCCGCCTCCCTAGCAGAGCAGCACCCGAGAGGACGAGGCCGCTGCTCGGACCCTCGCCTCCGGTCGCAACCTGCACGACGCCTTCGAGCTAACCGTCAGCGTCAGCGTGTGCCACCCGCACATCGTGCAGGTGCTCACCTTCTTCACAGGTGGGCAAGCCGACCCTAACCGACCCGTGGGTCACTCCTGGGTTTGCAATTGGAAGCATACCATCCTAGGCGCACCAACAAGCAGCATTTGCCCCTTTCGCGTTGCCCCTTTCAGTTTGAACTCCCTTTAGCCGAGTACAAGTTGCAGTATACGGTTTTTCGTTTGCACCCGTTGGCGTCTCCTCAACCCAACCCGGCACTTGCAATAGGACTTCAACCTGTTCACAGCTCACAACCCAATCGCCAATCCTCAACCCTCTTGCGCTCCTGCCCCCTGTCCCACTCCCTTCCACTCCTCCAGACGTCTACGTCCACGTGGACGGCCCCACCACCACCTCCCTTGACGAACCGCAACCCGCCCTCCCCCAGCAGCCCGGCATGGCTGCTGCTGCTGCTCCTTTTGTTGGCAAATGCCGGGCCGCCGGCTCCTTTCTGCCTTCTCCTCCCAAACAACCCCAGCAACCCCACGATGCGCAGCATCCGCAGCTGCAGCTGGTGTGGGATTTGGCGCAGCCTGAGTCTCCCATGGCCCGGCCGGGACTCCTCGGGGTGGCAGCTGCATCGCCCTCGCCCTCGCCGCCGCCTGCTGCCAACACCCCCCTGATCCGGGCGTCGAGGCCAGGAAATAGAGGTGGAAGTGGAGGCGGTCGCGGCAGTAACAGGGGACGCGGCAGTGTGGGTACGGCAGGGCCATCACGAGTGACGCTGCTGCCGTACCCCAATCCCAACACTCACAGCAACCTGACGTCATGCCAGCTGCTAACACTGGATGTGACCACGGGTAGGTGTGCGAGAGCTGTGTACTGTGTGCCGTGTGGTGGTGTTGGGGCGCTGTTGCGTAGACCAGCAGGGTCTGTCTGTATGATCGAGGTTGTGTTTTGGCTCAAAAGTAGAGGCTGCTGGACAGCTGATGGTGCTGGAGGCGCCTTGCCACAGCTGCAAGGACCCCGTCCCGCAACCTGCTGCATGCAGCCCTGGGTGATCTCAAGCCCCTCTCCTCCGCCTTTTCCAGATCTCTTCCCCAGATCCACCCGACACACAGGGCTAGTTTGTTTGTACCCTCCCCTTGGCATGTCAGGATACGGGCACCACGGCATTCTCACCATCGGGTCACCCTCCCTCTCCCTGCCGCCTCATATCCCTCTTGTCTCGCCCTCACTGGTGGTCCAGTTTTCCTCTGCCCCCTCACTCCCCCCCAGCCCCATTCGCGGAGTACGCAGCTCTGCAGGCCGCCATGGCCTCAAACGGCTCCACGGCTCAACAGACGCTGGCGGCGTCACCGCCGGCAATGGTCATGTGAGCACGGGGAAGTGGGCGTGGTGATGACGGGAAGCGCTGACCCGTGGGTCATGTGGGGCTGCTGTCGAGATGGGAGGCTGACCGTTTAATTGAAGAAAATCGCCAACATGGCTTGCCCCTTCTTGCCGGCTCTCCTCCTTTGCACCCGTTTCCTAGATCTTGCCCCGCCCTCTTGCCCCCCATTGTTTTGCACTAACCTGTGGTTTTGGTCTATCTCTGACCCCTCTCTAGCCAACCGGCCGCCACCCGGCAAACAAACGCATCAGCCACAACCCACCTTAAAAACCCTCCCTCAATCCTTGCATCCCTAACCCCCTTCTCAACTTGTTCTTCACCTTCTCCTTCTTTTTCCCCCACTCCGCCCTGTATGACACAACACACACACGCACAGCTGCATGGAGTACTGCGACGCCGGCTCCCTCACTGACGCCATCAGCCGAGGTGCCTTCAGGCAGCCCACGCTAGGACTGTACGGCAGCTCGCAACCCAACATGAAGGTGTGAGGCAGCGGTGGTGCGGGTTGGGAGGCAGGGGGAGAGGGGGACGGAGAGGAGGAGAGCGGCTCTAGGGGGGCTTACCGCTGCCTCCGCTGCGAGCTCTCCACTGCCCGTGTGCTGAATGCTGAATAACCCAGGTTTCCCATCCTCATCCCCTGGTAATCCCTTCCCTTTGCATGGCTTTTCTTCTTCCCCCCCCACCTTCAGGCCATCTTCTCCACGCTGCTGGAGGTGGCCCTAGCGCTGCGGCACCTGCACTCCCTGCGCCTGGTTCACTGCGACCTCAAGCCATCCAACGTGCTGCTGCGCTCATGCCCTCGGGACCCTAGGTGGGTGGGTGGGAGGTTGGGTGCGGCATTGTGTGTTCAAGTAACCAAGTCTCGCAACTGTACTGACCAGAGATCCCCACTAGAAGAAATGCAGTGGCGGCTGGTATCCCGTCGTATAGGATCCTACACAACCCCTACCTGCCCCTCGCCATCCCCTCTGCCCTGTCCTGCTGCCCGCTACCTCCCCCGCCCTGCCCTCCCTCAGAGGTTTCACCGCCAAGCTGAGCGACTTTGGGCTTGTACGGCTGATGGAACCGTGCGGGGAGGGCGGCAGGCTGGCGGTGCCGGGAGGTGTCCAGCACGGCACAGTGACACACATGGCACCGGTGAGCAGGGGGAGGTATTGGGGAAGGTACCGGACAGTGTTGGGTGACGTCACGCAACAAAATTGGCAACCCAAACTTTCATACCGCTACCGGTACTGGTTAGTTGGCGGTTGTGTGTCGCTGAGCCGTCTTATATATCTGTACACCCTAACAAGCCGAGCGCCCTCTGTATCAGGGGTCTATGGGTCTCCGGCTCGTTTATACCTTACATGGCCTGTGACAGCCCTCGCAGGGCACCCACCATGTAACATCACATCATCGGCTTAGCAAACCTTCTTAGCAAACCTTCTTAGCAAACCACGCAACACCCCTGCCCCCGCAGGAGGTGCTGTCAAACGACAAGTCCTTGCTCCACGACGCCTCCCTCGATATCTACGGTACGAAGGAAAGAAGCTACCGTACACTTCTCGTGTTCATACTGCATGTGGTATGCATACTGCACGCATGCGACTTGCATGCGGCCGTTGTGTCGTACGTCAGAAGGGCACATGCCGCGTGTTTTACGATAGCAACCAAGTGTGCGGAAACAGACCCATGGGTCGCAGCGCATCTTCACACTCTACCCTCAGTCCTCTCCACTGAGCCCTTTAATCCAGCCCCTCTTCCCCTCCTCCTCATCATCCCTGCCTCTCGCAGCTTTCGGCATCATCATGTGGCAGCTGCTGTACGGCGGTCGGCTGTACCCCGGGGTGGACTGCAGGGACATACCCACACGGGTGCTGCGGGAGGGGATGCGGCCGCGGTTCACCTCCGCTGTGTCCTTCGAATACCGGTGAGGAGGACTGGGAGGGGAACTGGGAGGCGGGAGTGAGACGGGCGGGTCAAAAGGCTGAGGAGGGGAGCGGGAATGGTAGATCATGGTATAATTGTGCTAGACGACGAACGGCAGACATGAACACATGGAGGGAAGCGTCGTCGATTATGGCACTGCGCCTGCTGAGGTCTTTTGACTCTCCATTCCTCGTCTCTCCGGGCCCCACAGGACCCTCGCCGAGTCATGTTGGGACGCCAGTCCCGCCGCTCGTCCAACCGCTACCGAACTGGTTTCGGCGCTCAAGCGACTCATGGGCCTTACGCCGCAGCGACTGCTAGGCCACCGTCGCCACAGCGCCCTGGCACCGCATTGCCCGCCCATGGCGGGGGCGGCTGCGGGCGGCGGCAGGCCGGTGTTTGGAACTGTTGGCGGGGCCGTGGCTGGAGTTGGAGGAGCGGGAGGAGCCTCAGCAGCAGCAGCAGGTTGTGCTGATGGTGTTTGTGGCATTGCTGCTGCTGGTGCTGATGTTGCTGTCGCCGGTGGGTTGCGGGGAGAGCACAAGGGTGCTGCTGCTGGGGTTGGGATTGGGGTTGCAGTTGGAATTGGAGCGGGGCGGTTGGGCCCGGGTGGCTTTCTGAAGCGCAACATGACGTACGGACCGACTCGTACGACCGGCCGGGATGAGGCGGCGGCGGAGGGGGCCGGTGGCGGGCATGGCAGAGGGGCGGAGAGTGAGTGGGAGCGAGCGGCGGCTGTGGCGGCTGCGGAGGCGGCAGCGGTGCTGAAGGCGGCGGGCTTGGCTGATGTTGTAGATGGCCTGCCTTCCTTCGTGACAGAAGGGGCAGCAGCAGTGGGAGGGACAGAAGCAACAGCAGGCGGAGGAGGAGTAGGGTTTTGGGCAGGAGTGTTGGGTTGGGGGGGAGGCAGTCGAGGAGGACTGGGTCAGCAAGTGGGAGAGGGGGGGAGTGCGGAGGAGGCGGGGGGCGGTGTGTCGAGCAGGAGGAGCATCTCCCTGACGAAGCCGAAATCGGGGGGCGTACGAACGAGGAGCCTGTCGTACGTCGACTTTCCCGTACACATCCTCTGAGAAAAGAGAGGTGGTGAGCGTCATGTCGAGATGAGTTCACGGCTTACCGGTACCTTGGGACCGGTTATGTATCGTAATTTAGGTTTGCGACGACGTAAGGACGGTGCTCAATGGGTATGCGGAAGTGCACGGTGGGGTAATGGGGGCATGAATTTGGAAGCGGCGTCGGGTATCTTATGCATGCTCAGAAGACAACAACTCCAGCATTGGCAAGAGAGGCATCGGGATGCATGCCTGTGCGGCAATGTGCCGTGGGGCGGGGTACTGTTTTTGCATGCATCGGGGAATGGATGGAGAAGGGGTCGAGGAGGTGAGATGCAGAGGGCGTGAAGTACCATTTTATTGGTTACTTGTTTATTGGCTTTGAGAGGGCTGATGGGAATGCTGCTGAAGGTTGCGATGCGAGAGGAGTTGCCGCTTAAGCCGTTGCTGGCTGCCGGTAGCTGTGCAGTTACCGGTATTCGTGTCAAGAATGCTATTGATAGTGTACACCTGGCGTGCACTTCGCTGTCTGTGGTGGGGTCGTCAGTGTATCTATGTGCAATTGGGGAACGTGACGCGGTGCTGGGGCTCGTTTGTCAGGGAGGTTTCCGATGTATGCCGTCGCTGCTGCATGCACAGCTACCGAATGACCCATGGGTCGGCACTGGCCCGGGTATAGCGTGGAAAACGAATGGAGCTCATCGCAAGAGACGATGGGACGATACTGTGATGTATATTGCGCCTCTGTATGTATTTCGTAATTTCAGTGCTGGCGAGGGTGGGGGTGAGTTCTGTTAGGGCACGGTCAAGAGGAGAGCCCGATGCGAACGTGCACGCAGGATACCTGAGGGCGTTGTCGTACGAAGGGTGAATGTCGTACAAAGGATGAAGGTGTTGTCGTACGTTGGTCGAGCAAAGGGCTGTAGCGCATGTGCCTCATCAAAGGTCAACACTGACGCATCCCTGGTTGTACCTTGCCTGTGATCGTGTTTTGCGATAACCTTCGTGACGGCCAAAAGTAGTTTGGGTTTAGCTGTAGCGGGGGTCGAATATGAGAGCTGCGACGCTGCGCAAGCCAGCCGTCGCGTGATGCAAAAGTAGTTATGGCCCGAGCGGTTACTCACAGCGGTTTGGGTGGTTGGTATGTGCTGTCCGGGTGTCAGCATTGAATCCCTGACAGGCCGCACGAGCGACATGGAGGGATGGGAAAAGCGAAAGTTGTGTTTCGGAGGAAGTGGCATAAGTAGCAACCGTATGTTCAGGGAGGCATCGTCCTGAAGGGTTTGATTGTGGTATGACTCCGTGCGTTCTGAGAAGGGATGAAGTGGATGGTGGTGGTGATATGGCTAGGCGGCGGGGTGCGTACGGCATGTTAAGGGAAGGGTGTTGGTGGTCGTAATGTTTTCTGGTTGTGGTTGTAAGCTTTTTACCGTATTTACTGTATGCTCACGTCACGCATATCTTTGTTTTACGCGGTAAGATGGTTTGCGTGGGGTGTAAGGTCAATGCGTGTTAGCTATCAAGTGTTTTTTGCGGATATGAGTTGTAAAAGTCGTGGTGTGGATACGATTGGTCCTGTACTTAGGACAGCGAACGGAGCTTTGTGTGGGCGACGTTTGCGGCAATTCGGCTTTTGACCGTAATTTCTTGCTTGTGATAGACAGGCATAGAAGGATTCAGGCTGGAGTTGGGCAAACAGACAAGGATGTGCGATGAAGAGGACGAACGGGCGGGTGCGTAAGCTATCGGATGTATCGGATAGGAATTCAAAAAGGTTTACACCGAATGTGCCGGGGCGCGGTTACAAGCACACAACGTCGTTACCTCGAGCTGCAGCAGTAAACGGCGGGTAAAGCTTAGGAAGCGTTCTAGCTGGGACGAAACCCATACATCCTATATTCTACAGACTGCGTGCTGCTGTTACTGATCTTATAGGAGCATGGGATTTCCAAGTACAATGGTTTGTTTGCTTGAGTTCGTCTTTTGCTCAAGTAGCACTGTATGTATTTGTACTGGAAGGTGGATGGGGTACGGGGCGTAACCTGAAGAAAAGGAAGTACCGAGGTGCCCACAGGTTCCATGTCAGGCGTCCTGGGGAAGCACTTGATAATTTGTGTATGCGTGTGGGCAGGCGTAAAGGGCTCATGGATGAACCCTTCACTTCGTACAGTAATACGAACATGCGATGCTACACCCTTAGCAGGAGTTATGCTCGTTCTGTACCGCAGGGACGTTATGCAAGTCCGTGTTAATGTCATGGCAACGGTACGGTGCGCGAGCTGTGTGTGCGCTGCTTCTGGTATTGCCTTACCTCAGGAAAAGGCGTCTAAGGACTTGTGGCTTCATGTTTAACGGGCATCGAGTTTTGGTCTGATTTAGTGGTGTCATATTGTGTAGAATGCAGGTTCCTGTAGTGAGCCGGCGTGCTTTTGCTTAGCCAGGACTTGTCCACGGATCCAAAGAGCACCTAGCGAATACCTATAATAAGTTTATAACACGCATGCATTAAATCTTGTCAATGTCATCACTCATGTCTAGACGCTCATAGAACCGACACACACACTGTTCCACGTCGTAACAGAACCTCACAACATGTCGTGGCCCTATGATCGCACACATATGTCGTTAACTCGTTACCCTTTTGCAGCGAACGAAAACGTAAGGCCCCAAACCCATGCCCATGGATGCATCCGCCTGCCCTGCCGGCGCCCGCATGCACGACACAAGTGACCCAGCACGTCTGAAGCCTCTAAACAACAGCCAGGTCATCAACAGTTCATCAAATTTCATCAAAACGTCTCTTGTTGTTTCCCAGCGACTCGCTCACACCGCAAACCCTCAACATGGCTATGCACTCTTGTGGTTATGGCCTTCAATTCCGCACTCACATCGTCACATGCTAGACACCTCACACTCGGAATCCCTCCCTGGAACCAGGTGTTTGCGCTCAACACTGTTACAGGAACTTGAAGGGCAGCTTGTCCCCTGGGTTGATCTTAAGCGGCTCGCCCTTCCTGCGGAGGGATGATCAGCCAGGCGACGCACAGGGTAACGTAGGTGTGTATGGACGGCAGGTATCAGGCAAGCGATGGTGCATCGGAACTGGCGCATTAACCCGTGGAATGGGGCTTTACCCCCTTGCTTGGACGTAACTACTGTCCTTCACTTGTTGCCTTCCTTATCGCCCACACACGTGTACAACTTACCGAAGCCCAACCTCTGCGGGATCAGCACCCGCCCAGCCAGCCATCCGAACGACTCCGAACCCCGGTTAACCCGAAACCCAACCCAACCCACCAGTCTAACACGACCTCCGCATCCTCCTTTCCATCCACAATAGAGAGCCCACTGCTGGTGGTGGTGGTGGTGGTGGTGCCGCTGCTTCCACTCATAGTGCTGCTGCCACTGCCGGTGCTGCTGCTGCCACTGCCGCTACCGGTCATCCCCAGCCAGATGCTGCTACCGGCGACATGGCTGCTGTTGCTGCCGTTGCTGCTTGAGAGCAGTGGGAGCTCGGAGGCCTGCAAGGAGGCCAGGTAAGGAGAGGCGAGGTCAGTATTGGCTACTGGGGAGGGAAGGGCGCATGAGAGAAGGCGAGTAGAATAGGCGGCTTTCATTGCGAGCAGGGGCATGACTTGTGAGCAGGGGTCCAAACTTCGCAAGGCGCGTGATCGTGGAGTACGCCCCATGCTTTTATACATGACGATTTACCGGTGCACATTTTGGCATCAAACACTACCCAGATTACTGTGGCCCTCTGCTGAACCCTGATTGGCTTATTAACTATTAACGTGACAATCCCACACTTCCCGCACCTACCGTTGATGCAGCTGCTGTTCCAGCTGCGGTGGGCGCACGAGCCGCCCCCTGTGCTGCTGCCCCCTGAGCTGCTGCGCCAGCTCCTGCGGGCGGCTGGTAGCCATCTGGGAAGGCTGACACTGCTCGGAAGAGCTCCCAACGGGGTGAACCACCCACAATCATGGCCTGCACTCGCTGGCTCCATGCCCTGCCGAACAGCCCAAGCAGGCAAGACAAGACAGCATTATTAGGGTTGTCAGGGTACGTTCCTACTCGCGGACAGTTTTCTTAACATACTCATCGGAGTCAGATTTGCGGCCAGTTGATTTAGCACATGCAGTGCAGGTGTGCAGTCACATGCCGTGTACCATGCAGTCAGGTCGCGGCTCACCTGTGCTCCTTGGTGGGTATGGCTGACAGGAAGTGCTCCCAATCCGTAAGGGTGGGGAAGGTAACCTCCAACTGCGGGTGGCAAGGAAAGCGGACAACGGAAAACGGAAAACAAATTACTATTTGACAAGGCTCAAACCATGTGGAGCCTGCGGGTGCAGGCACCAGGGCTTAAGAGAAATAAGCTTGGCAACACGGTTCTGGCTATGTTCATGACCTTCGACTGGAAAACACTACGGCCTTAAACTCATCACAGCCCAAAATTCAGAGCCCTGCTGCAATCCTCGTTGCGCGTCCAAAACAACCACCAGTCTCCCAAAACAACCACACCACTCTCCCCACGTACTTCCAAACGCGACTCCGCCACGCCAACGGATCCGCTGCTCAGCCGGGTGTTGGCTTGCGTCAGTCCCGCCCTTGAGCCCACATCCGCCACCCACTCCTGCAGCAGTGCCGTTACCGTTTGCTTGTAGCCGTACTGCACGTCTGCACGGTAGGCAGCCATGTCATGTCAGGATTTAGAGCGTATAACATCATCGCAAGTGGGCATGTTCGCGGGAGCAGTTAGTGCGCGTGGAAAGGGATGCCATGACATTGGACAATTAACGCACTGGCATGCGCGTGAGAGGAAAGGGGCAGGGTGGACAAAGGACGACGCTTCATGTGGCTGGCTGATGAGGGCGGAACAAGATAAGTTTCACAAGCCGGCCCAATGACGACGAAGGGATGGCTAGAGGAGGTCTTACAGTAGGAAAAATGGATGACAAGCTCTATGTAGTGGTTATCAGCGATGTAGTTGACATGTTAGCTCGGGCCAGGAGTTGGCAGGAAGGAGGCAGAACCCCTTCCCGGCCATGGTCTGTCACTATAAGTCGGCGACACTAACACGCTAGTTGCACGCGGACAGGAGTCTTTGCAAGAAGTAGCGCGGTGCCTACACGAGTGCCGTGGTACACCGACGAACAACGGTCGTGCAGTGCGCGTGCCGCCAAGCCGCACAAAAGGTGCCTATGGGCTTACCTATGCACCAGCGCGCTCGCACTGCACTGGCACTGACAGCGACGTATGGCCTTCTGGAGCGGGTGTGACAGCGCGAAGCAGACGACGCGGCCATCCACGACGACGTTTGGCGATTACAAGCTATTTTAGGACGGGTATATGGACGTGATGCTAAAGACTGCATCTTGCTGGAGACTCGACGTCGCTGAGCTTCGCTCTAACTATTCGGTTAGGCCGACAACATATCCGTATCCTTCAACCTGTGAAAGCCACAAGCTAGAGAGTAATTAATCACAAGAGCTTTCCTCTTCACAGAATTGTGGTAGTCTTAGATTCCTGTTGAGACCGCCGGCATCACCTCGCGTAGCAAAGTCGCTAGTCCTTGAGGCCAGTCCGCATATTATGGCTTATTGGTTATAGTTGTATATTTCCTAGCACAAAATGTCTGCTTCAGCCGCACTGGGCAAGGTTAGTTGTCGCGCGTCGCAGCATACGCTATGAAGTACAAGCTCGTAATAAGGGTTGCCGAATGCAGGTCGTAGGCCCAGGGGACAAGGTCTTAGACATCCCGTCACAGGGAACGCTACGTCTTTCCGCTGGGCTTACAACACATGAGGGCGGTGTAGTTTCCACGAAAGGCGGCATCCTAAAATCAACGCGGACTGGCCAGCTGTACTTAGAAGGAAGGCAAAAACGGTAAGAAGGCTGCCTGTTAGCCCTCCATACTGCCGAGTGCCGACCCGCTGACCCACGGTCGACTCAATGCCCCCATCCACTGAGCTATGGTCTTTGTCGTGGGATCATCCGGCATGCAGGTACATCCCAGCGGAAGGAGACGTGGTAGTCGGGGTTATAGTCGACAAGCACTCTGAGGTAAGAGAGCTCCTCTCGAATTCGCAGTGCAGCGCAGCGACGCACCTCCCTAAATATAGTTCAGTGAAGGACCTTCTCAAGATCTTACATCAATGCTACTTTCCCTTTTCCCAAAGCCCCACACACCTCTTTACACCTCACGTTCAGCCCTAAATCCCTTCCTCTGCCCGCTCCTTATCCCGCCCAACTCCAACCCCAGAACTTCACGGTAGACATCGGCGGCCCCTTCAACGCCGTCTTGCCACAGCTCTCCTTCGAGGGGGCCACGCGACGCAACCGACCCAATCTCCACCCAGGGGATCTCGTATACGCGCGTGTCGTACAATCGCACCGTGACACGGACCCGGTCCTTTCCTGCGTGGACGGCGCCGGCCGTGCCGCAGGCTTTGGCCACCTAAAGGAGGGCACAGTTATCAACTGCTCCTCCTCGCTAGCCCGCCAACTGCTGGCTAGTCCTACAGCGCCTGTACTGGAGGCCCTCGGATCGGGTTTGCAGTTTGAGTTAGCGGTTGGGTTGAATGGCCGGGTATGGTTGACGGCTGCCACCGCAGCTACATGCGTGGTGGTGGCGAATGCGATCCTGGAGAGTGAGTTTAAAACGGCAACGCAGGTGCGCACGATGGTTGCGCGCTTGCTAAGTCGCTTGGGGTGAAGAGGAGGCGGACGGGTTTAGGCTGGGGAAAAGGAGGGCAACGCATAGGGGCGCAAGGTAGTTGCGGACGCTGAAGGAATGGTAGTACGGGTATGCTTGGTGTGGACGAGGAGGGGTAAAGCGATGCACCGTAACCGTATGGCTGTTGTGGAGACTGCATCCGTGGATGGTTCGGGAGGGGTGGCAGGGCTGGAAGGTGGGATAAGGTGAGGCCCGAAACGGGCAGACGGAGGACATGGGAACATGGCGCTCATACGGAATGGGCACAGGTGGATAGTGGCTGGACCAGGACACTGCGTACCGGCAATATGCACAGACAACGCAGGTCCAGCTTACCCTGTGCGTAAGCTTCGGCGACACAGTGGCCTTACCGGGCCCTGCATGGCGCAAGATGTAGCACGGCTTGTATAACGAAACACGGCGTGAAAGGACAATTCGTACATACTTAGCGCAGGATTGCTGCCAGGCAGTATGTGATGAAGTCGTGTGCGACTCCCTGCGGCTGAGGCTCACCATTCTTGGGTAGCTATCTGCAATCCAGTTAAGCCACGCATCCAGGAAACACATGGCCAATCGGCACGTGAGGAGCCAGGTGGATGAGGAGCACGAGAGCTTTTACCGTCCTTATGAGCACCCACCGGCCACGCTATAACCGGCCCTTGCACAAGTGGCAGCCCCAGCACGGCAATACGTAACCCACACTTAACAGAGTTCGGCCTTCGCTTCGACATCTACCCAGCCCTCCGGCTTAGCAGCGAATCAGGCAGCAGGGAAGCCCATGCGTGTTGCAGTCGCACTGCATGCCGGGCATCATTAACAATACCGTGTCGTATTGTCGTACGTGTCGTGTGACTTTGCTAAAGGTTTACGACAATACCGTGTCGTAAACCTTTAGCAAAGTCGTCGTACGAGGGCACTAGGCCATGTTCTCCTTCTCTCAAACAACGGCTGACATGAAATTTCGTCTGCCGAGCCGAGTCGAACGATAGCGAGCTCTCAACTAGTGGTGGGAAGCAGCCTCACCAGTACGGCAAGCGCCGCCCTCCGCAGCCGCAAGAGAGCCCCAGACACAAGGCATACACAGACCAGTTTTCTTAGCACAGACACATGCGCACTTACGCACCACTCCTAAGCACCTTTCTTGAGCCGTCTGTCCTACAGTGCTACAGAGGAAACCTTCCAGCGAGATTCATCCCAGCGCAGGTAGTCAGCAGGCACAAACGAGAACAGCACCGTAGGTCCCGGCATGCACCCTGCTGCAAACACGCTGCAGCTAGCATTGTTAAGACCTTGAGCCACAACATACACCGCCAGCCTTCCAGTACAGCACCTTGACTTTTATGGCTAAGCTCATGACCTGCTGCTCCCAAGACACGCCCGTAGTAGCTAATGCCCCCATTGCCGTCGGTACCTAGCAGCCGTCCACACTACACCTGCAGCCACTGTTATTCTCCCTTTTGCACCCAAGACGCCTTCCCAACAATAATTGGGACAGGCATAGTAAGTTGAGTCTATGTGTCTCTCTTGTCATATAATACTGGGTGGGTACGCTATCCGGGAGGCTACGACGCATGACCCTGCCATGCCGGGATGCGTGACGCACGGGGATAACGGTCACATCGTTAGTCGAAACATCACATCAAAGATCACCGCGCATCGGACACAAACAATAGCAGCTACACCCATCCAAACGCGCTGCATGAGAGGCGTGCGACGACACCAAATACCAGGGCGCCTGCATCCTAATGGGGAGCCCCTCTCCCATCCTTGCCAAAAGGACGTCACAGCACATACACGGTCACGAGCTGTCGTTGTTGCCCCGGGCATGTTATACCACCCGGTCCTTCCAGGAATTATGTTCCTCGCCGCACAAACATATGCAGCAACGCAAGCACGCCGCCTTGCGCCTGTCTAAGGCAAACACGCCAAACGGCAGCACCATGCAGCCATCCAGTTACCGTAGCTTCCGGCCCCCAGTTCCTGTAGCGACCTAGGCCCTAGCCGCAAGCCCGCAACACATAAGACGCCATCCCGCTTGTGTAGCGCGCACACAGCCAGGCCGTCTACATAGCGCTCCCCCCGCACTACTGCGCCCAAGCAGCCCCCCCGCACCCCCATGGGCTGTTTCTTCCGCTACTAGACAAACCGACCTGCAATAACGTCAGCATACCCATCTGAGCTCTAGTTATGCCACCGCGCCTGCTGTCTCCCATGCCTTCTGTTCGTTCCATCCACACCACAGCAATCCTACCGGCTGGTCTGCACCCGAACCGTCATCATTCCGCTCTGATGTCATGTCCTCAAATCACCCCTTCGCTCTGCCCTGTGCTAGCAATGTCAGGCAGCCAACCATCACCATGCAAGCGGGGGAGACACCCACCGCTGGGCTGGCAGGACTGAGGGACTGCCTACGGACCCAAATACGAGCACTGCTTCCCTAGTGCGTAAACAACACATTGTGCGAACATTACTTGAAGACATTCGACTGTGGATAACCTGCCCAGGGCTCGGCTCTCCCTTGGGCCACAGGACGCCAGGGCAGCCGTCAGCGCTCTAACGTCCCACACCCGCACGAACCGCAATTAAACCAGCGGAGACCACCGCACAACCAAGCGCAGGATCGGCATGGGAAACAAGTACGACACGGCAACGCCACATTACACAACCACCACCCACTCGCTTGCATGCACACGCCATGGACAGAGCAGACGAAACAATCCCCAACAGCGCATACGACCTTGCACACGCCTCCCCTTATTTTTACCCCGCCTACAACCGAACCCACGCAGTGGTGTGCAGCGTGGCATCCACGTCATCCTCCTCCTCATCGCCAAACTGCTCGCTAACCCGGGCTGCACCCGTGATGCTCGTACCAGCAAAGGCCATGACGCCCGGCAACGTCAGCGTCAACGCCTCTAGACCCGCCGCAGCCGCCACCACCGCTAAGCGCTCTTCCTCCGCCTCCACCTCCACAGCCTCATGGCCTGCAACATCGCTGCCGCCGTCGATGCCCAGGGCCCCGTCGACTGCGGCATTGAGGTCGCTCATGCAGGCAAACGCGCTCGCCAGAGCTTGCGGGCTGCTTGCATGGTTGACCGGGGAGATGCGTCCCGCGCCGCTGCTGGGATACACGTCGCCGGACGGCGGCTTGCTGCATGTGCCCAGCACGCCCCAACAGGCATCAGGAGGACTCTGCTGGTCTTTCTCAATGGCGACGTGCACGTCGGTGCTGTTGGCGGTTGAAGCAGCAGCCACCGGCCTGGATGCCGTACATGCTGATCCGGTGGTGCTGTTCCCACATGGGCCGCTGGCAGCTCCCGGCGCTCGGCTGCTGCGGCGCTGCTCGTCATCCGCCTCCGCCTCGTCCTCAGAAGACGGAGCCCGCACCTCACTCGCAAGCTGCGCAAAGGGACTAAGGAAGGCGACGGCGCGGGGCGGCCGCGGCGGCAGGGCTGCCGCCGCAGGAACCGCAGCTGCGGGCTCGGGGGTTTGTAGGGCGCATGGCTGTCGCTCTACGCCGCTGCACGAGTCCAAGTCCAGGTGGGCACTCAGGCGCGAGGCCAGCGGTGTCGTCGTAGACTCCTCCGTGACACGTGGTGACCATGGCTGATCAGCAGCGTCAGCAAATGGGCTACTCGCGGCCAGGTGGAACGGCGAGAGGTTCGGTACGGCAGGTCGAGACGCGGGACCCCTGCCCGAACCTGCAAAGCCATCGTGGCCCTCCTCCTCCCTGCCCCAAGCCTCCCCGTCCGCGCTCGAGCCTGTGGCGTCGGAGGCGTCCTGAAAGCTCGCCGCTGCTGCTGCGGAAAAGGGCGTGGTGAGCTTGCTTGTGCAGCCGCTCGCCGGGCCCTCCCCATGCCGCAACTCAGCGCTGGTTGCGGTGACCGCAACCGGGCTCTGTTCCGAGTCCGCGTCGGCCGTAGCCCAGGCTCCATGCGCCTCCGGCAACGGCGGAAGGCGAACCATCAGGTGCTGCGCTAGCATGTCGTTCCCAGGCGAGCCCTCCATGCCTTCCATGCCAGAGTCATCTCCACCTGCGTGACCCATCGCATCCGCAGAAGCAGCCTGCGACATTGCCGCTGCATGCGCCGGGCCACCGCTTGCGGTGCTGTCCCTTGACGCCCTTCCCTCTCCTTCCTCATCCGCGACCGAGTCGGTTGCCTCTTCCGAGCCCTCCTCCGGACCAAACCACTCGAATTCCGGTAGTGGCATGGACTTGGACCTAGCAGCAGAGCGCAGGGAGCGGCCTTGATGTCTTCCGGCGCTGCCGGGCTTGTGCGCGGCTACGTGGCCACGGTTCGCAGCAGCAGGAGTGGCTCCACCGGCGCCGGTTGTACGGCTGGAGGGCGGGCGCGACGAGCCACCCGGGCTGGTAGGATCGGCGGAATGGTCGGAAGCGCCGGCCGCCGAGGTGACAGGCATAACCAGCTTTACGCGAGGTCTACTTGGCGGATGAGGCTGCAGATTTGGCTGCTGGTGCTGATGCGGGGCATGGTGGTGGCTATGCTGCTGCTGGTGGTCATGTTGATGATGATGGTGATTATGGTGGTTATGATGGTGGTGATGGTGATGATGATGAGGCTCATGGTGCTCAGGACTGATCTCATCCACAAACGTGGTAGCAACAGGCGCGTCCTTTGCCGGTGGGCTGGAATCACCAACACCACAACCACCACCACCCGCGCCACGGCCACCGCCAGAGCCCGCGGAACTAAGGGCTGGGTTGAGCGACGTGAGGCACAGCTTCGAGCCTTTCCGCTGCGACATCGAGGTCAGCAACGGGTGCGGCGTATTGCCGGAAGGCCGTGCTTGCTGCGCAGCTGCTGCGCCTGCCCCAGCCGCATGCGCATCCCCGGAGCCGCTGGAAGGGCCCAGCGGCGGGTGGTGGTGGTGGTGATGATGATGTCTCTGCTGCTGATGTTGGAGCTGCCGTTGGGGCTGCTGCTGCTGCGAATGGTGCTCCGGGTGATTGCTGCTGGCGTCCTGTGCAGCCGTGCCCGTGTCGTTGTTGTTGGCGGCAGCGGCGGCGGGGGCGACGCGGCTGCGAGGCTGCTGCGCGGCCGGGGGTTTCCGCTCCGCTCCGCGGCTCTGCGCCATGGCGGGCAGCATCATCATGCAGGAGGCGGAGTCGGACCGCGGGACGGCTGCGGATGGGGTGAGGGAAGAAGAGGATGAGTAAGAAACATAAGAAGCATGAAGAAGAGAGCGTTCATGGGCGTAGCTTGGCTCGCCGACGACCACTCCGTACCCAACGGCCCACGGGCCCAATTCAATGTTTCCCCTCTACCCGCCGTTTCCACGCCGGCATCCCCACATGCATACCCAATTACCCATTCACAGGATAGAGGTCAGCACCCACCCACCTGCCGCCTTGCCCCGCAGGATCTTATACTCCAGCTCCAGCGCATGCAGCACCTCTCGAAAGCTGGGCCGCTCGGCGGGGTGCCAGGCCATGCAGCGGTCCACCAGACGAACCAGACCCGGCGTGGCCAACTCCTCGCGGACGGGCGGCAAGCGCAGCGTGCCGTTGCCCAGGGACATCCTGCAGGGGGGAGGTGCATGCGCAGGAGCTCACATGGAGACCTAGTACTGGCGGTACGAGTACACGCCGAAAGGTCAGGATAGATGGGTTGAAAGGGAGACGCAACAGCGGCTACTCAGGCTGCCCTATGGGTCTTTAGTCCGTGCAAGTGACCCGTGGGTCACTGTGGTGACAAGCACCAAATGAAATGAGGAGCGGCACAGCGGACGAAAAGCTCACATTAGGATGTAAACGGGCACGTCGGCGTCTGCGTACGGCCGCTGACGGTGAATGATCTCCCACAGCAGTACGGCGTACGACCAGATGTCGCACTTTTCCGTGTACGGCTCTCCACGTAGCACCTCCGGCGCCGCGTACTCCACAGTGCCCTCCAGCCCCGCCCGGCTGTTGATCAGCTGCGCGTGGTCCTTGATGCGGCTTAGGCCAAAGTCGGCAACCTGTCAAGTCCGCAACCATACGTTAATAACCTTCCCTTCAAACCTGCCTGGCTGTAAGCACTTGAACTCTGCCTCCCCTCAGCCCCACCTTCCCTTTCAACCTGGCTGTAAACCCTTCAACCCTGCTTCCCCTCAGCCCCACCTTGACTTCAAACCGGGCCGACACCAGCAGGTTGGCCGTCTTGAGGTCTCGGTGGATGATGGGCGGCTTCTGCGAGTGCAGGCAGCTCATGCCGCGAGCAATGTCCATGGAAAACTCCACCTGCGATGGTCAGCCAGCAACGGTTGCAAATAGATTCTTTCAGGCAGCTGCGAAGGAAAGCAGCGCAGGAAACCGAAGCACATGCGGGTGAAAAGCGTCGTTCCAGGCTCAGGCTCCGTCGGTCAGTTTGCAAGCCCCTCGCCCCTTCTCGCCTTCTTCGCCAAGTCCAGCGTGATGCTGGACTTGTGCAGCAGGTGGTCCAGCGAGCCCCGCGCGCAGTACTCGGTCACCAGGCACACGTTGGGCGGCGTGTGGCAGGCGCCGATGAAGTTGACCACTGCGGAGCGGGGTGCAGTGAGGCAGCAGCAGCGGCAGCAGCAGGGGCAGCAGCGGCGGCAGCAAGGTAATGAGAAAGCGCACAAGGATGGAAGCGGAGAAGGTGAAAGGCGTCCTGATTCCCAGTTGGTTCAAGTTTGCAGTGCGTATTCCGGCTCTGATGGCAATGAACATGGGGGCCAAGGAACATGTCTCTGCTTACCGTTGGGATGCCGTATTGTAGCCAGGATCTCAATCTCGCGCTGCAGGGCCAAACCACACCGAGAAGTGCGCATGGACGCGGTTAGTGCCAACCAAGGATTACCGGCAGCTCAAACAGCGGGCTCAACCAAAAGCCAATACAAGTTCCTCGAGAATCCCGCCCGGTACCTCACCAGTCACCACACCCCCATCTTCTATACCCCAACCCCACCGCAACCCATCTTGCCACCCCGCAGCCGCACCTCAAAGAACTGCCTAAAGATGGGCATCTGCGTTGGCGACGGCCCCGTCTCGCCCGGTCCCCCCGTGTCCGGGTTGTCCGGCCCCATGTCGAAACCGCGCAACCGCTTCACAGCCACCTTGGTCCCGCGGAAGTTGGCAAGCAGCACCTCACCAAAGGAGCCCTCGCCGATGCGTCGTGTCACCTCTGCATGGGGCCCAGAGCAAGGGATCAGAGGGTGCGCATGAGGCGTGATATGTACGGAAAATGTACCGGTATACTGCAGCTCGGCCAGTACGGAGGGGAAGAGGGTCGTGATGAGCTCTACGTTTCAACCCCCAACAAGCTCCCTATCAAGCCCGCTTCTAATTCAATGACAGCAACCCCCAACGCACCCAGCTCATTAAAGTCCAGCTCCCACAGCGCAGCAGCGCAGCGGTAGCGGTCCGCCAGAGAAGCCTCCGGATTGAGCAGCATCACAGACGACCCAGCTGTTCCGCTTGAGGCCAAGCCCAACGCCGCCGACGATGCCGTCATGGCCAAAGCTGCTGCCGCTGCCGCCACCGGCGCCGAAACCGACTCCAACACAGTCGTTATGGGCCCGGTCGAGTTTGTGATGCCCATGGAGGAAGGGCCCATGGAACAGCTCATGGAGGCTGTGGAGGCCACGGAGGAAAGCGACTGTAGAGCCGGTAGCACGGGTAGCGGGTGCTGGGCGTGAGGAGGCACGGCAGCAGCAGGCGGGTGTACGGCAGGAGCGGCTGAGGGCTGCACCGCGGCCGGCAGGAGCGGTTGCAGCGGTTGCATGGGCAGCGGCGGCAGGGGTGGCAGCGTGGGCAGCGGCGCGAGGCCTCCTAGATCCGCTGCCAGGGCGCCGTAGCCGGGGTTGTTGGGCTGCTGCATGTTTTCCGAGGAGTTTGCCATGGAGCCCACGACTGCGACACGCAGGAGGAATAGGAAGAGAGGGAGGGGGTTCAGAATCTAATATTTGCTTCCGTAGGGTTGCATCAGGGCTTAGCAGACGGGGACTTCTTAAGCTCACGCGTCGTGGCCTAACCGCGGATCCAGGTGGTTACACCACCTATTGCAGCCCGCCTGTTTACATCTGTACATTACCTATATAACCCCAGGCGTCAACTTCCTCCCGTGCACAAACAGCTCAACTGTCCTCTCCGTGCCCTCTCCTTCCCTGGCCCCCCACCGCTCACCTGGCGAGGTGGCCGGAGCGCCCATGCACTTGAAGAGGTCCGCATCGCTCACCACGCCCACATAGGCTGACAGCGGGTCTGTCACCGATGCGCGCGAGGGGTCCCGCACCAGCACCCGCCGCACGCCATGCGCCTCGAGCACGCGGGAGCACTGCTCGATCGGCAGGCTGATGTCCACCGAAATGACCGGCTGCGTCATCACATCCTTCACCTGCCGTACACAGCACGAGTAACCCCATGTGCAACACGTAAGACGCTGGGCAAGCATTTTGCGAAGCGTTCCAACTCCAGACAGGACGAGTAAGTTTCCGGGGCTTTTACAACCTGGGGCTACCAGACATCGGGCCAACAACTGACAAGGTGGTGCTTCTATGCTGTTCCCTCCAATGGGAAAAACCGCATGCGCCTGCCCCCAGATACCTTACCTTTGTGCGCTTAAAATTCTTGTTGAACTGCACTTTAAGAAAATCCCGCTTAGTGATGAAGCCCGGTGACGCCCCGCCCGTGTCCACCAACAGCGCCGAGATGTTGTGCTTCGTCATCAAACTCTTCGCCTGACCCAGATCGGCTTCCGCGGAAATAGAGCGGGCCGGATGTGACATGATCCGGGCCACAGAGTCCTGAGCCGAGAACGTAGACCACCAGGTGTAAGCCCCGTCCTTATCGTCCGAAGACGTTGGGCTCGCGTCTCCGCCCGACGCGGCCACAGACTCCCCGCTGCCCACGATCCCAGAAGTGCCGCAGGAACCCGCCACGGCCAAAGCGGCTGCTGTGCATGCAGGCGCCGCTATAGACAAGGATGCCTCGCAGGCAGTGGACCCGCACGTGGTGGAGGAAGAGGCCGGACGGTGGTCTGCCGCAGCCGCAAACGAGCTCGCAGGGCCGGCTGTCGCCGGCGCAAGAGCGGCACATGTGGACTGCTCGTAAAACCCTACTTGGACGGTCCGGCAGGGTCCGGCTTCCAGGCTAGTACGTGGGCTGGGGTTTAGGGTCGTTGGCGTGTGGGATGACGTACGGGGCGGCATTGCGCTGCCCAGGTCGTACGAATCCGGGGGATGCAGTGCCTGATGAGGCACCGGCAGCGAGCGCGTGTGTTGGGGATGGAAGCTGCCTGCGATGAGGGGCGTCGTGGGCCCACCGCTGCAGCGGTCCTCCGTGCTAAGATTGCTGCTGCAACAGCCGTTTACAGGCGGCAGCGTGGGCGTGTGCGCGACACCATGGTCCAAAGTGGCTGTCGACTCCGAGTGCTGGTTCAAGAATGAGAACGTCGCGGAGTCGTGCCGGGCGTTTGAGGCCGGGCTGGGCACCGCAGTATGCTCGGATGCGGCTCCTGATGTCGCGCGTAGCAAAGAGCCTAGACTGCTTATGCTGTGATCCGAGGGCAGCATGCTGCTTGCCGTGGCTGCGTGCTCGTGCTGGTCGCTGAGGTACTGGAATGTGTAGTGGTGATGGGAATGGTGTATGTGTAGGTGGTGGCCATGGGCGTTGGGGTTGAGGTGGCTGTTGAGCAGCGCGCCGTGGCCGCTGCTGGCCCCCGGGTGGCCTGGAACTGCCCCTGCCACAGCGCCCCCAAAAGACGGCGAATCCGGATCCACGCTGGTTTCTGTCGCGTATGAAGCCATGCTGCCGCGGCGGGAGTGGTCATGGACGGTGCCACGTCGACTAAGTCGCACGTGGAGCGCATCCTGCAGCATGGTTACCAGTCCCTCCAGTATTTCCTCACTTAGGTTTTGACCGTCTGCGTCTGTAACAAGGAACCGCCCGCGAAAGCTGTGCTTTCGACGAGCAAACGTCCCCGCGGAAGGTCCATGCGCTGCAGCATCCGGGTCGGGCTCCGCTGTATAACTGACCAAGTTCAGGTCAAGAGCCTCGAACACAGGCATAAGGTCGACCATCCTGATATGACGGGAAGGTGCAACAACTCGGACCAGGGTACCCCCTTCAGTCGCGTCCGTGCTGACGGTAACCTGGTCCGAGCCACCTTCTAGCTGCCCAGGCATCGCTTCACTCTTTCGGACCTAAAAGGTCCGCTCCTGCCGCTGTCCTGGGCAGCAAACACCCGCTTCAAGATGGGCTATTTTGTCGCAACGCAGCCGAGCGGCGCCGTAGAGGTACCTACAGTTATGCAAGCATGCATGCAAAAAATTCATAGAATGTAGCTGCTAGGAACCTGACTGTCATGCCGTCGTGACCGAAAACGAAGAGGGAACGCCTACTCCTCCAAGTATAGCTAGCTAATTAAAAATAGGTTTACAGACAATCACTACTGCTTCAAGCATAAACCGTGCTTACCGGCCAGCCGCAGCGCCGCGTCATGGCCGGCGGAAACCGCTTCAGGGGCAACTTTGTTGCCAAGTAACATAAACTATATAGGGCAGCGTTTTGAGGGTCAGGTGCTGAGGTTGGAGTCACGCAAGAAAAAGACAGTTTCTGGCTCTGTATGAAAATGAAATCTGCTATTGCGGAGATGGCCCTCTAGCCCTGATATGCGTGCAGGGCATCCGCATAGAAACAACAGCGATGCTGGCCCGTCGTTGGCAATCAGAGTTTTCCTCGTACACCGCTGTACATTATGCAATCGGCCCTGGTGTCCTGCTGGCGCCCCTTGGCTGTTGTCGGTGCAGTCGTAGAAGCATGACGGTAAAGCGTGTAGGCCTGCTAGTATCCTTGAGAAACCAGGTATCCCAGGCTACTGCGTGCAGGCAGCATCCTGGCACGTGACACGCGTTCGCAGCGTCATATTAGCCGATTCACGTTCGCGGGATCTCCTGTTGCACCAGAACTTCTGGTATACTACGTGCGCCTGAATTTGCCACCGCCAAGTCGAACATTATACCCAGGTACTGCCATGAGCTTTTTTCAACCCCGCGCGAAACGTGTTAGAATCTAGCCCTGACTTTACTTCGCAGTGCACAGGGTACATTTCTGTATAATTCAAATCTTGACGTTGCACGGGAGTAACTGACGGGGGCACGCCAGACTTGTACAGGTCAGAGTCAGCGGAACAGCCTTGAATCAAGGCGTGCCAGGCCTGCCATCCCGCACTGCGAGTGTCTGGGTCATGTGGGGGTCCATACATCCCGCAACAGTTTACGTTATTAGCTACACGCCATCAAGTCGGATCACGGTGCCAGAAGCCCATCCAGCATGCACCATAATCCCCTTAGTCACCTCCACTTGACTTCTTCCTCTTTCTCCCGGACGCCTCTCCTGCTTCCCGTCGCCCTTCTTCCCCTTCCTCCACCGCACGCCCTTTTCCCTGCTGGTGTTGCCCGCCTAGCTTCTGCTGCTGCCCCTTCTCTTCATTCCCTTCCGGTTGCTTCTCTCCTTTGTGACGCTGCTTGCTGCTATCGCCTCCAGCATCGGCTCGCTCGCTCAGCCCACCATCACCCTCCCGTTGCCCCCGCGCCTCCGTATCACCACCACCCGCCTCGCCCTTCGCCTGCGCTTGATCAGCAGACTCGTCCCCTGCGGCCGACTTCTGTCGCTGCTCCTCCTCCTCCTCCATATCCCGTTGCTCCGCTCGCCGCCTCTTCTTCTTCTGCTCCTCCTCCCTTCCCACAACCTCCTGCTTCTGCCTTCGCTGCCCCTCCTCCTTCTCCACCTTCCCCTTCTCCAACTTCTGCGCCTCTTGCCTCCCTTCCTTCCCCTTCTTCTCCTTCTGCTGCTGTGTCCCCTTCTGCGCCCCATTCGCCAGCTGCTGCTGCTGCTGCTGCAACTGCACATCCGCGCTCCTCTCCGCCGCCAGCAGCGCCTCCAGCTGCTGCAGCGCACCCGACAACGCCGGCCGGAACGACTCCACGCGCTCCGGAACCAGCTTCAGCTCGCGCACATAGTTGTTGTCGGCCTTGCGGATCATGGCCTTGAAGTGGCGCATGTCCTCGTCGCGCAGTAGCGTGATCACACGGCCGGGCTTGCCGGCGCGGGCGGTGCGGCCGGCCCTGCGTGAGAGGAGTAGTAGTAGGAGTTAAAGCAGGTTGCAGGTCGTGTGTTGTATTGTGTTGTGTGGCAGCAGAGAAGAGGCGAATCATGCACTATGAAGCCCAACCCCACCTGTGCACGTAGGTCTTGGCGTACACGGGCGCATCGTAGTTGATCACCAGTTGCACGCAGTCCAGGTCCATGCCGCGCGTCATGGCGTCAGACGCGACGAGCACCCGAGCACCGCCCTGCTTGAACCTCTCCAGCCCCGCGGTTCGCTCCCGCACGGCCACGTGACTCGAGTACTCAACCACCGTCGCCGACAGCTCCGGAACCGCGCGCAACATCAGGTACAGCCTGCGCAGACACATGCGACGCAGGCAAGGTCAGGTTCGGCAGTTAGGATTGCGCAGGCAAAAGTTGTGTTCGGGAGGCACGGGAAAAGAGAGAGTGAGAGGTGAAGCAGTGGCCGTGCTACCGGAGACGAGACGGAAGCACAGGATCGGTCCCGAAAGAAGTCGCCACAGTCACGCAGCTGTTCCTGCTCTCAACATCCCCCGCCCAAAAGTACCCTTTCACCCTTCCTCTCAGCCAACAGCCACCCTTCCTTTCCCCCTCACTTGTGCGTCATGTCCAACGAGGAAGTAAACACGATGCAGCTCTGCGCCTCCGCCGCCGCCTCGCTCAGCAACGCCAGCAGCACCAGCGGCTTGCGAGCGGCGGAGCACAGCAGCCGGAACTCACTTAGGCTGCGAGGCAGCGAGTACCGCGCAGCAGCAGCAGCAGCAGCTGCGGCGGTTGCTGGCTTGGTTGCGGCTTCGGCAGCAGCTCCGCCGGTGGCGGTGGGTTCCAGGGAGGCGACGGCAGCGAGGGAGGCGGGGGAGGCCGCTACCGTGGCCACGTAGCGCGGCTGGTGCAGGGCTAGGCGCTGCAGCTTGGCGGGGTCGCGGGTGAGGGTGGCGGAGACGATGATCTTGACCACCCTGGCGTGCGGAAGGGGCGTGAAGGAGGAGGATGAGGGAGGGGGGAAAAGGGCGTGAAGAGGGAAAAAGCTTCGGTGTAAGGAACCGCAGCCATACGTGTAAAGGAGAGACCAGGACGTCTGAAGCAGCAGATGTGCTGTACACCGGTCTGCGTGTTGTAGCACAGCTAGCAGGTAGCCACCCCTGTACCCCAAGCGCGCCCCTGTTGCCGTCGTACCAACCTTGGAACCGCAAACGGTAGTGCCGTACCAACCGACGCCGCCGGCCAGCGTGCGGCGAAGTGGACTTGGTTATCCCCGTCACCATCGCCATGGTCGGCATAGTGACCCATGGGTCCGACGCCGCGTGGTGGTTGCTGCTGCTGCTGCTGTTGCGAGGGCGCCGAAGGCAGCTGCGCCAGCACCCTCGGCAGCCACTCCTGGTAGCTCTGACGCAGCAGCCGGTCCGTCTCGTCAACCACCTGTGCAGGTAACACCAGAAGTGCGGTCGTACGACAGTGTTCAAGGGCGACAGCATGTCAGGAGGGCTACACAGCGCTCGACCGTTCCCCATGCTAACACAAAGCCCACTCGTCTCCCCGCTGCCCCCTCCTACCAGGAACCGCAGGTGCCGCAGCGTGAAGCCCGGAGTGCCGCTCAGATGCGCCATCAGCCGACCCGGAGTGGCAACAACCACATCCGCACCCCCCTTGCCGCTACCACTGCTGCAGCTGCTGCTGCCGCCATTGCCACCACCGCTAGCACCGCCGCCAGCAGCAGCAGCAGCAGTAGCTGCCGCTGCCGCAGCTGCACCCGGCGCAAGGGGCGCCCCCACGAGCTGCGCCGCCTCAGCTGCCTCGGAGGAACGGGCCGCGGCCAGCGCGACACGCAGCTGTACGGCATCGCATAGAGGGCGGAATACGTCGTACACCTGGGGGAGAGGCAGGGGTAGGGAGGGCGAAGTGAAGCAAAGCCGCAGCGTTTACCGCTACCATGGTTGGAGGCTGCTGGTGTGGCTGGTGCGGGGGTTGGAGCACGGGGTCGGCATGCTCTCCCGCTCCGGGACTCATCCTCTGAACCCTATCCTGTCCTCCTCCTCCTCCTCCTTTCCCTCACGGATTGCTACTATAGCTAACAACCTGTTCTTTCCCCTTCTCTTCCCCGTCTATATACCTGCGCGGCTAGGTCTCGTGTTGGCAGCACCACCAGCGCCTGCAGCCGCCCCGCTCCGCAGCCGCCCCGCCGCCTGCATCAGGGGACCGGGCAGCCGTGTAGGCAGGGCAGCGGGCAGTGAGGACCGCAGGGAGGACAGCACAGAGCAGCAGGCACTGAGGTCAGGGGGCAGCAGGCAGCAGGACAGCTGGGAGGAGACAGCACAGGACGGAAGCGGCACCAACAGGCAGGGCTAGCAGGGCCTGCCAGCAGCAGCTAGCCTACTCCCGCAGTAGTACTGCAGTGAGGAGGGGACAGCGCGGGGGGCGGCAGGCAGGGCTAGCAGGGCCTGCCAGCAGCACCCCTACTCACGCCGTGGCACTGCAGAGGGCATTGATGACGGGTAGCGCGTACGCCAGCGTCTTGCCGCTCCCCGTGGGGGCAGCCACGCAGAGGTCGTGTGCGGAGGAGCGGCCGCCGCCGCAGTGCTGCCACACGGCCGCCTGCACCGGGAACAACTCACGGAAGCCCGAGCCTGGTGGGCGTGGGCGTGCAGGTGCGTGGAGGGAGGGGGCGTGCGAGTGCGTGGATGGGCGGATGGAAGGAGGGGAGGAGGGGCGCGAGAGGAGAGGTGCGGATGGTATGGATGTTGTAGGCTGGGCGCTGGTGTGATAAGTTTACAAGAGTGGAACAGGTGTGGGTGGTGGTGCTGATTTTGAGTAGCGTGCGTGCGCAATTGGCGTGAGCGGTATGGCGTGAAAACGGGGCGATGGGGAGAATGGGATGTGGTCCATGCCAGTTGTGTGCAGGAAGAATGTGTAGGAAAGATAAGCAAGTGGTCGCCAGCTAACGGCGACAGAAGTCTGCAGGTTGTACGGCATACCTTGTGAAAGCTCTGTTGCTAAACGTGGGTCTAAACCAAGCACGTCGCCTATAGGAACGCCGCTTCCTGCCTCAATGGTGATTGGCACGCGCATCCAAGGTAGGACGGGACCCGCCTTGGGGACGTGTGCCATGCCTCCGGGCGGACCCGGCGGGCCGTTGGCGCCGCCGTCGGCAGAAGTTACCGGCTGAGGCATTGCAGAACTAATTGCAGCTTTAATATGCTTTGCACTTATGCACACGGCGTGTACTCGTTGCGCCGACAACTAGGCGACTGCATGACGGAACCTGGGGCGGCCAATAGGCATAAAAGAAAAAGATCTTTCAACTAAACGTGCAGCGTCATGCTGTTAAGCTGTTAGAGGCAGTGCTAATCCATGAGATACAGGTACGTACGGCATTCTGTCAAGTTTACTCCTATCATCTGCATAAGGTCGCCTTACCTGAATCTCATAGGAAACTTCGAAATCCGTTCTTTGTGATTCCTTCTACATACTTTTGCTTTGCATACATACTCAGGAATTGAACCTCGAAGTTTAGTCCTTGCTAACGCTACCAAGGCGCCGCGCTCTTAGTGGGCTTAAGAGTCACCTGATCGCTACCCTTATTGAGCTTGTGGAGGCTGACTGGCAGTGGCGTCTTGACGACTGGTAGGGTTTGAGCCTCGGCCTTGCGAATCGTGTGCAAGGCTGCAAGCAATGGAAGATGCGGCCTAGGCTTCTCACAGCGTTACTTGGTTTGATGCTCGCTTTGTGCCGGCTCCTGCCGCTGTGGCGGCTACCTTTCTTTGGCCGCCTTGAGTGGAGATTCCATCCACGTCACACCTATAGCCGTTTGCTTTGACGAGTATTTCAAGGTGGTCGTTTTTGCCTGATCTACAGGTTCGTCTCGCAAGGCGTGCTCATTATCTGCAACTTTCCTGGCAACCTGGACAAAACGTCCCCGCTGCATGTCCTTGCAAATGAACTCCGTCCTTCCGCTTTACTACAGCCTTCGAAACGACTTAGATTACTTGATCGTGACCTAGCGAATACTGGGTAGCTCATCGCTAGCGTTAGGTGTCGCTACTTGACGGTGGGCGGATTACCAAAGTCGTCCAGTAGAGATCTAGCGCTAGCAGCTTAGCCGACCTAGTACGTCAAGACCTTAATTTCTTAGTATGCGTGCCACTAAGAAGAAGGCCGCCGCTACGGCGTCCGCCGCCGGCAAGCTGCAGCCTGCTCTTAACGACGCAATCCTCGACACGGTAAGTGCTGTTTGGAAATTCGGGTAACGTACGAATTGTATATACATGGTTACTATCCTTATGCGAAGTAATAGATCATTCCTTAGCTACAACGCCATGTGCATTAGTGTGCAATCCTAACAATCAGTCACCTTCCTCCAGGCAAACGCAAAGGGAATCCGCAGCTGTGTCGAGTGCGGCGCAACTTCAACTCCGCAATGGCGTGAAGGCCCAATGGGTGAGATAACCGTTACGCTGACGTAAGCCTTGCAACGCCCGCCCAAATACTCCGCTTCCAGCTGCCGAGCTGCCCCCTTTCCTCAACCTGCCATCCTAACTTGCAAGCAATTAAACCGACACCTGTTCTGCCATGCCTTAGGTCCCAAGACGCTGTGCAATGCTTGTGGCGTTCGACGCCAGCGGATGATTCGCAAGCAGCAATCTGCGCAACAGGAGTTCCTTATGCCGACGGCGCCTGTGGCGGCGGTGCAGGCGCGCAGGCGGCTGACAGCCACCCGTGAACCCTCCCTGGTGCGTTACCCTGTCCTTTGCCCGGCTTGGAGGACTGTCTAGACAGAGAAGCAGCCTTAGCTCAGCTCAGCACCCCTTCTCCTGCCATGTGAAGTATGCTTACCAGGCCTCCCTAAGCGATTGCCCTCTGCCGCGAACTTTTGCTGACAACTGTAAACCCTATTACGTTACCTTAACGCTCTAACGCTTCTACATCGCTCGTTGCACAGGCTCCTTCAACCCTACTGACGGACGACTCTCACCTCGGTGGCGGCGGCGGCGGCGGCGGGATCTCGGGCTCAGAGCAGTCCAGTGACGATACTGACCTGGAGTGGGCAAGCCAACACACCCGCGCTCACGCCCACGCACAGCACCCACACCACCAGCAACATGACCCGCACCCACACCCGCACCCACACCCGCACCCGCGGATGCACTCTAACAACAGCTGTAAGGAGGAAGAAAGCGCAGCGTTTGACCTACTCTTCTTTGCCGGTGTGGAATGCGGCGGTGGTGGCGGGGCGCATGGGGATGAGGAGGCGGACCAGGAGGTCAAGGGCGGCTATTCCGGCCGCAGCGGTTTGCGACGGCAGGCGTCCGTGCAGCGCCGCTCCGACGACTACTTCTACTATCCTTACAAGGACGAGGGCGCCTTGGAGGAAGAGGGCGGTGGTGAAGGAGAGGGCGAGGGCCTGAGCATGGGCGTTGTGGGGACGACTAGCAAGCGGCGAAAGGTCGCCGTGGCGACAGGAGGAGGATCTCCGCTGGGGTTGCCTCCGTTGCTGCGGGGCGCTTCGTCCTCTACAGAGGTGGGTGCTGTTAGGTGATGATTATATGAGCATTGCCTCCCTGCATGCTTCCCTTCTTGGCTATTTCCTCCGTTGGATACGTACAGGATATGGCCCCTTTCCCTTGTTCTCTTCTTCCTGGCTCAACCGGCTTCCCCTTGTTTTCTTCTTCTCTACCCTCATCCCATCAGGCGCTGGAGAGCCACCACCTGTCGGCACCTCCTCCCCGCGCTCTCAAGGCAACCACCATGAGCCTCTTCGACCGGCCTTCCTCCGCTGCTCCCGCCGCCTCGGACCTCTTCTGCTCACCATTCCCACACCACCCTCACTCCCTCCCACACCACCACCCTCACTCTCACCCTCTCCCTTCTCTTCACCCTTACTCCCTCCCACACCACCCTCACTCTCTCGAGCCCTCTGGCCGCCTCCAGCACCTAGCTGCCGAGCAGCAGACGCAGCAGCTGCCCTCGGCGCCTCCTAGCGAGCCCACAGGAAGCGCTGACAGCACCACAGGAGCTGGTGGTGGCGGTTCTGCAGCCTCTAGCGATTCCTCACAATCCCTAGCTTTCACCTCCTCCTTACCTTCATCAGCCGCCCTTCCTCCTGCAGCCCCTCTGCTGCTTTCCTCCGCCCCTGTTTCCCTGCCGGTTTTGCCGCTTTCTCTCCCCATGTCGTCATTGCCGCCTCACCCCTCCGCCTCAACGCCGCTGCCGCTGCACACCGTATCAGCGCACGACGTAGAGCTCTGGACGCGTCTGAATGCAGAGTTTCAGCTTGCATGTCAGCAGCTGATGCGCGCCAATGCCGCCTGTGAGGCTGTGGGTGCTGTGGTGGCTGAGCAGCGGGCAGCAGCGGCGGCAGCGCACGAGCTCGCGGCTGCGGCCTCTCAGCAGCTGGCGACTGGGGTGCGGTCCATGGCTGATCGGTTTGGGCTGAGGGATGTCCTCGCAGAGCTGCATGCAGCGCAAGCGGTGAAGGCGGGGGCTGCAGGGGCGTCGCTGCTGCCGGCGGCTGCAGCAGCGGAGGTTGTCGCTGGGGCGTCGCGTTGAGGCTGGAGCAGGTGGTGCGTGGCTGTATGTGTGGGGTTTTATAGGGTTGGGATTTTCGTAAGCGGCAGGATAGAGGGGGGCCTGGGTTGGGTTGTGAAGCGGCGTATTTTGGAGTGCATGGGATTGCTAATGGATGGTCCGCTGCTTTTGGAGTAATGCTAAGTACAGGTTTGGATTAATGAGCTGGACGTAAGGGGAGGATTTCCCCGCGCCAGCAGCGCGTTTGTTGCGGTGGGGTTGTGGGGGATTTGCTCAATTCTGTGTAATGGAGATTCAGTGAGATTTTGCTGTTGAGAGTGTATCGGCCAGGATGAAAATGAGGAGGAGAAGAGAAGGGTGTGCGGGAGATCCTGGTAAAGAAGAGGCGTAAAAGCTGTTAGTTGAGAATCTTACGCACACCCAGTCTGTGAGGCTGGGTGATGTCCTTTGGGGTTTCCCCTGGTAAAGGGGATTGTCTCGCCCGTGTCACATGTGCCTTCTTACCTGCGTCCCGCCCTTTGATATGGTGCTTCTTATGTTGCCGATGATTTGCAAACACTTTCTACACAAGGAATCATCGTCTGCGCTGTGACAGTGAAAGGCGCTAGCGACACTGTTATGGCGTGGAATGGGTGTTCTGATCAGGTGTCTAAGTTTGCTCGCACGCCACACACAAACTGCCACTGTCTTTTGGGGCCGGCATGCCACATTATCGTTGCTCGCACTTACCTCTCGTTGTTTCCCTGTAGACCTCCGCAAGCAACATGTAGCAAAAAGGGCTCTCGCATAAGCGCCTTGTATGCGCTTGCCGTACACGTGTGTGAGCCTAAGTCAGTCAGATATCAGGCACGATTGTTGCTGTTGAGGATGCTAAGGTTTGGGAGGAACAACATTTGTACCATATATGATTAATGTTCCATTTTGGGTGGACGGTGTGTGTTGGACGCTGGTTTTCCCCTTACGATCAGGCGCCATTCACACATAAAGACACATTTCGCAATTACACCGCAATTCCTTAATTTGTTCGCGACCCGCGACTCTCATTAATGCCGCCTTGTCTGCAGCAGCAGCAGCTGCGGTTGCGTTTGCTGCTACTCGCTTTGGCATAAAGCTTTAAAGGGTCGCAGGCAGCCGTGGCTTATCCTTGCTTTTGTTGGCCCTCTCGTGCCGTCGGTCGGCACTGTAATACTAATGTTGCGGGATTTTTTGGATGCTGGTGAAACCGGTCTGGTTCGTCGTCTCTGGCACGCTGCGGCATCGGGGGGCCAAGCGGATAACGATGCCCCTTGGCAGACGTGCTGGGAAGTGAGACGACAGGGGTAATGTATAAAGAGGCAGTGAGGCTTATGCGCTGTGAAGCTGGTATTTTGGGGAATTCGAAGGGATGATGAGACAGGGCGGGTTTGGAGGCTGTGTTTTACTACAAAGCTTGGTTAGGTGCTTTAGTACTTGTGTGCGTGTCCTTGGATAATACGGATAATAAAGTTATCTGAACTCATGACAGAGAGGGGCGTGTGAGCCGGCGACAACAAGAGGCACGAGCAAGCTTTTCGCGTATACATGCAATCTGTCATGTGATGGCTTCGCTCGACGCCCTGCTGGTTGCCAACCTGACATTGTCTTTGATACGTGTGCTCACAAGAGGGGTCTAAGAGAGGATGAGTGAGATGGCGCGTATGCCTTTTGCCGTCAAGTGAAGCAGAGCGCATGTGCCGTCTCGTTGGAAGCGATCACGAAAACAACTCCTGATAATATATGTTGATCGTTCCCCCTCGTTCTCGCCCCGTTGCTACCATCACCTCCTCCGTCGCTCCTCGCCTGGAAGGTTGAGGTGTTGGCTCCGGGTATGCATTTTTATTAGGCTTCTGGTGTGCTGGTGTCGCCTGCCGGTGCCGAGTCTTTTGCCAGGTTCTTGCTACCATGGTATTGCTGTGCTTCCATTCAGGGTCCTTCCGGAACTGTATCCTATAGAGATACCGTGAGCTGCCGGTTCTCTGGCCGTTTCCTGTGCTGACACGTGCTTCCCTGCTGCGCAGCGCTTGCCTGCCAATCTCCCTTGCTAAACATGTGTACCCACCAACACATTTAGAGAGACTGACAGGCAGATACATTGTATGAACGGCAGAGCAGCAGTGGGTGACTATGGTGTTGGTGTATGTCTTGCAACGGCTAGGGTACGGAGGGCTCTCGGGCATCTGACCCTCTGTTACCTTGCGTGACGCATGATCTATAGGGGGGTTTGACATTAACAGGTTCGGAAACGCTGAAGGGAGGCTGACTGCTGCACTCATCTTGTGCTTTCACTGCGTAGTTTTTCTGTTCGTTTGGCATGAATTTGGACCTGTATAAAGCTATGGGTGGTGGGCTGCGCTGCAGTTACCGTGGTGGGTGACGTGGCTTGCTCCCCTGTTATGCCAACGGTTTAACTAACCTCGCCTGCATGCCAGAAATGTTTGCGGGTTAGAAACGTTTGGCCCCGGGGGTATGCTACTATTGTACGCTGAGTCCCTGGAGCACTGCTTTCCACCATTTGAACAACCACGCCACCTGAATACGCTACAGAATAAAGCTTTGATAGTTGCTGAATAATTAGCTAGTAATAACAGTTGTGCGCGCTTGCAGCTTTTGTTGTTATTAATACGTTGTAGAAGGCTTTGATAGTGGGTTGCGTTTTGGGGTTTTCAATGGTGACTGGAAATTCAATATGGTCTAAAACATTGTGAGGGCCTTACTTCCCCAGGAAGAGACCATGGCACAGCCCCATTAGAACGGGCGGCCTTCAAAGACGAGGCTTGTGCCATGGTTCAGATAGCGTTGCTGCCTACCATACCACCCTACGCAAGCCGATGATGGTGCGCACTCGCCCACACTGTGACGACCAAGTTTTCTCAAGCCCATTGTAACGCAAAATCAATATCCCTTGCACACTCTCTGTGTCTCTCTGCGCAATCCACATGCCAACACGGCACGGCACCATCCTGCCACCTTATACTCCCAACCTCTGTTCAGCCTGCCTCTCGCTTTACGCTTGTCACTCCCCCCAATTTCCGCATCCTTTACCCGCCCCACCTCACGCTTTCTCCTCACCTTGGCTTCCTACCCATCATTCATGATCACCCATCACCAAGCACCCCACACGTTCACACCGTCTCCTGAAGGCTCTTATACTCCTGCACGCTTCCCTTCACCACCACCTTTCCCAACCCTCCCTCTCCTCCCTCGCCGCCCTCTCTCCGCCGCTTCAGCTCCGCCGCCTCCTCCTCACTCGCGCCTTCTGGACCGAAGCCGCCCCCGCCGGGTGTCAGGATGCGCAGCCGGTCTCCCGCCTCCAGCCTCACAGTCGCCTTGGCGCCCAAATTGACTGTACGGCCGTTGCTGCGGATGAGCAGGTTGAGTCCGGGCTGCGCGTCTCCCCCACCGAGCAACCCAAAGGGGCGGATGGCTCGCCTCTCAGATAAGATCCCGGCGGATAGCGGTCGAAGGGCTTCAATCTGAGGAAGGAGTTGGGGAGGGACGGTTGTTGGCATGGCTAGGGGGGCACAAGACAGACCGGTACTACTGCCAGTACATCTATCTACAGTATCAAGCTCCCAACGTAGGGTATTACGTTTTTGCGGAGGCATGCAGCAGTGCCTGCTGCTCGGGTACCCCAAGCACGACCTTCCTCGGGGCCATACACTCTCCTCCCACGCAGCCCTCCCGCACATCCCTCTCGCCTCCTCACCTCCCGCACCACGCCATCTCCTCCCCGCCAGCATCCCGCCCCGCCCGAGCCCTCTCGCAGCCGGAAGCAGTGCAACACCACCGGGTAGCGCCGCTCCAGGATCTCCGGGTCCGTGATGCGCGTGTTGGTCATGTGGGTGTGCACGCCGCTGCGACCATGCCAGCCGGGACCCGCACCCGCACCGCCCGCGATGGTCTCGTAGTAGCCCATTTGCTCGTCGCCAAAGGTGAAGTTGTTCATGCAGCCCTGTGGGTATCGTAGCATGGGTCAAGGTGTGTTGTTGGGGGTTAAGGTGGTTACGGCCAAGGTTTCGCAAGGAGAAGGAGGACGGGAGCCCCGGCTGAAAGGGGAAAGTAAATCAAACACCTACATGACCCATGGGTCGTTTTGCACCCATGTAGTCATCCACTCATCCTGCAGCCCACCTCCCATTTATTTACCCATGCACTGCAACCGTGTCTAGCTGCTAGGGCTTATACCTGCGACGCCGCTGCCGCCTGGAATGCCTTGAGCACCACGTCCGTGACCCTCTGGCTTGTGAGCACGTTGCCGCCCACCACCGCCGCAGTGTCGGAGGGGTTGAGGATGCTGCCGGGCGGGATGCGCACGGTGATGGGGGCCAGGCAGCCCTGAGGGAGATCAAAGATATACCAGAACCATAGGTTAGGGCAAAGCATTGGGGATAGGGTGAAGAAGTTTATCACGAAACCAAAATTAGTTGCCCTGAGGGGGAGGGGTGACGGGACAGAGAGAAAAGAGTATGGCAATACTTAGGCTGTAAGGCAGGGCGAAGGTGGGGCGAGAGGCAAGCGACAGCGGGAAGGACCCGAGGGGAAAGAAGGTTGTAGCTTGTAGGTTGTAGGTTAGGGCAATACCCTAGCAGTCTTTCTTCTGGCATGATGACTTACAACTAAGTATAACTAGGGCCATACCTGGTTGAGGGGTATATCGCTGGTCACGAGGCAGCGCAGGGAGTAGATGATGGCGGAATAGGTGACGGCGGGGGGCGCGTTATGGTTGGCGAAGACCTCGGGACCTGGGCGGGAGGAGCCCCAAAAAGAAATTACGAGCCGCCGGGATGGGGGGCAGATGGTGGACAGGAGGGGGGGGGTTGAATGTATGGGTATGGATGTAGCTGGAGTTGATGGCTGCAGGTGGTGCTGAGGGGCTGTAGCTGTCGCGGCCTTCCTTCTCAAAAGCATACGTGAGAAGCAAGCCAAGAAGACGGATGTAATGCAGATAAACGAATGTGTACATGCCCCAGGCGCGCATCACGTACCTGTTCCCTCGAAATCGAACAGCGCGGACCCCTCCCTGCGGTCGATGGTGACGGTGAGGGCGATGGGCGTGCCGTCGTCCATCTGGTCCCGTGCGCACACCCGACCCACCTCCGGGAGGCCCTGTGGGTGGGTGCGAGGAGGACAGGAACGGGGTGCTACCGGTAAAGGGACGTACCGTACAACTATGCTGCCTATCGGTAGGGCTGGGTAGAGAGGAAGCTAACCACGTTGCCTACTGGTAGATGGACCAACGCGAGGTGATTGGGTTGACGGTTGAGGAGAAGACAGGACCCCCAACCCAACGGACACCAAGTCCTTCCAACATCTCCCTTCCTCCTTCTCCCCCTACACATCTCTTCTCCCGCTCTCCTACCTCGCCCTCCCGCTCCAGCCCTCCCAGCCGCCCCCACACAATCCTAACATGCAGCCTAATGCAGAATATGCAGCCCTATTAACCCCACCTGCCGCCCTCCCTTCCTCCCTTCATCCCCCCCCCACCTGCCGCCTGCTGAACTCCCGCAGCATGCCCCGCACCGACTGCTCCGCGTTGGCCTGAATGTGGCGCATGAAGGCGGCCACCACCGGCAGGCCGTACTCGGAGATGAGGTCGCCCACCAGCGCGATGCCGCGGGTGTTGGCGGCGACCTGCAAGTGGGGGGAGGGGATCATCCAGGCGGCAATGGGGATCGCACGGGCGGGGTTTCAGGGTTCAAGCGGTACCGGTGGCTGGTTATTACTGGGGGTCGGTGGGGTTGCCGGTGAAGGAAGAGAAAAAGGGAGTTGGCAAGAGAGGACGTATTGTGGCAAGAAGGGCTATAGCGCAAGGGTTCCTCCGTAAAGACGCAGACAGCAGGGAAGCAGGTGACGCTCCTTCCCCTCCTCCCTTACCCGTTAGTTTCCTTAATTTTACCCTCCCCTACCTGCGCCTTGAGGTCTGAGAGGTTGTCGGAGAGGTTACGGGTGCCGCTGATGCCGGGGATGCGGTCCGCCAGCCGCCCGGGGGCCAGCAGCAGCTCCGTGATGCCAGCCTCCTGCATCGAGATGGGGGGGATAAGTGATAAGTGCAGCTGGGGTAAATACAAGGAAAATCGGGGTAAAAAATTAAGCGCGGTAGAGGAAGCAAGTAACTGTGTGTGCATGGGGTTGTTCCAAGGGGATTAGGTAAAATGAGCCGCGGAAACACACCGACCCTGGCCGTAAGCGGAAGCAAGCGACGAACACTGTGCATGGGCGGGAGGGGAGTTGTTCCAAGGAGTGACGCAGGGGCCAGCGCTGTAACACGACGCGGAGTCGACATACCGGTATGGTTCGCAGCTGGGCGAGCATCCCCCTCACCATTTAGAAAAAACTGCTTCCCTCTACCGGTATCTCTGACCCCTCACCATCCATAGATCGATCGATCGAGCATGTGCTTGCGTTTGTCGTACCTGGAAGATGCCTTGTCGTACGATTTTGAAGCTCACAATCGCAGCTCCCTCCTCCACCAACAGCCGACTCGTGGGGGGCATGCCTAGGCGGATGGGAGGGAGAGGGGAAGGAGCGCAAGTGGTGTTTTTGTTAAGAAAACTGGCCATGGCACCTTTGTTTGCGACCGTATCTATATGTGAAGCTCAGGCCGGGGCCATCCCGCTCTGTTCCTCCCTCCCCTCCCTCTCCAAACCTTTCTCCTCTTTATCCCCCTCCTTGTCCCTCCCAACACCAACGCGCTTCCCACCCACCCCACTCACTTCCCGGCGAGATGCCTCCGATGTCCGCATGATGCCCGCGGGACGCCACGAAAAACACAATGCGCCGCCCGCCCTTCCCCCTCCTCCCCGCCTCCCCTCCCGCCTCTCCCGCCTTCTCCTCCTCCGCATCCGCGAACACGGGTGTGATGACGGTGATGTCGGGCAGGTGGCTGCCCCCCGCCAGCTGCGGGTGGTTGGACAGCAGCACATCGCCCTCGTGGAGCCCCTCGGCAGCACCTGGACCGCCCGGGGAGTAGTAGCGGATCTGCAGGGAGCGGAGGGGGTGCGTGGTGAGGGGGGGAGTGCGGATATGTATGAAGCGCGAGCTCAACATGCGAGGCGCTTGAGGAGATGGGATGTGCACGCCCTACCCTACCTGTTCCACCACCTCTCCAGGTGCCTTCCCCACCTTCCCACCCCCCACCCCACCCCAACCCACCTGGAACCTCACAGCCTCCGCCATGGCCCCCAGGTGCACGGGCAGGTGCGGCGCATTGGCCACCAGGCTGCCGTCGGGGCCGAACAGCGCGCAGCTGAAGTCCAGGCGCTCCTTAATGTTGACAGACACGGAGGTGCGCTGGGAGCGGCGGGAAAAAGGGGGGGGGATTCCAACTTATGGTGTGATAGTGGTAAACTAGCTAACGGGTGGGGAGGGGAGGGGTAAGGGGTAGGTGTGGGGGAGTGAGAGGAGGGGTAAGGAGGGTAGGTAGGGAGGAAGGATGGGATGCGGGTGACAAGGGCGATAGCCCGGTTATCAAGAGAACGGAAAGTGCATGGCCCCCACACCTCTGCCTTTCCACTTCCACTCCCCTCACCTGTAGCGTGCGCCCCATCTGTTCCGCTATGCCCATGAAGCGGTGGCTGAAGATGGCTAGCCGCACCGGGTCACACCCCACACCTGCTCCTGCTCCTCCTCCTCCTCCTCCTCCTCCGTCAGCCCTCTTCTCCTCATCCTTCTCCTCTTTCTCCACGACCGCCACCTCCTTCTTCATCTCCTTCATCTCCGCAACACCCGCCACCTCCTGCCCCTCCTGCTCCGCCTCCTCCTCCGCCTCCTCCTCCGCCTCCATCCTCACGTTCAGTCCGCCCGTCACCACCGCCCGCCACCCCGGCTCTACCAGCAGGGTGGTGGTGGGTGCAAGCAGCAGCGCGGGGCCTCGCAGCGTGTGGCCGGGGCGCAAGGAGAAGAGCGAGTAGGCGGGGGTGGGGGTGCGGCCGGCCGGTTCGAAGAAGGTGGAAGCAAGGGTGACGGGAGGGGGGAGTGGACCTGCGGGAGAGGGGTGTGGGGTGGTGAGGAGTGCGTAGCATAGGGGTGAGAGCGTGTGGTGCGGGGAACATTAGGACATAAAGAGAGAGTGGATGTGTTATAGGGAGGCGTGTATAAGTAAGGGACCGGTAGATGAGGGCGAAGAAGACAGATTGGAAACTGTTGGGAGTTGGCGGAGAGGGATGCAGTACGGCGCCGTACGGTACCCACCCGGGTTAGCTGTGGCACCACCACCCGCCGCCTCCTCCTCGCCATCCTCCCCAGCTAACGGCCTGGCTCGTCCCACCGCACGCACACGTAGGTCGTCGATCCACACCTCCCGATCCAAAACGAATCCAAATTCCCGTCGGTAGGCGGCGGCGAACGCTTCGCCGTACGCCGCTGGGCCGCCATTGACCCCAATGGCAGCGGCGCCGCCGTCGTCATTGGCGTCCGCGGCGGGCGCCTCGTCTTTGGCCGTAGGTTGCGGTTGCTTTGGCGGTTGGGGTGGTTGCTGGGGTTGTGTGGCGGGCGGCGGTTCGGGTGTCATGACGGCCACGTCAGTGCCGTGGTAGCGCAGGTTGAGGAAGCGCTCCGTGGTGATCTGGGAGCGTGTGAAACCCTAGGAGCGGGGCGGGCGGGAGGCGGGTGACCCGCGGGTCATGACACGGGCGCGAGGGGGCGTGAAGATGAAAAAACATTTGTAACCGACTGAATTCCACAATGTCGCGTTTGTGTGGGGAAACGGACACAGAGAGCACCTTAACATTGCCGCAACTTAACATTTTTGTTCACATGCCTTGCATTTGTCCCATACATCTTTGGAACCGGTAACGTGGTAACCGGTGCGATATTACTACTCATGTTTACCTGGTCTAGCAGCTTCTGTACGGCAGTTTCCTCCAGCCGCCGCTGCCTCTCCAGCAGCTCCGGGTCCGGACCCGTGGGTCGCAGTCTCGCAGCTGCCGGCTCCTGCACCTCCGCCACCACATCAGCCAGGTGGATACCCACGGCGCTCAGGATACCCGCGAAACTGCGGGAGGTCAGGGGGGAAAAAGGAGGTAAGGGGTCAAAAGAAGAAGAAAGCGGGGTCAGGGGATCAAAACCACGGAGTTAGTGGGGATCAGGGGGAGGGAGTTAGGGGTTGTAGTGTTTGAGGTTGGCGAAAGTTAGCGCCCCAAAGTGGCGCCGCATTAAGGGACTATGGTTTAGCATGGTGGCAAGACGGCGTTAAAGTAAGCGCTGTTTTTTAGTTCTAGACGCTTGCAAACATTTACAAAGCGACTACAGAAGGATGATAAGCCATTGTCGTACAAAAATGCGGGCAAGGGCAGAAAACAGGGCGCCCTGGCCCGGGTCCCGATCCCGGTCCGGGCTACCGCCTTTCACTGAACACTCAGCATTCCAAATTTTTATATACCCTTGTACAAAAGCCCGCTAAATAATCTGAAAGCCTTCAATAACACCAGAATTAGGACACGCAGGATGCCGAAGTTCCTTCCCGCCTTTTTTGGCGAGCCATACGCAAAAAGCATTCCAGCCTTTGCAAAATATTTTAACATACTACTGTTTGTAGTATTTTAACATACTACAGAATCGGGCTATTCGTCATGGCGCTCTTCTGCGATCTACTTCTACTCGCGGCTGCAACTCACCGGTGCACAAAAATGGTCTTCATGCCTAGCGCCTTGGCGATGGCGCACGCATGCTGCCCGCCGGCGCCTCCGAAGCACGCCAGCACGTGCTTCGCCGCGTCGTAGCCGCGCATTTGCGTGAGCGCGCGGATGGGGCGACACATGGCTTCGTTGGCGACCCGCAGGAAGCCCATGGCCACCTCGTCCGGGGAGCTGAGGGAGGGGGAGCCTGCAGGGTGCGGTGCGGGAGGTGGGAAGAAGAGGAGACGGTTAACTAACAGGGTGGAGTGGGAGGTAGGAAAGGGCGGGAGGGGTATGAAGGATAGGAGGTAGCAGAAAAGGAGGTCGTATGGGGCACTGGGGGGTAAAGTAGGCACGAAGGGTACCGGTATGTTATGTGGTGGTGTGGAGGTTTCCTAATTACTGAAGGACAACGCATGGGCCGTGGAGGAGAGAAAAAATGACCTTCCAACGACTCACCGTTGGCGGTTTCGAATTCGTTGACTTCCCGTGTCACTGCTGCGAAGGCGGTGGCGGTGGCGGCGGCATCCAGCGGCGCGTCCTCCTTGGGGCCAAAGATCTGTGGGTGCGACATCGGGCGACCCGTGGGTCAGTTGAAGGGGCCGAATCCGCAACCTCAGGCCCATATATCCAAACCCCTTTTGGACGGCATCAAAAGAACCGCAGCCCCGCCCTCATCACCACTTCCTCCTTACACAATCCTATAAATCAGCCAAGTGCGAAATCATCAACCTCTATTAATACCCCATGTCTTTACTCTGTGCTTGTATCTCTACAGCACGACCGCATCCTTGTCCCATACGCCTCATCCCTTCCCTTGCACTATACACAATCTTATCATCCAGCCAAAATGCGGTATATGTATCCCTGTTAATCCCCTGTACCTCACTCCCCTGCCTCACGCCCTCCCCTGCCCCACGCCCTCCCCTGCACCCCGCCTCCGCACCTTCGGGAAGTACTCCGGCAGGATCCTGCCCAGCTGCAGGTTCGCATCCGTCACCGCCAGCAGGCCCCCCTTGCCGTAGCACACGGGGCCCGGGTGCGCACCCGCGCTCTCCGGGCCCACGCGGAAGAGCCCCGAGGCGAACACCAGGCGGCTGCCGCCCCCCGCCGCCACCGTGTTGATGTCCAGCTGGGGAGCCTGGCGGGACCAGGGGGAGATGAAGGGAGAGAAGAAGTTAATGAGGAAGGAACGAAGCACGCAGCATTGAGGCTCCACCTTAGGTTGAGCATGGTGCGGAGCCAGAGGGTAATGGCTATGGGGTAAATGGGGTAAATGGGGTTGAGGAAGGGCAATCATAGCGAGGGGGGCTGAGGGACGGGACCGGTGTAGCAGCAGGCATCTGTATGTGACTCCGGCGATAGTTGGGAAGCGGCTAGGTAAGGGAGCCATCAAGAACCTTGCACAGTCGCATGGCTGCAACCCTGTTCGATGCTGTCCACTGCTGATACCGCACTTCCGCCCGCCCGCACGCACCTGAATGGTAACCCCGGCAGTGGTGGTTTCGAACACGTGCTCGTAGCTGCCCGCATAGCGACTGACGTCCGTGGAGGTGCCGCCCATGTCGAAACCAATCACCTGCAGGAGGCAGCCATATGGCCATTGCAGGAGGGTAAATAGAAAACGAGAAGTGAAGCAACAAGGCACAAAGGGTGAAGCTGAAAGGGAGGGTCCGGTACGGATGCGGCACCCGGTGAGGGATCTGTGTGTCCGGACGTCACACACTGTACACGCCTACAGACTGTGACTGTAGCTTGTAACTGTCAACGGGGGCCACGGCGTCGGTGCAGCGTAGGCGTCCCCATCGACGCTCCACAATGTTCCCCCCCGCCACGCGTCACACCGTTACGGTATGACCGGTATGGTTTCCTCCTCTCTAACTGGGCCCCTCCGTCCACCAGACCGGCCCCCCGCCAGGTCCTGTCAGGCTCCGGACAGCCTTCCAACGCGGACCAGCCAAACCACCCTCCCCTGCACCTAGCGTTACACGGTATTCACACCATGGCTTCTTCTTTGCCACCTTGCCGTCCCCAACCCCCCTACCACCACCTATGGATCGGCCACCATGTTGCAACCCCCATGGTGGAGCCTTGTCGTACGGTTAGCTAGTTAGTTAGTCCTTGCTCCTTACCCACCTACCTGCATGTTGGCTGTGTCCGCCCCAGCCCAGCGTGTGGTGAGCGCATAGCCCACGTAGCCGCCCGCGGGGCCTGACAGGATGGCCTTGTGGCCTGCGCGTGGAGTTAGTGGGAAGAAGATGAAAGGGAGTGGGGGCGGGTAAGCATGATAGAATGAGAGGGGAAGCAGATTAGGACAGCCGGCTGTGTTGTGGCCTAGAAGCCGCTGCGCCCGTAGCAGTATGCACGCACGTTGCGGGCTCGTACCTCCCGAGTCTCAATCTAAAACCTCCCCAACACTCTCTCACGCCCACCACGCACAACCAAATGCTGAGTACCGGTATACCTCCGTGTCAAACCCCACCCCTCAACGCCGCCCCACCTGAGAAATGGTTCACGGGCGCCAGGCCGCCATCCGACTGCATGAACAGCACCTGCAGGGCAGTGCAGGCAGCCAGCCAGCCGGGGCCACCACACGGGAGCACGTGGAGGAAGGGGATGTTGTAGAAGCGTTGGCACGCGCTGAGCATTGGTCTCAGCGTTGATCTCACGTGTGCTCACCTGCCTCCCTCGTTCCCCGTACCGGGCCCCTCATTACCTGCACCTCCCTCCACGCCCCTGGTTTTATGCCCTGTCATACAGCTCGTCAGATCCCTCTTTACCCTCCTCACCTGCACCTGCCGCAGCCCCTCATCAAATCCCGCTGTGAAGTCCGCCACGTACTTGCGGATGTGGGGAGTGAGGTAGGCGTCCGCAGCGGCGGTGAAGCCGCGGGGGACCATCTTGACCATGGGCATCACCTCGTGGCTCAGGGATACCTGGGGGGCGGGCAGGGGGAAGGATGGGAGGGATGGGACCGGGAGTGAGGTAAAGTGGAGGAGAGAGGGAGTGGAGGATGAGGGAGTGAGGGGGTGAGTTCACACACTACCCAGTCGGCTACCCAGTCCGCGGTCATGAGGACACTGCACATCCATCCACTTTACCGATACCCCCTTGTTGGGACCCCTGTGCCATTTGCTTCGTCAACCAGCCCTACCCTATCCCCATTCCCAACCCTGCTCCCGCTCCCCCTCCCCCTCCCCCACCTGTGTGAAGCCCATCTCCCGGGCGATCTGCCCCACCCGGCGCTCGTGATCCGGGTAGATGGCGGCGTGCTTGAGCACCACCGCCAGGCTGCGGACGCCGGCGTCGAGGACGGCCTGGGGGGGGCGCGGTGGTGCGTGGGGGTGGAAAGGGAGGGTTTTCCAACCACACAGCAGCCGCCAGATACCTCCAGCCCCCCTCTTCCTTCCCCACCTGCAGCCCCCGCCTGAGCGCCGGCTCGTCCAGCTGCCGCCGCACCTCCACCACCTCGCCCGTCAGGGCGGTGGCCAGCTGGCCGGACGGAGGGTACAGCCTGCATGGGGGGCAAAAAGTAATAAATGCATGGGGGCGGGGCGGGGCGGGGTGGGAACGGAGGTCGAAATGATCGGGTATCCCGCAGACGGCTGGACTAAACTACGACCAAACTAAGGCTAGCCTGTTGCTCAATCCCAGTTCTTCCCCTTTCCTTCCCTCACCCGCCCCCGCCCCACCTGCAGTTTTCCTCCGCCAGCGCCCCGTTGCGCTGCCCCCGCTGCGCCCCCAGCGGCAGCACCACCTGCTCCCCCACCTCCACCACCGCCTCGTACAGCAGCGAGGGGGAGCGGATCTCCAGGTCGAAGATGTGCGGACGGGACTGTGGGTGTGGGTGGGTGGGTGGGCGTACGGCAACGGGAGCCGCGGCGTCAGCCGCGGCAGAGGTGGCAGGGGACGCGTATGTCAGCAATGGTGAGAAACTCTGTAGTATAACTGGCACTGGCCCTGGGTGTAGTGGAGCATGCGCTAGCCATGGATGCCAACGTATCGAACCTGGACCCTGTTGGGGCCCAACAGGTTCCTTCCCATCTCTTTTACCCCCCACCTTCCATACCTGGTCAGCGGTAGGAGCCGCTAACCCTCACTTTGTATTGTGGCACCCTGCCGCCTCCTATCCCCATTACTTTGCCCCAACCTGTGGTTTCCTACGGTATGGTCTTCGCCCCCCCCCCAACTGATGACGCCCTATCACACAGTCAGGTAGTTATTTCGTCTTAACCCCCCACCTGGTTCCCAATGTGCAACAGGTGCGGGAAGCCCTCCGTCACCGCCAGCGCCGCTCGCTCGCCCTGCCGCTCCAGCAGCGCATTGGTGGCCACGGTGGTGCCCATGCGGATGGAGGCGAGGCGGGAGGTGTCCAGCGGCAGGTCGCGGGGGTGGGGGGTGCCTGGGGTTGCAGAGAAGAATACCCAATATATTGTGTTTTTTGTTGAGGGAAGGTTGGGAGGTGAAGGGGATGGGGAGGGGGAGGGAGGGGAGGAGGGGAGGAAGCATGGGTGTCGGAGTGTGTACCTGTTACTTCCTCCAACACGCGGCGAATGCCCTCACGGGGAGCGTCGGGGTAGTTGGCTGGGTCGACGGAAAGCAGCTTGAGGACCCTGTGGTGGCGGGAAGGATGCGGGGTTCAGGTAGGGTCACCGGCGGGATGCCATCCTGAACGCGGGATTGCGAGGAAGGATAGCTTACTTGAAGGTGCGACCGCCCTTGCCGTCAGGCACCTGTGCGTCAGTTTGGGGGCAAAGAAGGGAGTAGTTTTGTGTTGCAAGCGACCAAGGAAAAACGTCGCCAGCTTGCAATCGCACCTCGGCAAAGACATCCGTGAAAGTTCCGCCTCGGTCGATAGAGAAGTGGAAATCCCTCATTGTTTAAGAGGTATTATTGAGTGTTGTTTAGCGCCTGTTCTCCTCCGAGCGTGGTAATCCTTGCTTTGCTTCGCGCCGGTCGGCTGCTCTAATAGGACGGTCTTGCGCTGACGACAAGTGTTTCTGACTTTAAATACGCCTTTGTACTTTATGGCTGCAGTACTAGCACTAGTGGGTTGGATACGCGGCGAGGTCGGGTGTTGTGCAAACAATGACGAAGCAAGCAAGCGCTAAAAACGTTGCAGCTCAGCTTGAAAGCTTGTTGGAAAAGAGATTATGTGAAACGCATTCGTGAAAGGCCATCCCGCAAACCCTGTTGCCGCAGCAGTACAGGCTGCCTGCTGTCGTCAAGCAAGCCGCCCAACCCCTGCTTTCAGCGCACCCGCTCAACCTCAGCCAAGCTTCACGCGATCTCCCTCTTTCTCCGTGGACAAGGGCAGTCTGTCAGGAGTTGACTGCCCTTGGTCCCTAGCCAATATTCACTCATGCAAGCTGTGCCATACCACACAGCTTCGCGCGGCTGCGACTGCTAGAAGGCTAAGCGCGCACCCTGCCTAGCTCTGCGCCCATGGCCGTCGGGGCGTACAGTGGCCGGTTCTGGGTGCTAAATGGCGTGATGGGCTGGTGGCCCATGACCCCGTGCCAGACAGCATGGAGCGCACACCTGACGTAACCTAGCACACATGCCATGCAAGAACACAAGGAGCAAGATCTTCGGCAGGCAGACGCCACAGAGGGCTTGCTGTTGTGCCTAAGGCTTGGCAACCCTATGCCGTAGCGCTTCTGGCAACATGGCAACATCCAGCATTGACCGGCGTCAGCTCAGCGTCAGCACCAATGGGGCGGTGTAAGCAGCCACATTGAACGATGCTTTGAGAGTTTAGTGAAATCGGATGAGTGTTATATTCGCCCGTTGAGCGTAGACGGCCCCAAGGGTCGTCTCATTAACACTGCTCTAAATACGGTACCGCATCGGCACCATTGCTGGATACGATTGCTTCGCGGCAAGATTGCAAAAGTGAATATGCGATTGCGACATTGCGTTGCTAAGGAATTTTGGATGTGGCCGAAATTACTACTGTTCGTACAGTTACATCTTACGTTGTTGTCATCGTTCCAGGCGTGTGCGTTACCTTAACATTTGCTGCGAAACACGTTGTTAGGTAGAGCCGATTATACGCCGCACCTGTGCGTTGCCTTTTGCAATAGTAAGCTTAATTCACAACACGAGCGAACTCGGCTTCCAAGCGTTTGATGGCAACAAAACACTGTCATTGATATTCTTTGACTACTGTCAGTATTGTCGACTTTATGGCAACGTGAGGTTTTGCGCGGTTGTAAAAACGGCGACAGATGACAATTGCGTCCGGGCCCGCTGAGCCGTTGCGTGCCAAGGGGTATGCCGAAGTATCATGGGTGTCGCGTCTATTCTTTTCATATGTTGAGCCGTTGCTGGACCGAGCGGCTAGACTGCCGATTGAGGAGAATGACGTCGAGTGGCTGACGTCTTCAAGCGACCAAGCACAGACGTTAGCCGTGGAATTCGAGCGCACATATGAGCGAGTGAAGGTGGGTTTGTCCAGCAGGGTCAATGCTCCATTGCGGTCTGTTTTGCGCCCCAGGCTGTGGCGGCTGACGAATGGGCGGAGGCAGTAGCCGGTTCGGCAAGGACAACCTAGACGCGGCGAATGCCGCCCTGGCACGACGCCAATTACCTTCCTAGATATACAGCAGAAGCAACATTGTGGCTCCTTGGGCTGCTGGGTGGCCAACATGCCGCTTCCTTCCTTGCCGACGCAAAGCTGTCCTTAGAAGCCCGCACTTCCTGCTCCCTGTCTCCTCGACCTCTATCAGGCCGAGTACTCCTCCCCAAGCAGCCTCAGCCCCTCCATCAACATAACTGACAGCCCTAGCATCAGCAGCAACAACAACAACAGCCACAATAGCGCCACTCACTCCTCTACTGTGGAGGGTTCTCCCAAGCAGCAGCCCCACCAGCCCCCGCCCCAGCCCCCTCGTCGGCGCCCCTGGACCACCCTAACCGGCATCACCCTCCTGCGGCTCTACTGGCGTCCCATGCTGCTGGAGTCGCTGTGGGTGCTGGTGGAGGTGGGGCAGAGGTGAGGAATGGGGTGGGGGTGAGGTGTCGTTGGGGCGGCCAAGGCAGGGCCAAAGGCGGTCTCGCCCTTCTCTTTTCCACCTCCCTCTCCTCCTACCAGCTTGATCCCTCCCCCCCTCCCTCCTCCGCTCCAGGTTGGGTACTCCTGTGGCGCTGCGGCAGTTCCTGTTTTGGCTGCAGGTGGGTCCGGAAGGGGGAGGGTAAGGGATGAGAAGGCTTCGCCAACTTGCACTGTTCGTATAACTGAAAAGTGCGTGCAACCCGCTCCACCCTGAGCTGCTTCCGCTTTACCCTGCTGCGCCCCAACCCCGACACCTCAGGCCTACGCGGCTGGCACTCCGCAGCCCGAGTGGAAGGGCTGGGTGTGGGCGGTGGTGCTGGGGGCGTGCGGCTGCTCCATGGTCGTCATCCACCACCAGCTGTTCTGGTGGGTCGGTGGGCGGCGACCCATGGGTCGCTGCAGCCTCGGTACGCACAAGCCGTGAGGCGAACGTTGGGGCAATCATTTCCTTTTGCAAACCCTTTGCTTCCTAAACACACCGTTCCGGCTCGCGGCCAGTTTGCTTAGCGCACCGTTCCTATAAACATGGTAAGCTTGCCTGGGTATGAGCCTAGGTCCCTGCCACTTTTACGCTTACACGTGTACACATGACCTCGGTTTACTTGCCGGTCAGGATTGGCATGCGTTCGGGCTTCCGGATGCGTCAGCAGGCGATCGCTGCCATCCACTCCAAGGTGCTGCGGCTGAACAGCGCGGCAGTGGGCGCCCTCTCCACCGGTCATGTGGTGAACCTGGTGTCGAATGACGTGCGCAGGTGAAGGGGGGGGGGTGTAGGAGGGCCTGGGGTCTGATGGGGAGTTGGAAGGGAAGTCTAACCTTTGTGACCTTTGCAAGACCATCGAGCACTGCTACGTGGTGGGGCATGTTGTGGCGTAATTGGGTTCATGTTATATGTCGTTGGGAACTGGTTGCAGCTGCTGTTGCTGCCATGTACCACAACCAACCCAACCCAACCGACCCAACTCCTCCCGCCGTAGGTTCGACGATGTGATGCCGTTTTGGATCTTCCTGTGGGCAGCCCCCCTGGAGCTGTGCATGGTGCTGCTCATGGTGCGGGGAGGGGCGAGGGGGGGGGTGCGAGGGATTGAGGGGCGAGCAGCGAGTCCGGAGATGTAACGGTGCTGCGGGATACGGTAGCTCCCGTCGTACGGCATCGCAGCTAGCCATGTCGGCCTTCAACTCCATGAGGCAGGTGGCTACCTGCCGCACTCTCCCAAACCATCCGCCCCCCCTCTCTCTCCACACCCCGCCGGCCCCCCTCTCCCTCTCCTCTCTTCTCTCTTCTCCTCTCCATTCCATCCCCCCACAGGTGAGTTTGGAGCTGGACTTCCCCTCCGCGCTTGCCGGGGTGGCTAGCTCGCTGGCCATGATACCGCTGCAGAGCGGCTTGGTGCGCTACATCGGGGGGCTCAGGTGAGGGGAATGAAAACAGACCAAACCAAAGGAAACCATGACTTAGGGCAAAACAATGGGGGAGGGAGAGGGGAGGGGGAGGTGATGCACGATGTGTGCGGTCACCCCAGCGCCTCTCTTGGCTTCTGATGAGCATCCCTCATTCCACTACTGCTCACCTCTTCCCTTGGGACCTTGGACCCCTCGTTCTCACTGCCCCACTACTACCGGTACCTCCCCCCCCCACCCCCTCTCCAGGCGTAACACGGCTCGTTGTACGGACGAGCGAGTGCGGCTAGCGGGGGAGGTGGTGGAGGGCGCGCTAGCCATGAAGATGCTCGGCTGGGAGGTGGGCGGGGAGGGGGGGGGGTGGCGGGTGGGCAGTGTATGTGACACCATCCCCAGCGGCCTTACACGCATGCATGCATGCATTTTCCAGAGCACCTCTTCCTTGCTTGGGAATGTGACATGTGCATGCGAAACCAACGCTTCCTTGCATGCCTGATTATGGAGGTCGGGCAGCAGACCTCCCAAACGCACTGAGCTAGCTACGTCAGCTACGTCAGCTTGGCCTCCCCCCTCTGTCCATGGACCATATCAGCAGCCAGCTGCATGGAATCCAAGAAATCCATAAGCGTACCGGTAACCGAGAAGCATTACCCTCCCTTGCTCCCTCCCCTCCTCTTCCTCCTCTTCCTACTCCCCCCAGGACCCTTTTGCTGCGGCCCTACGTGACATCCGCGGGCGGGAGACGCACTACAGCCGACGCACGCAGCGCATTCGGGGGGTCAACTTCGCGCTTCAGTTCGCCATCACGCCCATCGTGTCGTTTGTGACGTTTGCGGTGTACAGGTGGGGCAGGGGTTGGCGGGAGTGTTGTGGTCTGGAGCGGACGCCAAGGTGTTGATAGGACTTTGGACTGATTCGCTTGACGTGCATGGACTCATGCATGATGGCCGCTTAATCCCAGAAACTCCCACTACCTCGCCCTTTCCAAACCTTGAATCACCGCCAGGGCTCGTTCCGGGACCCTGCACGTGGCCTCCGTCTTCTACGCGCTCTCGCTGCTCAGCCTGCCCAAACTCTACATGGTGGGTTCTGAATCATCTGAATGTGAACTCCCAAACCTACCGGTACCTCAGCCGGGGGAGGCTGCCTGTGTGTTGGCTCCACATGCTAACAAGGGTGTTGCCGCTCACGTGTTCCACCCTCTACACTACACTACACCCTCTGTAACTCCAAGCTCAGCCCCCAACTGCCCTCTTTCCTTCTCATGCCCTCTCTTTACCCCTCTCCTCCTCTCCCTTCCTCTCCTCGCCTCTCCTCCTCCTCTCCCCTCAGGTGAACTTCTTCGTGCTGGCGGTCCAGTTCCTCACCGAGCTGCGCATCTCGCTGCAGCGCATCGACGCCTTCCTCTCCACACCGGAGCCACCCCGACCCGCACAGCAGCAACAATACCAACAACAGCAGCAACAACAACAACAGTCACAACAGCAGCCGCAACAGCCACAACAGGCTGAGCAACGCCAGGATTCTAGGCCGACAGAGCAGCAGCAGCAGCATCAGGAGGCACTAGGGGGGCAGCCTGATTCGGCAGGCTGTGATGGTGATACCGATTCCTCTCTGCCGGATGGATACGTAGCCATGGGCGGAGCGGATTACGATTGGTCGCGTCCCTTTGGTCGGGATGAGGTGCTCGTAATTGACACGCATGGTACCGCACTTGGTGGAAGCGGTGGCAGGGCTGCTGCTGTTGCTGCTTCTGGTAATAGTAAAAGCGGAGGCGGGCGGAAAAGCGAGGAGCGGACAAAAGCAGAGGTGGCAGCTGGCAAGGGAGGTTCAGGAGGCAGCAACGGGGAGCACACAAGTCCCCACGGCGATGCTAGTAATGGCGGGGGCAGCAGCCATGAGGTTCATGACAGTGGGATTGGGGCGGGCGCCGGGTGCGGGGGCAGTGGGGTCAGCGGGGAAAGCAGCTCCCTGACGTTGCGGGGCGTGCGGTTCTCCGCCGCCCCGGGTGAGCTGCTGGGGGTGTGCGGGGCGGTGGGGTCGGGGAAGAGCTCCCTGCTTGCGGCCCTGCTGGGGGAGCTGCAGCCGCTGCAGCTGGGGGGACGGCAGGGACCCCAAGTGACCCATGGGTCGGGAGCTGGGACATGTGAAGGCGAGGTCCGAGTGGAGTTGGCTGGTGGCGGGGAGGGTGGCGGTGGGAGTTCTTCAGGAGGAGGAGGCGGGGGCGGAGGACCGATTGTCCGTGGCCGTGTGGCTTACTGCTCTCAGGTATGCAGGTGAAAGGGTGGTTGTCTACGAAAGGGGGTTTAGAAAGACCAGTGACAGGGATTCTACAGGTGCCTGATGTCTGCTTGGATCTTCATATGTGACGCATTCCCAGGCCTTTCCTGGGGGCATGTCCTAACCACCATACCCTGCTTCATTCAACAACGTGCGCATGATATTTGCAACCCAAAGGGTGTTACATACACGGCATGTGTTTGCGCCGCAGGTGCCCTGGATCGTGGCGGGTAGCGTGCGTGAGAACATCGTGTTCGGCTCCCCCTGGGACGAGCAGTGGTACGGCGCTGTCGTACGCGCCTGCTGCCTGACAGACGACCTAGCGGGGCTGCCGGCGGGGGATGCCACGGAGCTGGGGGAGCGGGGGGTGAACCTGTCAGGTGGGGGCGGGTTGGTAGCGGGGAGGGTCAGTTATCCGGTTTTGGCCCTCCTTTCCCCTCCTTTCCCCTCCTCTTTTGGCCTTTCCCCAAGCCTCTTATCGCCCTGTCTATCCACCCAGGCGGACAAAAGGCCCGAGTGGCCCTGGCTCGCGCCTGCTACTCGCGGCCCGCTGTGGCGCTCCTGGACGACCCGCTGTCCGCCGTTGACCCACGGGTCGGTCGCGACCTCTTTTCGGGCGCCATCGGGCCCGGCGGACTGCTGGCGGCATGCGGCGCCACTCGGCTGCTGGTGACCCACCAGCGGCAGTACCTGCCCAAGTGGGTGCGGGAGTGGCAAGCGACGGAGGAGGGGACGGGGTGGATTAGGTTAGGACTGCTAGGCTCTCCCTGCCTCTCCCAATAGTAACCAACCGCTAGCGAGCTATCTCCTCCCCGGCTTTCCTCCGTAGCTTTACCGGTATTCCTTCCTGCGCCCCCCTCCGCTCCATTTCTTTCTCAGGTGTGACCGCGTGCTGGTGTTGCGGGGTGGTGCGGTGGCAGCGCTGGGTCCCTGGCGTCAGGTGGCGGAGCTGAAGCTGCCGGAGCTCACAGCGGGGCATGGGGGCATGGCTGGGGGTGCGGGTGCGGGTGGCGGGGCGGGCGGGGCGGAGGGGGGGAGTGGGGCTGCGGTCGCGGAGGAGGAGGAGGCTACGGTGGATGAGGCGATGGATGATGTGGAGGGGGCGGAAGCGGCTGGCAGGGAGGGAGGCGGCGGGGCGGGGGCCCCTGCAGGGGCGGGGGCTGCTGCTGGGGTTGCTCATGTTGCACCGGCGGTTGACGGCGACAATGCCGGGGCAAACGACGGCAATGAGGACTCCCGGACGCCAAAGGAGGAGTCTGGCTCGAATGGTGCAGCAACAGCAACAGCTTCCCCTGCCGCGGACAACACCAACGGCATTCACAACGACAACACCAACGGCGATCATCCTAACAGCCCTAGCGCCCCTCACAACGACAACCACAACCACACCACGGGCAGCCCTCGCAGCCGGGCCAGCCGCCTCTGGATCCGCACTCCCTCCCTGTTCGGCAGCCGAAGGGCCCTCTCAGGCACCCAGGCCGCCGCCTCCAGCCCCGGGTTCCAGCAAGCGGAGAGCTTTCGCAAGTCGTTGAGTCGCTTCTTTGCTGGCAGTACGGCAGCAGGGAGGGCCGCGGATGAGGTGCCGAGCAAGGAAGGCGGTGGAGGCAAGGCGGATGCGCAGCAGAAAGGAGACGCAGGTAAGCAGGTGTGAAGTCTTGCCACGCATGGCAACAAACACCTATCCTCGCCTCATGTGACCACCCATCCCTTGCACCTACCACCCCACACCACCCCTCTTGCCCCACACTCCACTCCCTTCGCGAAGTTTGTCATTGTCAATCAACACACCGGGTATCCTTCTTTTACCCCACACTCCCCCACACCCAACTTATGGTTTTGGTTTATCTCCCCCCCACCCACCCCTCCCCACCCCCAGGCAAGCTGGTCGCCTCGGAGGACCGCGCCACGGGTACGGTGTCCTGGCGGGTGTACGGCAGTTACTGCGTGCACCTGGGCCTGCCCTCCACCGCCTTCATCGCGGCGGCGCTGCTGGCGGGGCAGGCCGTGTTCCTGGGCAGCGAGTGGTGGCTGGCCATGTGGGCGCGGTCTAGTCCGGAGGAGCAGGAGAAGAAGAGGTGGGATGGGGGGGGGAAGAGCAGGGCTGGGCTGGGCTGGGCTGGAGATGGGCTGGGCTGGAGATGGGCTGGGCTGGAATGCGTTGTCAGGAGCTGTATACTGGTACACCACTGGGGTTTGGGGCGTCACTTGGCCGCAGTGGCTACCAGGCGCTTTGTTCAGGGGTGGCAGACATCCGCTCATGCAGTCATTTAGTGTACTGTTTTACCTAATTTTCCCATTTTCATGTGTTCATCCTGCCCTCCCCTTTTCTCTACAATGTGCATGCGGTCGACACCTCGCCACCTCCTGCCCTGTCCAACCACCGCCACTCCAGTTGGTTGTGGGTGTACGGCTTACTAACGGTCATCGTTATCATTTTGGCTGTCTTCCGATCGGCCATCTTCTTCGAGGCCACTCTGTCGGCTGCGACCTCCATCCACAACGCCATGGCACACAGGCAAGTGAACCCAACTGACAGCCTCATGAAGGGGGGCATGTACACGCTTAGGCTGTAAGATATCAAACTTCTGCTCGTCAGTCGGCCTTTGGTAGTCCTGTGGCTTATGCCTGCTACCCACGGGTCACGGTCCTAAGCGCCACGGACACCCGCCTCACTGGCACCCCCTCTCCTCTCCCCTTACCTTCAGGGTACTGCGCGCGCCATTGTCGTTCTTCCACACCAACCCCTCGGGCCGCATCGTCAACAGGTGAGGCTGCGTCATCTCCGCGTGTACGCGGGTGCGGCTCGGCCGCAGCAGCACTGGCAAAACCATTCCTGAAGTACCCCGTTCGCCCCGTTCGCCGCCTGCACTCCATTCGGAATCATTCATCACTTCGCGTCGTCGCTGTCCCTTGCTCCTGCTGGTTGGTCTTTTTGCCCTAACCTGTGTTTTCCTATGGTTTGGTATGGTCTTTGACCCACCTTCTTCCCTTCTCCCTTCTTCCCGTTACCCTGCTGCTCCCCTCTCACCTCCCCCCCGCCCTGCAGGTTCTCCAAGGACCAGGGGCAGGTGGACGACCTGCTCCCCTCCTCGCTCTTCGACGCACTGCAGTCCTCATTCCAGGTGGGGTTGGGTGGGCCGCACTACCGGTATCTGTCCCCCTTTGTTCCTAAGCACCAAACAACCCTCCAGGAATCTTCTTTCTCCTATCCTCCGTTCCTTCCCCTTCCACCCCTCCCTCCACCCCCCCATTCCCCTCCCTCCTCACTTCCCTCCACCTTCTCCACTCCCCTCCCCGCTCCAGGTGCTGGGTGCGCTCGTCCTTGTGTGCATCGCCGTCCCCGTCATCCTGCCCGTGTTCCTGCCGCTGCTGGTGGCGTTCTGGTGGGTTCGGCGGCGCTACATCACTGCCAGCCGGGAGGTGAAGCGCTGGGAGGCGGTCACGCGCTCACCCGTCTTTGCGAGTTTCTCCGCTACGCTGAAGGTACGGCAGCATCTTGGCATGCATGGAGGGGTTGGGGTTGGGGGGGATTGGGAGTATGGGCATGCAGTGAGAAGTGAGGGACCAGCATCGTACATGGAGGTATCTCGGATGGAATGGAGTATAGGCATTGGGGTAGGGTGAGTTGGGATTGGACGGTTTAGGTTTGGGGTTACTGTTTACTTACGCTCTGCTGGAAAAGCGAGAGTTAGCTGTGCTGTGATGTGGGAAAGAAGGACGGGGCCTTGGTCCGCATTGCCATTGGAAGATGGTGGTTATGGTTGTTGCGTCAACACGTCCCCGGTGCTTCCCTCCAGGGTCTGCCCACCATTCGCGCGTTCGGCGCCGCGGGCCGCTTCAACGACGCGTTCCTGGACATCATGACCCACAACGGAAACTGGTACTTTGCCTTCATCTCAACTGCCAGGTGCGTACGGCAACAGCCGCCTCCCCCCGCTTGGCTCCTTCGTAGCTTTAAACACGATGACCAGGGCGGTCTCGTCTTGTCTCGTCTTGGCTACTTGACTTTGTTTACGGTGCTTGCAAGGCGAAGGCGGTGTGCAGTGGAGGGAGGCGGAGGAACCGACCCCCTTGGTTTCCCCTCCTCCATTTTTAACTTACCCTTGCCCTCTCCTCCTCTTCCTCCCCGCACCTCCCCTGCCAGGTGGATCGGTGTGCGGCTGGATGCAGTGGCGGGCAGCACCCTGCTGGCTGCCGCCCTGCTGGCCATGGCCATGAAGGACAGCATCAACACCGGGGTGAGGGGATAATGAATAGGGATAGGGGTGAGGGGTGTAAAGTTGAGTAGAACAAGGGCACGCAGCTGAACAGGCTCATTACTTGACTAAGCTCCTACAAGTCGCACGCTTGATACAAACAACCATGTAACAATTACAAATTCATCAATGTGTTGGTGCTTGGATGTGAAATTAAAACGGTCAGCGCGATGTCACTTTCCCAGCACCCAATCCTAGCCGGACGCGCATACCTTTCTCTATGAAGCTTTCCATACTAAGATTCGAGTCTTCCGCTGTCTACGGCCCCCGCTGGCCCATGGGCCGAATTGGCTCCAAATTGTCTACTTCCTTGCAGAATACAACAGCTGTCGCGGGGTGAGGGGTGTGTGTGTGTGGGAATGCGGTGCACATGTGCATGGAGTGCTCATGCGCAGGGGTGAGTACCGTACCTGAGTAGTAAGAAGTAGTGAAGAGGGTGGTTGTTTGGGTCTCGAAGAGATTCTGGGCTTCTTGGATCCAAGTCTGGATGTTCTGGAGGGCCCTGTCGGCATGAGAGCACATCAACCCATTCCAACTTGAGAAAGCCAACCCGTGTCTGGCTTACTAGCAACCTAATTCCCTACCCTTGTTTTCTACCCTCCGCTCCCAACCCTCAGGTGATGGCGCTGGCCCTGACGCACGTACTGCAGTTGACCGGCCTGATGCAGTGGGTGGTACGGCAGGTGGGCAGTGGGGCCGGTGGAGGCTGTTAGCAATGTTAGGGTTGGGAGGTGCTTCTCTTACATGTATATTCTCTCCTTGCAAGCAGTTTACAAAGTTACAACCTGCCGTCCCCACCTGGCGACCGGGAATTCGGACCCGGACTAATTTTTTCAATGCTCAGCGTGTCCTTTGGGCCCCCCTGGCTCGTACGGACACCGTACACGCATACAGCCTGTAACTATAGCCGAAACATTCATCCGCCCCCCACTACACACACCCCTCCTTAATTACACCCCTTCCTTAACTACACCCCTCTTAAAACCCTTCCAGACCGCCGAGGTGGAGAACAACATGACCTCCGTGGAACGCATGTTGTCGTACACCCGCCTGCCCAGTGAGCCGCCGCGGGTGGCGGAGGGGGGCGCGCCGCCGCCACCCGGCTGGCCCGCCTCGGGAGCGCTGCGATACGAGAACGTCACGGCGGTGTACCGACCCGGTGGGTCGGTCCCACTGCGATCAGCTTGGGACTCGGGCTTATCAGGTTATCACTAGTGTACGCCACCACACGACTTGTACTCAGCCACACCGTGCAACTCATCTACTCTGTCCTCCGCATGCGCTTCGTTATATGTTCCGTTTATTTCAAACTATTAACACGACTAACAATCATGCATACACCGAATGCGCATTTACATCACAGGCTTGCCGCCGGTTCTTCGTGACATCAGCTTTGAGCTGCGACCAGGCACCAGCTGCGGAGTGGTGGGCCGCACCGGCAGCGGCAAGAGCAGCCTCATGCTGACGCTGTTCCGGTTGATCGACGTCACGCGCGGCCGCATCCTGCTGGACGGCCGGGACACGGCGTCGCTGGGGCTGGATGCGCTGAGGCGACAGCTGGCGATCATACCACAGGTGTGTGAGTGCGGGCAGGAGGGCTGGCGGGCAGGAGGGCATGGAGGACTGGCGGGCATGCATGAGTGTGTGTGGGAAGGAGGGCAGGAGGGCGTGCATGTGTGTAATTGAGTAGGACAAGAGCAAGCAGTTGGGATAGGTTCGCATGTGAACCGCGAGTACAGGCAAAACAGACAAAACAGAGGTGACCGAACCTGAACCATAATTCAAGAAACTGCTTAAATGGCTGTTGCTGGATGTAAGAAGAGTGGCAGGTGACGAGTGACGACGCATGTCGGTGATGCTGATGGTGTCGGAAAAAACTAAAATACTACCGAGAACTAAAGCCCGCTGACCAAACTCGACGCCGGGAGCCCCCGCTCTGGATACACGGACGAGACACCACAATGCTGTGCGTGCGTGCGTGCAAACGCGCATGGCGTGCATGTGTGTGTGTGTGTGTGTGTGTGCGCGGGACAGAGGGATGGAGGGCAGGAGGGCATGCATGGTGGCCGGCACGGATGCTACGTCGATGCTGCGCCTGCGCTGATGCCGCACTGTACGGGGCTGCGAGGGACCCAAGAGCGCAAAAGGAGCGAGGAGAGGTGGCATGAGACACATACGGGTCCACAGTTGTGGCCCTTGGGTGCGTGGGGACCTTCCGTCGTGGGCGCATTGGCCATTACGGCATCCTTGCGTTTCAACAACCATGCCCTGCTTATATCATCAACACCACCACCACGTTTTGCTCTCTCACCCTCATCCCCACTCCGCCTCCCCAATCCGCCTCCCCACCCCGCATGCATGAAGCCTTATCCTCCGTACATACGTCGTACACACAGTTCGTCAGCAGTTGAATCCCCCTTACCTCGCACGCATGCGTGCATGCTCGCGCAGGACCCGGTGCTCTTCAGCGGCAGTCTTCGATCCAACCTGGACCCCTGGCGCACCCACTCCGACCCGCAGCTGTGGCGGGTGCTGGCGGCCGTACAGCTGCGAGCCGCAGTGGCGGCCATGCCGGGAGGTCTGGATGCCCCCATGGCGGAGTGCGGCGGCAACCTGAGTGTGGGGCAGCGGCAGCTTTTCTGCCTGGCCCGGGCGCTGCTGCAAGATGCCAAGGTGAGGGATTAAATGAGGGAGTGGAGGGTACTGGACTGAAAGCGCGCAGAGCTGGTTTGCTGGTATTCCTTGCCTGCCTGCCTGCCTGCCTGCCTTTTCCACCAGTCTCATCTGCAACGACACCAGAGATGGTATTTTGCTGGGTGGGTTGGGGCTGCAGCCATCGTCTTGCTCTCTTCAGTGCCCACGCTTCACCCTGCCCCGCTGCCTTCCACCTGTTCTTCCACCCGTCCCAGGTCCTGGCGCTTGACGAGGCCACTGCCAACGTGGACCGTGCCACGGACCAGCTCATCCAAAACGCCCTGCGCAGCTTTGCACACGGCAGCAGCAGCAGCCAGCAGAAGGAAGGAGAGGAGGAGGCGGGCGAGGACAAGGTGATAAGCGCCACAGCAGCTGCATCGCAGTGGAACAACGCCGGTGAACAGCAGCAGCAGCAACAACAGCAGCAGCAGGCATTGGAGCCCAGCGGCTGTATCAGAGAGTCCGACGCCGGGGGCGAACTAAACGGCATGTCCGTCGGTAAGGAAGTGGCTCAACGGCACAAGACCCTACCAGGACCCCACCACCGCAGCATCGTTACCAGCAGCAGCCGCAGCCGCAGCAGCAGCGCCAACCGTCATCACGAGGGGCGTGTGTTGCTGGTGATCGCTCACCGGCTGGACACCATTATGGATACTGACCAGCTGCTGGTGCTGGCGGGGGGGAGGCTGGTGGAGAGCGGGCCGCCGGGGGAGCTAGCGGCGGGGGGCGGGGTGTTTGGCCGCATGGTGGCCGCGGCGAGGATGGCGGGAGTGACAGCGGGGGCGGGTGGGGGTCAGGGAGGTGCGAAGGGAAGTTAGGTGCGGGGTGGAGGAGCGGGGAGGTGGTTAGGGAAAGAAGAGGGGAGGATTGTGGTTGGGGTTGGATGGGAAAGGATTGGGTTGTAGGGTAGCGGAGCTGGAATCTTCTAGGGCTGGTTAGGAGCTGGTTGTTTTTTTTTTATGTCCCGAATGTTGTGCAAGCTACAGCTCATGGTGCCAGACTTTTTTTTTGTGTTCGGTGTTTGTAACAGAACGTTTGTCTCCATGACATGTTTGCCGTGCTTTGCTTTCTTATGCCTTGAGTAAGAATAGACGCCGCAGTGGGGCATGAAGACGCCCCTGACCAGCCATCTGGTCAGGCCCCTCGCTCTATGTTTTTGAATGGGTGCAGCTTACGCTGCCGCAAGTATGTGATGTGTGTTACTTGCAAGCCAACCTAGCACCCAGCGACCTATCACCCAGCGACCTAGCACCCGCCGACCTAGCACCCGCCGACCAAGCACCCGCCGACCTAGCACCCGCCGACCTAGCACCCGCCGACCTTCCGCCGACCTAGCACCCGCCGACCTAGCACCCACCGACCTAGCACCCACCGACCTAGCACCCACCGACGTAGCCCCCGACGACCTAGCCCCCGCCGACCTGGCTCCCGCCGACCTAGCAACCCGCCGACCTAGCACCCGCCGACCTAGCACCCGCCGACCTAGCACCCGCCGACCTAGCACCCGCCGACCTAGCACCCGCCGACCTAGCACCCGCCGACCTAGCACCCGACGACCTAGCACCCGCCGACCTAGCGCCCGCCGACCTAGCACCCGCCGACCTAGCACCCGCCGACCTAGCACCCGCCGACCTAGCACCCACCAACCTAGCACACAGCGACCTGGCACCCGCCGACCTGGCACCCGCCGACCTAGCATCCGCCAACCTGGCTCCCGCCGACCTAGCACCCGCCGACCTAGCACCCGCCGACCTAGCACCCGCCGACCTAGCGCCCGCCGACCTAGCACCCGCCGACCTAGCACCCGCCGACCTAGCACCATCCAACCTCGAACACACCGACCTAGCCCCCGCCGACCTAGCCCCCACCGACCTAGCCCCCGCCGACCTAGCCCCCGCCGACCTAGCCCCCGCCGACCTAGCACCCGCCGACCTAGCACCCGCCGACCTAGCACCCACCGACCTAGCACCCACCGACCTGGCACCCACCGACCTAGCACCCACCGACCTAGCACCCACCGACCTAGCACCCGCCGACCTAGCACCCGCCGACCTAGCACCCGCCGACCTAGCACCCGCCGACCTAGCACCCGCCGACCTAGCACCCGCCGACCATGCCCCCGCCGACCTAGCACCCGCCGACCTGGCACCCGCCGACCGAGCAGCCGCCGACCTAGAACCCGCCGACCTGGCACCCATCGACCTGGCACCCACCAACCTAGCACCCACCGACCTGGCACCCGCCGACCTAGCCCCCGCCGACCTAGCCCCCACCGACCTAGCCCCCGCCGACCTAGCCCCCGCCGACCTAGCACCCGCCGACCTAGCACCCACCGACCTAGCACCCACCGACCTGGCACCCACCGACCTAGCACCCACCGACCTAGCACCCACCGACCTAGCACCCGCCGACCTAGCACCCGCCGACCTAGCACCCGCCGACCTAGCACCCGCCGACCTAGCACCCGCCGACCTAGCACCCGCCGACCATGCCCCCGCCGACCTAGCACCCGCCGACCTGGCACCCGCCGACCTAGCACCCACCGACCTAGAACCCACCGACCTGGCACCCGCCGACCTGGCACCCACCGACCTAGAACCCACCGACCTGGCACCCGCCGACCTAGCCCCCGCCGACCTAGCCCCCACCGACCTAGCCCCCGCCGACCTAGCCCCCGCCGACCTAGCACCCGCCGACCTAGCACCCGCCGACCTAGCACCCGCCGACCTAGCACCCACCGACCTGGCACCCACCGACCTAGCACCCACCGACCTAGCACCCGCCGACCTAGCACCCGCCGACCTAGCACCCGCCGACCTAGCACCCGCCGACCTAGCACCCGCCGACCTAGCGCCCGCATACCTAGCCCCCGCCGACCTAGCACCCACCGACCTAGCACCCGCCGACCTAGCACCCGCCGACCAAGCCCCCGCCGACCTAGCACCCGCCGACCTAGCCCCACCGACAAAGCCCCCGCCGACCTAGCCCCCGCCGACCTAGCACCCGCCGACCTAGCCCCCGCCGACCTGGCCCCCGCCGACCTGGCACCCGCCGACCTGGCACCCGCCGACCTAGCACCCGCCGACCTAGCACCCGCCGACCTAGCACCCGCCGACCTAGCACCCGCCGACCATGCCCCCGCCGACCTAGCACCCGCCGACCATGCCCCCGCCGACCCGGCACCCGCCGACCCGGCGCCCGCCGACCCGGCACCCGCCGACCTGGCACCCACCGACCTAGCACCCACCGACCTGGTCCACCGACCTAGCACCCACCGACCTGGAACCCACCGACCTGGCGCCCACCGACCCGGCACTCACCGACCTAGCACCCACCGACCTGGAACCCACCGACCTGGCACCCGCCGACCTAGCACCCGCCGACCTGGCACCCGCCGACCTGGCACCCGCCGACCTAGCCCCCGCCGACCTAGCACCCACCGACCTAGCCCCCGCCGACCTAGCCCCCGCCGACCTAGCCCCCGCCGACCTAGCACCCGCCGACCTAGTACCCGCCGACCTAGCAATCGCCGACCTAGCTCCCGCCGACCGAGCTGCCGCCGACCGAGCAGCCGGCGACCTAGCACCCATCGACCTGGCACCCGCCGACCTAGCACCCACCGACCTGGCACCCACCGACCAAGCACCCGCCGACCTAGCCCCCGCCGACCTGGCCCCCGCCGACCTGGCCCCCGCCGACCTAGCCCCCGCCGACCTAGCCCCCGCCGACCTAGCACCCACCGACCTGGCACCCACCGACCTAGCACCCACCGACCTAGCACCCGCCGACCTGGCACCCGCCGACCTAGCACCCGCCGACCTAGCCCCCGCCGACCTAGCACCCGCCGACCTAGCACCCGCCGACCTAGCACCCGCCGACCTAGCGCCCGCATACCTATCCCCCGCCGACCTAGCACCCACCGACCTAGCACCCGCCGACCTAGCACCCGCCGACCTAGCCCCCGCCGACCTAGCACCCGCCGACCTAGCCCCACCGACAAAGCCCCCGCCGACCTAGCCCCCGCCGACCTAGCACCCGCCGACCTAGCCCCCGCCGACCTGGCCCCCGCCGACCTAGCACCCGCCGACCTGGCACCCGCCGACCTAGCACCCGCCGACCTAGCACCCGCCGACCTAGCACCCGCCGACCTAGCACCCGCCGACCATGCCCCCGCCGACCTAGCACCCGCGGACCATGCCCCCGCCGACCCGGCACCCGCCGACCCGGCGCCCGCCGACCCGGCACCCGCCGACCTGGCACCCACCGACCTAGCACCCACCGACCTGGTCCACCGACCTAGCACCCACCGACCTGGAACCCACCGACCTGGCGCCCACCGACCCGGCACTCACCGACCTAGCACCCACCGACCTGGAACCCACCGACCTGGCACCCGCCAACCTAGCACCCGCCGACCTGGCACCCGCCGACCTGGCACCCACCGACCTAGCACCCACCAACCTAGCTCCCGCCGACCTAGCACCCGCCGACCTGCCACCCACCGACCTGTCAACCGCCGACCTGGCACCCGCCGACCTAGCACCCGAAGACCTAGCACCCGCCGACCTAGCACCCACCGACCTAGCACCCACCGACCTAGCACCCGCCGACCTAGCACCCGCCGACCTAGCACCCGCTGACCTAGCACCCGCCGACCTAGCACCCGCTGACCTAGCACCCGCCGACCTAGCACCCGCCGACCTAGCACCCGCCGACCTAGCACCCGCCGACCTAGCAATCGCCGACCTAGCTCCCGCCGACCGAGCAGCCGCCGACCGAGCAGCCGCCGACCTAGCACCCATCGACCTGGCACCCGCCGACCTAGCACCCACCGACCAGGCACCCACCGACCAAGCACCCGCCGACCTAGACCCCGCCGACCTGGCCCCCGCCGACCTGGCAGCCGCCGACCTGGCAGCCGCCGACCTGGCAGCCGCCGACCTAGCACCCGCCGACCTAGCACCCGCCGACCAGGCCCCCGCCGACCTAGCACCCGCCGAGCTGGCACCCGCCGACCTAGCCCCCGCCGACCTAGCACCCGCCGACCTAGCCCCACCGACAAAGCCCCCGCCGACCTAGCCCCCGCCGACCTAGCACCCGCCGACCTAGCCCCCGCCGACCTGGCCCCCGCCGACCTGGCACCCGCCGACCTGGCACCCGCCGACCTAGCACCCGCCGACCTAGCACCCGCCGACCTAGCACCCGCCGACCTAGCACCCGCCGACCATGCCCCCGCCGACCTAGCACCCGCGGACCATGCCCCCGCCGACCCGGCACCCGCCGACCCGGCGCCCGCCGACCCGGCACCCGCCGACCTGGCACCCACCGACCTAGCACCCACCGACCTGGTCCACCGACCTAGCACCCACCGACCTGGAACCCACCGACCTGGCGCCCACCGACCCGGCACTCACCGACCTAGCACCCGCCGACCTGGAACCCGCCGACCTGGCACCCGCCGACCTAGCACCCGCCGACCTGGCACCCGCCGACCTGGCACCCGCCGACCTAGCCCCCGCCGACCTAGCACCCACCGACCTAGCCCCCGCCGACCTAGCCCCCGCCGACCTAGCCCCCGCCGACCTAGCACCCGCCGACCTAGTACCCGCCGACCTAGCAATCGCCGACCTAGCTCCCGCCGACCGAGCTGCCGCCGACCGAGCAGCCGCCGACCTAGCACCCATCGACCTGGCACCCGCCGACCTAGCACCCACCGACCTGGCACCCACCGACCAAGCACCCGCCGACCTAGCCCCCGCCGACCTGGCCCCCGCCGACCTGGCCCCCGCCGACCTAGCCCCCGCCGACCTAGCCCCCGCCGACCTAGCACCCACCGACCTGGCACCCACCGACCTAGCACCCACCGACCTAGCACCCGCCGACCTGGCACCCGCCGACCTAGCACCCGCCGACCTAGCCCCCGCCGACCTAGCACCCGCCGACCTAGCACCCGCCGACCTAGCACCCGCCGACCTAGCGCCCGCATACCTATCCCCCGCCGACCTAGCACCCACCGACCTAGCACCCGCCGACCTAGCACCCGCCGACCTAGCCCCCGCCGACCTAGCACCCGCCGACCTAGCCCCACCGACAAAGCCCCCGCCGACCTAGCCCCCGCCGACCTAGCACCCGCCGACCTAGCCCCCGCCGACCTGGCCCCCGCCGACCTGGCACCCGCCGACCTGGCACCCGCCGACCTAGCACCCGCCGACCTAGCACCCGCCGACCTAGCACCCGCCGACCTAGCACCCGCCGACCATGCCCCCGCCGACCTAGCACCCGCGGACCATGCCCCCGCCGACCCGGCACCCGCCGACCCGGCGCCCGCCGACCCGGCACCCGCCGACCTGGCACCCACCGACCTAGCACCCACCGACCTGGTCCACCGACCTAGCACCCACCGACCTGGAACCCACCGACCTGGCGCCCACCGACCCGGCACTCACCGACCTAGCACCCACCGACCTGGAACCCACCGACCTGGCACCCGCCAACCTAGCACCCGCCGACCTGGCACCCGCCGACCTGGCACCCACCGACCTAGCACCCACCAACCTAGCTCCCGCCGACCTAGCACCCGCCGACCTGCCACCCACCGACCTGTCAACCGCCGACCTGGCACCCGCCGACCTAGCACCCGCAGACCTAGCACCCGCCGACCTAGCACCCACCGACCTAGCACCCACCGACCTAGCACCCGCCGACCTAGCACCCGCCGACCTAGCACCCGCCGACCTAGCACCCGCCGACCTAGCACCCGCTGACCTAGCACCCGCCGACCTAGCACCCGCCGACCTAGCACCCGCCGACCTAGCACCCGCCGACCTAGCAATCGCCGACCTAGCTCCCGCCGACCGAGCAGCCGCCGACCGAGCAGCCGCCGACCTAGCACCCATCGACCTGGCACCCGCCGACCTAGCACCCACCGACCTAGCCCCACCGACAAAGCCCCCGCCGACCTAGCCCCCGCCGACCTAGCACCCGCCGACCTAGCCCCCGCCGACCTGGCCCCCGCCGACCTGGCACCCGCCGACCTGGCACCCGCCGACCTAGCACCCGCCGACCTAGCACCCGCCGACCTAGCACCCGCCGACCTAGCACCCGCCGACCATGCCCCCGCCGACCTAGCACCCGCGGACCATGCCCCCGCCGACCCGGCACCCGCCGACCCGGCGCCCGCCGACCCGGCACCCGCCGACCTGGCACCCACCGACCTAGCACCCACCGACCTGGTCCACCGACCTAGCACCCACCGACCTGGAACCCACCGACCTGGCGCCCACCGACCCGGCACTCACCGACCTAGCACCCACCGACCTGGAACCCACCGACCTGGCACCCGCCGACCTAGCACCCGCCGACCTGGCACCCGCCGACCTGGCACCCGCCGACCTAGCCCCCGCCGACCTAGCACCCACCGACCTAGCCCCCGCCGACCTAGCCCCCGCCGACCTAGCCCCCGCCGACCTAGCACCCGCCGACCTAGTACCCGCCGACCTAGCAATCGCCGACCTAGCTCCCGCCGACCGAGCTGCCGCCGACCGAGCAGCCGCCGACCTAGCACCCATCGACCTGGCACCCGCCGACCTAGCACCCACCGACCTGGCACCCACCGACCAAGCACCCGCCGACCTAGCCCCCGCCGACCTGGCCCCCGCCGACCTGGCCCCCGCCGACCTAGCCCCCGCCGACCTAGCCCCCGCCGACCTAGCACCCACCGACCTGGCACCCACCGACCTAGCACCCACCGACCTAGCACCCGCCGACCTGGCACCCGCCGACCTAGCACCCGCCGACCTAGCCCCCGCCGACCTAGCACCCGCCGACCTAGCACCCGCCGACCTAGCACCCGCCGACCTAGCGCCCGCATACCTATCCCCCGCCGACCTAGCACCCACCGACCTAGCACCCGCCGACCTAGCACCCGCCGACCTAGCCCCCGCCGACCTAGCACCCGCCGACCTAGCCCCACCGACAAAGCCCCCGCCGACCTAGCCCCCGCCGACCTAGCACCCGCCGACCTAGCCCCCGCCGACCTGGCCCCCGCCGACCTGGCACCCGCCGACCTGGCACCCGCCGACCTAGCACCCGCCGACCTAGCACCCGCCGACCTAGCACCCGCCGACCTAGCACCCGCCGACCATGCCCCCGCCGACCTAGCACCCGCGGACCATGCCCCCGCCGACCCGGCACCCGCCGACCCGGCGCCCGCCGACCCGGCACCCGCCGACCTGGCACCCACCGACCTAGCACCCACCGACCTGGTCCACCGACCTAGCACCCACCGACCTGGAACCCACCGACCTGGCGCCCACCGACCCGGCACTCACCGACCTAGCACCCACCGACCTGGAACCCACCGACCTGGCACCCGCCAACCTAGCACCCGCCGACCTGGCACCCGCCGACCTGGCACCCACCGACCTAGCACCCACCAACCTAGCTCCCGCCGACCTAGCACCCGCCGACCTGCCACCCACCGACCTGTCAACCGCCGACCTGGCACCCGCCGACCTAGCACCCGAAGACCTAGCACCCGCCGACCTAGCACCCACCGACCTAGCACCCACCGACCTAGCACCCGCCGACCTAGCACCCGCCGACCTAGCACCCGCTGACCTAGCACCCGCCGACCTAGCACCCGCTGACCTAGCACCCGCCGACCTAGCACCCGCCGACCTAGCACCCGCCGACCTAGCACCCGCCGACCTAGCACTCGCCGACCTAGCTCCCGCCGACCGAGCAGCCGCCGACCGAGCAGCCGCCGACCTAGCACCCACCGACCTGGCACCCGCCGACCTAGCACCCACCGACCAGGCACCCACCGACCAAGCACCCGCCGACCTAGACCCCGCCGACCTGGCCCCCGCCGACCTGGCAGCCGCCGACCTGGCAGCCGCCGACCTGGCACCCGCCGACCTAGCACCCGCCGACCTAGCACCCGCCGACCATGCCCCCGCCGACCTAGCACCCGCCGAGCTGGCACCCGCCGACCTAGCCCCCGCCGACCTAGCACCCGCCGACCTAGCCCCACCGACAAAGCCCCCGCCGACCTAGCCCCCGCCGACCTAGCACCCGCCGACCTAGCCCCCGCCGACCTGGCCCCCGCCGACCTGGCACCCGCCGACCTGGCACCCGCCGACCTAGCACCCGCCGACCTAGCACCCGCCGACCTAGCACCCGCCGACCTAGCACCCGCCGACCATGCCCCCGCCGACCTAGCACCCGCGGACCATGCCCCCGCCGACCCGGCACCCGCCGACCCGGCGCCCGCCGACCCGGCACCCGCCGACCTGGCACCCACCGACCTAGCACCCACCGACCTGGTCCACCGACCTAGCACCCACCGACCTGGAACCCACCGACCTGGCGCCCACCGACCCGGCACTCACCGACCTAGCACCCACCGACCTGGAACCCACCGACCTGGCACCCGCCAACCTAGCACCCGCCGACCTGGCACCCGCCGACCTGGCACCCACCGACCTAGCACCCACCAACCTAGCTCCCGCCGACCTAGCACCCGCCGACCTGCCACCCACCGACCTGTCAACCGCCGACCTGGCACCCGCCGACCTAGCACCCGAAGACCTAGCACCCGCCGACCTAGCACCCACCGACCTAGCACCCACCGACCTAGCACCCGCCGACCTAGCACCCGCCGACCTAGCACCCGCTGACCTAGCACCCGCCGACCTAGCACCCGCTGACCTAGCACCCGCCGACCTAGCACCCGCCGACCTAGCACCCGCCGACCTAGCACCCGCCGACCTAGCAATCGCCGACCTAGCTCCCGCCGACCGAGCAGCCGCCGACCGAGCAGCCGCCGACCTAGCACCCATCGACCTGGCACCCGCCGACCTAGCACCCACCGACCAGGCACCCACCGACCAAGCACCCGCCGACCTAGACCCCGCCGACCTGGCCCCCGCCGACCTGGCAGCCGCCGACCTGGCAGCCGCCGACCTGGCAGCCGCCGACCTAGCACCCGCCGACCTAGCACCCGCCGACCATGCCCCCGCCGACCTAGCACCCGCCGAGCTGGCACCCGCCGACCTAGCACCCACCGACCTAGAACCCACCGACCTGGCACCCGCCGACCTGGCACCCACCGACCTAGAACCCACCGACCTAGAACCCGCCGACCTAGCCCCCGCCGACCTAGCCCCCACCGACCTAGCCCCCGCCGACCTAGCCCCCGCCGACCTAGCACCCGCCGACCTAGCACCCGCCGACCTAGCACCCACCGACCTGGCACCCACCGACCAAGCACCCGCCGACCTAGCCCCCGCCGACCTAGCACCCGCCGACCTAGCAATCGCCGACCTAGCTCCCGCCGACCGAGCTGCCGCCGACCGAGCAGCCGCCGACCTAGCACCCATCGACCTGGCACCCGCCGACCTAGCACCCACCGACCTGGCACCCACCGACCAAGCACCCGCCGACCTAGCCCCCGCCGACCTGGCCCCCGCCGACCTGGCCCCCGCCGACCTAGCCCCCGCCGACCTAGCCCCCGCCGACCTAGCACCCACCGACCTGGCACCCACCGACCTAGCACCCACCGACCTAGCACCCGCCGACCTGGCACCCGCCGACCTAGCACCCGCCGACCTAGCACCCGCCGACCTAGCACCCGCCGACCATGCCCCCGCCGACCTAACACCCGCCGACCTAGCACCCGCCGACCTAGCACCCACCGACCTAGAACCCACCGACCTGGCACCCACAGACCTGGCACCCACCGACCTGGCACCCACCGACCTGGCACCCGCCGACCTAGCCCCCGCCGACCTAGCCCCCACCGACCTAGCCCCCGCCGACCTAGCCCCCGCCGACCTAGCCCCCGCCGACCTAGCACCCGCCGACCTAGCACCCGCCGACCTAGCACCCACCGACCTAGCACCCACCGACCTGGCACCCACCGACCTAGCACCCACCGACCTAGCACCCACCGACCTAGCACCCGCCGACCTAGCACCCGCCGACCTAGCACCCGCCGACCTAGCACCCGCCGACCTAGCACCCGCCGACCTAGCACCCGCCGACCATGCCCCCGCCGACCTAGCACCCGCCGACCTGGCACCCGCCGACCGAGCAGCCGCCGACCTAGAACCCGCCGACCTGGCACCCATCGACCTGGCACCCACCAACCTAGCACCCACCGACCTGGCACCCGCCGACCTAGCCCCCGCCGACCTAGCCCCCACCGACCTAGCCCCCGCCGACCTAGCCCCCGCCGACCTAGCACCCGCCGACCTAGCACCCGCCGACCTAGCACCCGCCGACCTAGCACCCACCGACCTAGCACCCACCGACCTGGCACCCACCGACCTAGCACCCACCGACCTAGCACCCACCGACCTAGCACCCGCCGACCTAGCACCCGCCGACCTAGCACCCGCCGACCTAGCACCCGCCGACCTAGCATCCGCCGACCTAGCCCCCGCCGACCATGCCCCCGCCGACCTAGCACCCGCCGACCTGGCACCCGCCGACCTAGCACCCACCGACCTAGAACCCACCGACCTGGCACCCGCCGACCTGGCACCCACCGACCTAGAACCCACCGACCTGGCACCCGCCGACCTAGCCCCCGCCGACCTAGCCCCCACCGACCTAGCCCCCGCCGACCTAGCCCCCGCCGACCTAGCACCCGCCGACCTAGCACCCGCCGACCTAGCACCCGCCGACCTAGCACCCACCGACCTGGCACCCACCGACCTAGCACCCACCGACCTAGCACCCGCCGACCTAGCACCCGCCGACCTAGCACCCGCCGACCTAGCACCCGCCGACCTAGCACCCGCCGACCTAGCGCCCGCATACCTAGCCCCCGCCGACCTAGCACCCACCGACCTAGCACCCGCCGACCTAGCACCCGCCGACCTAGCCCCCGCCGACCTAGCACCCGCCGACCTAGCCCCCGCCGACCTGGCCCCCGCCGACCTGGCACCCGCCGACCTGGCACCCGCCGACCTAGCACCCGCCGACCTAGCACCCGCCGACCTAGCACCCGCCGACCTAGCACCCGCCGACCTAGCACCCGCCGACCTAGCACCCGCCGACCTAGCACCCGCCGACCATGCCCCCGCCGACCTAGCACCCGCCGAGCTGGCACCCGCCGACCTAGCACCCACCGACCTAGAACCCACCGACCTGGCACCCGCCGACCTGGCACCCACCGACCTAGAACCCACCGACCTAGAACCCGCCGACCTAGCCCCCGCCGACCTAGCCCCCACCGACCTAGCCCCCGCCGACCTAGCCCCCGCCGACCTAGCACCCGCCGACCTAGCACCCGCCGACCTAGCACCCACCGACCTGGCACCCACCGACCAAGCACCCGCCGACCTAGCCCCCGCCGACCTAGTACCCGCCGACCTAGCAATCGCCGACCTAGCTCCCGCCGACCGAGCTGCCGCCGACCGAGCAGCCGCCGACCTAGCACCCATCGACCTGGCACCCGCCGACCTAGCACCCACCGACCTGGCACCCACCGACCAAGCACCCGCCGACCTAGCCCCCGCCGACCTGGCCCCCGCCGACCTGGCCCCCGCCGACCTAGCCCCCGCCGACCTAGCCCCCGCCGACCTAGCACCCACCGACCTGGCACCCACCGACCTAGCACCCACCGACCTAGCACCCGCCGACCTGGCACCCGCCGACCTAGCACCCGCCGACCTAGCACCCGCCGACCTCGCACCCGCCGACCATGCCCCCGCCGACCTAGCACCCGCCGACCTAGCACCCGCCGACCTAGCACCCACCGACCTAGAACCCACCGACCTGGCACCCACAGACCTGGCACCCACCGACCTGGCACCCACCGACCTGGCACCCGCCGACCTAGCCCCCGCCGACCTAGCCCCCACCGACCTAGCCCCCGCCGACCTAGCCCCCGCCGACCTAGCCCCCGCCGACCTAGCACCCGCCGACCTAGCACCCGCCGACCTAGCACCCACCGACCTAGCACCCACCGACCTGGCACCCACCGACCTAGCACCCACCGACCTAGCACCCACCGACCTAGCACCCGCCGACCTAGCACCCGCCGACCTAGCACCCGCCGACCTAGCACCCGCCGACCTAGCACCCGCCGACCTAGCACCCGCCGACCTTGCCCCCGCCGACCTAGCACCCGCCGACCTGGCACCCGCCGACCGAGCAGCCGCCGACCTAGAACCCGCCGACCTGGCACCCATCGACCTGGCACCCACCAACCTAGCACCCACCGACCTGGCACCCGCCGACCTAGCCCCCGCCGACCTAGCCCCCACCGACCTAGCCCCCGCCGACCTAGCCCCCGCCGACCTAGCACCCGCCGACCTAGCACCCGCCGACCTAGCACCCGCCGACCTAGCACCCACCGACCTAGCACCCACCGACCTGGCACCCACCGACCTAGCACCCACCGACCTAGCACCCACCGACCTAGCACCCGCCGACCTAGCACCCGCCGACCTAGCACCCGCCGACCTAGCACCCGCCGACCTAGCACCCGCCGACCTAGCACCCGCCGACCATGCCCCCGCCGACCTAGCACCCGCCGACCTGGCACCCGCCGACCTAGCACCCACCGACCTAGAACCCACCGACCTGGCACCCGCCGACCTGGCACCCACCGACCTAGAACCCACCGACCTGGCACCCGCCGACCTAGCCCCCGCCGACCTAGCCCCCACCGACCTAGCCCCCGCCGACCTAGCCCCCGCCGACCTAGCACCCGCCGACCTAGCACCCGCCGACCTAGCACCCGCCGACCTAGCACCCACCGACCTGGCACCCACCGACCTAGCACCCACCGACCTAGCACCCGCCGACCTAGCACCCGCCGACCTAGCACCCGCCGACCTAGCACCCGCCGACCTAGCACCCGCCGACCTAGCGCCCGCATACCTAGCCCCCGCCGACCTAGCACCCACCGACCTAGCACCCGCCGACCTAGCACCCGCCGACCTAGCCCCCGCCGACCTAGCACCCGCCGACCTAGCCCCACCGACAAAGCCCCCGCCGACCTAGCCCCCGCCGACCTAGCACCCGCCGACCTAGCCCCCGCCGACCTGGCCCCCGCCGACCTGGCACCCGCCGACCTGGCACCCGCCGACCTAGCACCCGCCGACCTAGCACCCGCCGACCTAGCACCCGCCGACCTAGCACCCGCCGACCATGCCCCCGCCGACCTAGCACCCGCCGACCATGCCCCCGCCGACCCGGCACCCGCCGACCCGGCGCCCGCCGACCCGGCACCCGCCGACCTGGCACCCACCGACCTAGCACCCACCGACCTGGTCCACCGACCTAGCACCCACCGACCTGGAACCCACCGACCTGGCGCCCACCGACCCGGCACTCACCGACCTAGCACCCACCGACCTGGAACCCACCGACCTGGCACCCGCCGACCTAGCACCCGCCGACCTGGCACCCGCCGACCTGGCACCCACCGACCTAGCACCCACCAACCTAGCTCCCGCCGACCTAGCACCCGCCGACCTGCCACCCACCGACCTGTCAACCGCCGACCTGGCACCCGCCGACCTAGCACCCGAAGACCTAGCACCCGCCGACCTAGCACCCACCGACCTAGCACCCACCGACCTAGCACCCGCCGACCTAGCACCCGCCGACCTAGCACCCGCTGACCTAGCACCCGCCGACCTAGCACCCGCTGACCTAGCACCCGCCGACCTAGCACCCGCCGAATTAGCACCCGCCGACCTAGCAATCGCCGACCTAGCTCCCGCCGACCGAGCAGCCGCCGACCGAGCACCCGCCGACCTAGCACCCACCGACCTGGCACCCGCCGACCTAGCACCCACCGACCAGGCACCCACCGACCTAGCACCCGCCGACCTAGCCCCCGCCGACCTGGCCCCCGCCGACCTGGCAGCCGCCGACCTGGCAGCCGCCGACCTGGCACCCACCGACCAAGCACCCGCCGACCTAGCCCCCGCCGACCTAGTACCCGCCGACCTAGCAATCGCCGACCTAGCTCCCGCCGACCGAGCTGCCGCCGACCGAGCAGCCGCCGACCTAGCACCCATCGACCTGGCACCCGCCGACCTAGCACCCACCGACCTGGCACCCGCCGACCTAGCACCCGCCGACCTAGCCCCCGCCGACCTGGCCCCCGCCGACCTGGCCCCCGCCGACCTAGCCCCCGCCGACCTAGCACCCGCCGACCTAGCACCCACCGACCTGGCACCCACCGACCTAGCACCCACCGACCTAGCACCCGCCGACCTGGCACCCGCCGACCTAGCACCCGCCGACCTAGCACCCGCCGACCTAGCACCCGCCGACCATGCCCCCGCCGACCTAGCACCCGCCGACCTGGCACCCGCCGACCTAGCACCCACCGACCTAGAACCCACCGACCTGGCACCCACAGACCTGGCACCCACCGACCTGGCACCCACCGACCTGGCCCCCGCCGACCTAGCCCCCGCCGACCTAGCCCCCACCGACCTAGCCCCCGCCGACCTAGCCCCCGCCGACCTAGCCCCCGCCGACCTAGCACCCGCCGACCTAGCACCCGCCGACCTAGCACCCACCGACCTAGCACCCACCGACCTGGCACCCACCGACCTAGCACCCACCGACCTAGCACCCACCGACCTAGCACCCGCCGACCTAGCACCCGCCGACCTAGCACCCGCCGACCTAGCACCCGCCGACCTAGCACCCGCCGACCTAGCACCCGCCGACCATGCCCCCGCCGACCTAGCACCCGCCGACCTGGCACCCGCCGACCGAGCAGCCGCCGACCTAGAACCCGCCGACCTGGCACCCATCGACCTGGCACCCACCAACCTAGCACCCACCGACCTGGCACCCGCCGACCTAGCCCCCGCCGACCTAGCCCCCACCGACCTAGCCCCCGCCGACCTAGCACCCGCCGACCTAGCACCCGCCGACCTAGCACCCGCCGACCTAGCACCCGCCGACCTAGCACCCACCGACCTAGCACCCACCGACCTGGCACCCACCGACCTAGCACCCACCGACCTAGCACCCACCGACCTAGCACCCGCCGACCTAGCACCCGCCGACCTAGCACCCGCCGACCTAGCACCCGCCGACCTAGCACCCGCCGACCTAGCACCCGCCGACCTAGCCCCCGCCGACCTAGCACCCGCCGACCTGGCACCCGCCGACCTAGCACCCACCGACCTAGAACCCACCGACCTGGCACCCGCCGACCTGGCACCCACCGACCTAGCACCCACCGACCTGGCACCCGCCGACCTAGCCCCCGCCGACCTAGCCCCCACCGACCTAGCCCCCGCCGACCTAGCCCCCGCCGACCTAGCACCCGCCGACCTAGCACCCGCCGTCCTAGCACCCGCCGACCTAGCACCCACCGACCTGGCACCCACCGACCTAGCACCCACCGACCTAGCACCCGCCGACCTAGCACCCGCCGACCTAGCACCCGCCGACCTAGCACCCGCCGACCTAGCACCCGCCGACCTAGCGCCCGCATACCTAGCCCCCGCCGACCTAGCACCCACCGACCTAGCACCCGCCGACCTAGCACCCGCCGACCTAGCCCCCGCCGACCTAGCACCCGCCGACCTAGCCCCACCGACAAAGCCCCCGCCGACCTAGCCCCCGCCGACCTAGCACCCGCCGACCTAGCCACCGCCGACCTGGCCCCCGCCGACCTGGCACCCGCCGACCTGGCACCCGCCGACCTAGCACCCGCCGACCTAGCACCCGCCGACCTAGCACCCGCCGACCTAGCACCCGCCGACCATGCCCCCGCCGACCTAGCACCCGCCGACCATGCCCCCGCCGACCCGGCACCCGCCGACCCGGCGCCCGCCGACCCGGCACCCGCCGACCTGGCACCCACCGACCTAGCACCCACCGACCTGGTCCACCGACCTAGCACCCACCGACCTGGAACCCACCGACCTGGCGCCCACCGACCCGGCACTCACCGACCTAGCACCCACCGACCTGGAACCCACCGACCTGGCACCCGCTGACCTAGCACCCGCCGACCTGGCACCCGCCGACCTGGCACCCACCGACCTAGCACCCACCAACCTAGCTCCCGCCGACCTAGCACCCGCCGACCTGCCACCCACCGACCTGTCAACCGCCGACCTGGCACCCGCCGACCTAGCACCCGAAGACCTAGCACCCGCCGACCTAGCACCCACCGACCTAGCACCCACCGACCTAGCACCCGCCGACCTAGCACCCGCCGACCTAGCACCCGCTGACCTAGCACCCGCCGACCTAGCACCCGCTGACCTAGCACCCGCCGACCTAGCACCCGCCGACCTAGCACCCGCCGACCTAGCAATCGCCGACCTAGCTCCCGCCGACCGAGCAGCCGCCGACCGAGCAGCCGCCGACCTAGCACCCATCGACCTGGCACCCGCCGACCTAGCACCCACCGACCTGGCACCCACCGACCAAGCACCCGCCGACCTAGCCCCCGCCGACCTGGCCCCCGCCGACCTGGCAGCCGCCGACCTGGCAGCCGCCGACCTGGCACCCGCCGACCTGGCACCCGCCGACCTTGCACCCGCCGACCTAGCACCCGCCGACCTAGCACCCGCCGACCTAGCACCCGCCGACCTGCCACCCACCGACCTGGCACCCGCCGACCTTGCACCCGCCGACCTAGCTCCCGCCGACCTAGCAGCCGCCGACCGAGCAGCCGCCGACCGAGCAGCCGCCGACCTAGCACCCGCCGACCTAGCACCCGCCGACCTAGCACCCGCCGACCTAGCACCCGCCGACCTAGCACCCGCCGACCTAGCACCCACCGACCTAGCACCCGCAGACCTAGCACCCGCCGACCAAGCCCCCGCCGACATAGCACCCGCCGACCTGGCACCCGCCGACCCGGCACCCGCCGACCCGGCGCCCGCCGACCTAGCACCCACCGACCTAGCACCCACCGACCTGGCACCCGCCGACCTGGCACCCACCGACCTGGCACCCACCGACCTGGCGCCCACCGACCCGGCACTCACCGACCTAGCACCCACCGACCTGGAACCCACCGACCTGGCACCCGCCGACCTAGCACCCGCCGACCTGGCAGCCGCCGACCTGGCACCCACCGACCTAGCACCCACCAACCTAGCACCCGCCGACCTAGCACCCATCGACCTGGCACCCACCGACCTAGCACCCATCGACCTAGCACCCGCCGACCTGGCACCCACCGACCTGGCACCCACCGACCTGGCACCCGCCGACCTGGCACCCACCGACCTGGCCCCCACCGACCTAGCACCCGCCGACCTAGCACCCACCGACCTGGCACCCGCCGACCTAGCACCCACCGACCTAGCACCCACCGACCTGGCACCCGCCGACCTGGCACCCGCCGACCTGGCCCCCGCCGACCTGGCCCCCGCCGACGTAGCCCCCGCCGACCTAGCCCCCGCCGACCTAGCCCCCGCTGACCTAGCCCCCGCCGACCTAGCCCCCGCCGACCTAGCCCCCGCCGACCTAGCCCCCGCCGACCTAGCCCCCGCCGACCTGGCCCCCGCCGACCTGGCCCCCGTCGACCTGGCACCCACCGACCTAGCGCCCGCCGACCTAGCACCCGCCGACCTGGCACCCACAGACCTGGCACCCACCGACCTGGCACCCACCGACCAAGCACCCGCCGACCTAGCACCCATCGACCTGGCACCCGCCGACCTAGCACCCACCGACCTGGCACCCACCGACCTGGCACCCACCGACCTGGCACCCGCCGACCTGGCAACCGCCGACCTGGCACACAGCAACCTGGCACCCACCGACCTAGCACGGGTGCCAGGTCGGCGGGGGCAGGTCGGCGGGTGCCAGGTCGGCGGCTGCCAGGTCGGCGGCTGCCAGGTCGGCGGGTGCTAGGTCGGCGGTTGCTAGGTCGGTGGGTGCTAGGTCGGCGGGTGCCAGGTCGGCGGGTGCCAGGTCGGTGGGTTCTAGGTCGGTGGGTGCCAGGTCGGTGGGTGCCAGGTCAGTGGGTGCCAGGTCGGCGGGTGCTAGGTCGGTGGGGGCTAGGTCGGCGGGTGCCAGGTCGGCGGGTGCTAGGTCGGCGGGTGCCAGGTCGGTGGGTGCCAGGTCGGTGGGTGCCAGGTCGGTGGGTGCTAGGTCGGCGGGTGCCAGGTCGATGGGTGCTAGGTCGGCGGGTGCTTGGTCGGTGGGTGCCAGGTCTGTGGGTGCCAGGTCGGCGGGTGCTAGGTCGGCGGGTGCTAGGTCGGTGGGTGCCAGGTCGACGGGGGCCAGGTCGGCGGGGGCCAGGTCGGCGGGGGCTAGGTCGGCGGGGGCTAGGTCGGCGGGGGCTAGGTCAGCGGGGGCTAGGTCGGCGGGGGCTAGGTCGGCGGGGGCTAGGTCGGCGGGGGCCAGGTCGGCGGGGGCCAGGTCGGCGGGGGCCAGGTCGGCGGGGGCTAGGTCGGCGGGGGCTAGGTCGGCGGGGGCCAGGTCGGCGGGGTCTAGGTAGGCGGGGGCTAGGTAGGCGGGGGCTAGGTCGGCGGGGGCCAGGTCGGCGGGTGCCAGGTCGGCGGGTGCGGTGCTAGGTCGGCGGGTGCGGTGCTAGGTTGTCGGGTGCTAGGTCGGCGGGTGCTAGGTCGGCGGGTGCTAGGTCGGCGGGTGCTAGGTCGGTTGGTGCTAGGTTGGTGGGTGCTAGGTCGGCGGGCGCTAGGTCGGTGGGTGCTAGGTCGGCGGGGGCTAGGTCGGCGGGGGCTAGGTCGGCGGGTGCTAGGTCGGCGGGGGCTAGGTCGGCGGGTGCTTGTGCGCCTCAGATTTGAGGTCCTCGTCATATTGATCACAGCCATGCGCTCAACCCTGTTCTTGCTGTTGCTCCTTAGTAGCGGTCTTATAAAAGGCAGCCCATCTTCAATGCAAAAGTTCTAGGATGCAGTAAGGCCTATCCGCAGCAGAAAAGGATGAAGGTATGCCAGGCGCATGGTTGACATTGGTTGAATTGCAGCTTTCCTTGCCGAGCACAGAACAATCATTTGCTAATTCGCCGACTAAGTCCGCCAAAGTTGCCCCAAGAACGATTTTGTCCATCGGCGATCGAGGCGATGCGTTGAGCCGTACTTGGACTTACTCATGCTCGTCCACATGTATACCACACCGTGCAGCTTAATCGTAAAGCTTTTTGCGTGATTTCGGTGAGAAACAGCAAAAATGAAGTTAGACGTGAACGCGCTGCGCTACCTCTCTAAAGATGATTTCCGAGTCCTCACGGCTGTGGAAATGGGCCAGAAGAATCACGAACTGGTACCAATTGAGCTAATTGATAGCATTTCAGGCTTGAAGCATGGCGGCACTTTTAAGAGCATTAAGACCCTAATGCGGCACAAGCTGCTACACCACGACAGCAAGTACTATGAGGGCTATCGCTTAACGTACATGGGTTATGACTTCCTGGCCATCCGCGCGCTGGTCAGCAGGGGCCACATTAGCGGCGTCGGCCGCCAAATCGGCGTCGGCAAGGAGTCGGATATCTTCGAAGTAACAAATGATGACGGCGAGGTATTTGCGCTAAAGCTGCACCGTCTTGGCCGCACGTCTTTCCGCGCGGTCAAGTCCAAGCGCGACTACTTGGGCCGGCGTCAGAACTACAGCTGGCTGTACCTCAGCCGTCTGGCAGCGCTCAAGGAGTTTGCGTTCATGAAGGCGCTGTACGAGCACGGCTTCCCGGTGCCCCAGGCCATCGACAACAACCGCCATGCCGTACTCATGGGCCTGGTCAACGCACGACCCATGGTGCAGGTGGGTGTGAGGAGTTGCGGGGGAGGCGGGAGGGGCGGGTGAGGGAACTGTCCTCATCCAACGGGCTCCCAACCATGATGCCCCGTTCCCGACTCCTATCGCCCTACTAATCCTCATCGCCGCCTGGCGTCCCCCCTCCCTCCCTCTTTTACCCCCCCCCCTCCAGATCCGCACCATGGCCCACCCCGCCAGCGTGTACCTCTCCTGCATGGAGCTCATATCGCGGCTGGCAGGCAAGGGACTAATCCACTGCGACTTCAACGAGTTCAACCTGCTCATTGGTGAGGAGCGGGGGGGGAGAAGAGGAGGGGCGAAAAGAAGATGGAAGGAGAAATACCATCCTGTGAAGGGCGGGGAAGAGGGGAATGAATAAGAAGTGCGGGAGGGGGAGCGGAGGAAGAAGAAATACCACCATGCTCAGCCATGCTGTGGACGATAGGGCTGCCATAACTGCCCATCGATGCCACTCACCCTTTAGCCCCAACCTTCCATTTCCCCCCAACCCCTTGCCCCCCCCCCCCCCCAACCCCTCCCACGCCCCCCTCCCCCCTCCCAGATGAGGACGAGGAGCTCACCCTCATCGATTTCCCGCAGATGGTCTCCGTCACACACGCAAACGCGGAGGAGCTCTTCTACCGCGATGTAGACTGCATCATCCGCTTCTTCAGCAAGAAGATCGGGTACGTGCCAGAACAGGATCCCAAGCTGCCGTACGTACGGCCTGTGTTTGCCGAGGTGGTTGCGGCTGCGGCGGCGGACGGCGAGGGTGCATTGGATGTGGAGTTGGAGGCGAGCGGCTTCCGGCGGCAGGACCAGCAGGCGTTGGAGGAGTACCTGGCGGGGGCGCGAGAGGAGGAGGAGGAGGAGGGGGACGAGGAGGAAGGGGAAGAGGAGGAGGAGGAGGAAGGGGAGGAGGAGGAGGGGAGAGGGGGGAGTGGCGGTGAGGCGGAGGGGCGGAGGGGTGTGGAGGAGGGGTTAGAGGGGCTTGCGACCGGGTGTGGGGCGGAGGAGCCGGGGGCACGACACGGAGAGGGCGAGGGTGCCGAGAGAGGAGCAACACGACGTGACGGCGGAGGCGCAGCCAGCGGCAGCGGCAGCGAGAAGGAGCAGTCGGACGGGGAGGAAGAGGCAGGGGGTTCAGGTAGCGGGAGTGAGGAGGATGGCGAGGAGGAGGAGGGGGCAGCCGGGCGGTCACGCCGAGGAGGCTCTTCACGGCCATCAGGTGGGCAAGGAGGAGCAGGAGGAGGAGGAGGTGGTGGTGGTGCGTCGTCCCGGCGCGCTAGGCTGGGTGAGCAGGAGGTGCAGCAGATCGTGACGGCTCAGCGGCGCAAGCAGAGCCAGCGGCAGGCCATGTCTCGAGCCACGCGCAACTCGGTCAAGGGGAACAAGGGGAGGAGGGGCAAGGCGTCGGGGGCGGATGGCTGGTAGGCGATAGTAGGGGTAGCGGGAGGTAAAGAGGAAACAACGAACTGACAACAAGAACTATCTGGTGGTGTGAGGAGGGTACTGTCGCGGTCGGGATGTACATAGTTGGGCAGGTTTCGGTGTCAGGAGTTGTTGCGGAGAAGGGGTACTAGAGGAAACTGACGAGCTGGTGCGGAGGAAATGGGGGTGGGGTAACATGGTGGCGCTGTGGAGGTGCACAGTGGGATACCATACCGGTAGATACTGACGGTAGAGTAGCTTTCTAGGGTAGGTATATTTATTTTTGTAGTAGATGCAGGTAGGAGGCCATGCAAGCATGTGCAGGATAGGTTGACGGTGTGGTTGGGCTTGGTGGGTGGGCGAGAGACCAGGTCAGTACGGGCGTTGGTGCTAAGTGCCAGTGCTCAGGATTAGGATGCGACGGGAAGGGTTCAACGCTTACACGCATTGGCGGATTATCACGCAGTGTGGTTATGTGGCACAGGGATAGCAACGGTACGGCCCTTGTATTGAACTGCTTTGGGTTAATCCTGCCGCAGAACTGACACAGTCTGACCCCGGGCTGCTATTCTGGGCAGCAGCCCCATGCTGGCGTCCCCAGCGGAGCCCTTTTTCCCCAGCCACGTGAGCTCCAATGTACGACTGCTTGGCCCAGTGTTCCACCCCATGTCCTCCACCCCAGCCAACAGCAACATCATCGCAGTCAAGGCCCTTCTGACCCTAGTGCTTTCTACGTTTTCTAAACGCCCACCGCGGGCTGCAAAGGGAACACCTCCCCCTACCGGTACCTGACACATGAAGAAACATCCTGCGTACATCACATTCGTTGTTTGTGCCCTTTTCCAGCGTTTAGTGCGCAGTTATAAGGCAGTACCTAGCAGCAGCTGCTGCAGCAACCAAGCACCGGATGGCAGCCGCACAGCGGCCGAACTCCCCGTGCAGCCCCTTCCCCGTTGCTCCGCTGCCATACACAGCATCCAAACACCCACACACACCCAACTCAAATAAAGCGCTCATCATCCGTCTCTCGTCCCCCCTCCCCCTCACACGCCCCAACAGGCGAACGAGTCATTAAAATGCACCAGCATAGCCCCAGCAGCGGCTGCTATCCACACCTAAATAAACCTACACCCTGCCCGGAATACCTACAGCTATACCCACACCTACCGCCTACCCCTGCCGCCGCCTCTCCCTCCTCTCCCCCCTCGTCCGCGGCTGCCCCCGCCTCGCCCACCTCTCCCGCCCCGTCCTCCACCTCCCCGTCCTCCTCCTCCTCGCCCTCCTCCTCCCCGTCCTCCTCTTCCCCTCTCACCCCCACCCTCACTCATCCCTCCCGCACCCTCCCCACCTCTCCCACCCCGTCCCCGTCCCCGCCCGCGTCCCCCACCCCCTCCGCCACCTCCCCGCGGCACGAACGACACCTCCCGACTGCCTCCCAGTCGCCGCGGTGGCGCCGACTGCGGCTCCGAAGCCACTCGCTCCGACAGCGGCTGGTTCAGCTTTGCCGCCAACGACTCGCCACGTCGGAAGGCCTCTGCAGCGGTGGCGTCTCGCGCCACAAACATGCTTGGACCCTTGCCGCCCTCCGTCGCAGTCTGCGCCTGCTTGGGCCGTTTCGCTGGCGGGCCCGCGGGCGGCCGCTCGGGTAGACGTTTGGAGTTGGGTTTCTTCTTGGCGCGTGGCGCCTCGGTGGACCGCTCGTCCATCTCGTCCAAGCTGTCGGCGCCGTCGTCGTCGTCTTCATCGCCGCCGTCGCTGCTGCCTCCACCTTCGTCTGATAGCACCTCCTGTGTTTGGTGAGGGGGTTGGCGGGAGGAGGTAGCGGAAACACATGGTGAATATCTTGTGCCGGACATGTTTGTCCGACAGAGACAAAGAAGGGAAACCGACGCCAATTCCTCTCGACGCAATGCCCAAAACAAAACTCCTGCGCCCCAGCCTCAGCAATTGCCACCCACTCCCCTCTTTTCCCCTCCCCCACCCCACCTGGAAGTGCTCCCGCAGCAGCTCCTCCTCATCCTTCTTCTCCCGAGCCGCGTTGGGGTGCAGCAGCCGGTACTCCTCCGCCTCCTCGTCAATCGTAAAGTCGGGATCCTCAAACATGGCGGAGAAACGCGAATCCGCAAGCGGGTTAGCCGCGGCGGCGGCGGCACGCTGGCTGGCCTTGCTGCTGCCGGCGGCGGCGGCGGCGGTGCCGTCGGCTGCAGCCTTGTCCGCATCGGCTGATTCGGCCATGATACGCGCCGCGACCTTGGTGTTGACCTGTTCGTCGTGGTTGTAAGTTGGTTGGGTTAGTTGGGTTCTAGACATTGATAGGACAGGCAGCTTCTTCCCTGCCCCTCTCCCTGCCGCCCTCCCTCTCCCACCTTTGGCAGCTTGCGGATGATGGAGATGCGGCTCTGTCGCTCCTCCTCCAGCTTCTTTGCGATGCGCTGCTGGCGGTAGGTCTCGTAGGCGAAGGGGTCCATCAGCGACTTGGCCTTGGCGTACAGCCTGGGGGGAGGGGGAGGCAGGAGCAGGGGAGGAATGGGGTTAAGTAAGGGAAGGCGAAGAAGAAAAGCATGCGAACAGTGGCGGCAAAGACAACTGCACCACTGCCCCTTTTTGCCCTAACCTGAGGTTCCGACATACCTTTAATCCCCCTCCCCCTTCCCACCCATATCTTTGATCCCCATCCCCATCCCTCCCACCTGTTGTCCACAAAGAATCCGTGCATGTACGCGCGCAGCAGGCTGGTCCCCAGCAGGTGCTCCAGCCCCAGCCGCCCCAGCTCCGCGCGCGTCACGAAGCGGTAGTCGTCGTACACCGCGGGAGCCGCCTCCGCCAGCTCCTCCGTGAGGCCCTCCAGGTGGGAGCACCAGCGGGGGGCGGGACCCAGGCTGGGCACGAAGTAGCCGTGCATGTTGGGGGAGTCGTTGGCGACCATGATGAGGCCTGGGGGGGGGCAGGGAGGATGGAAGGGGGAGGAAGGATGTGAGGAGGAAGGATGGTGAGGAGCAAGGAGGAAGAAGGGTAGAGGTAAGAGGGCAGCTCCTCATGACGTCATGAGGCGCAAGGGCGGCAAGGCGCATGGAGCGCGGAAGGGATGCTGCTGCTGCTACCGGGTAGCCATGAGCAGCGGAGGCTGCTGTCGCGATGTCGCTACATTGCTGCTGTCCAACGTCCCGCCCCCGGCTCACCCGAGTCCGGCCACACGCAGACGTCGTTGATGTCGCCCTCCTCGGGCTCAATGCTGGTGTAGCCCTCGCCGTTGTTAATGTCCCACACCTGCACAGGGGAGGGGGGTGGGGTCAAAGACCATACCAATCTACCAAACCATAGGGAACCACCGATTGGGGCAAGACAAGTGGGGGGGGACGATTGGCATGCGGCATCCATCAGACCAGCGCATACCGGTGAAGAGAACGGAGGACAACCCTGGGGGGCTAAGGTAACTAGAGCAGCCCTGCTGCAAATACCAATCCCTTATACAACATTATCTACCTCCCTCATACCCACCTTCACAATGTGCCGATCCGAAGAGATCACCCGCCGGTTATGCGCCGAAGCATCAGCGCCGTACGAATGGAACTTGATGTCCACAATCCGGCTGCCGTACATGTGATCCTTAACCACCAACGGTCGTTGCGATCGCAAATCGTACAGCGCAACCAGACCGTTGCCCGTACCAACTGCCACGTGCAGGCCGCTGTCGTCAAACCGCAGCGCCGTCAGCTGCTCCCCTGTGGGTTGTGCATGAGTGGAGTACAGCTTAAAAAAGAGGAGCATGCTAGGTTTACAGAGCCCTTGAAACGCGGGGTTGATGCCGCAACCATGCCGGAACCGAAGTTGCTCGAGCGTCAGCGCTCCACGACAGCACCACTTAACAGCGTCCACAGCCCACCGTTGGGGACTAATGCCCTTACCCTTCGTACCCTCCGTCTAAGTTTCCCCTGCCCTCTTTTCTCATCCCCCCTCCCCGCCCCTCCCCTACCTGGCGCCCCCGCCGCTGCCGCCGCGTCCAGCAGGCCCACCGAGGTGCGCTGCCGCAGGTCGAAGCACTCCAGCTGCCCGTCCTCGCCCGCCGCAGCAAACAGACCGTGCGAGGGGGACACGCCTGGCGGGCAGGCAAACCAGGCAGGCAGGCACACCATACTCAGGTTTGGGACTTGGCTTGTAGTACTGCACGCAACGCTGCGAGCGGCATGCAGTGCAGTGTCAAGATCCCACACCCACTTCCAAGGCGCCTCTCCAACCTTCGCCGCGTGGGACTTCCACATGCCCTCAGCATCAGCCCCAAGTCATTGCCAGGCGGCCCCCGCCGTGCCTACGCAAAGCCATGTCCGACCCCCCCCCCCCGACCCAAACTCCTACTGCTACCGCTGCCGCTGCTGCTGTTTTCGCTGCTGCTGTATACAGAATTCCCCCCATCATGCTGCTGCCTTCCTCCTCCCCACACCCACTGACTGCACCACCCCGGATGTCTCCTTCTGCCCGCAGCATGCTACCCGCCGCTCCCACCTACCGCATGCGTTGACAGCCGGCGAGGCCGAGGGCAGCGGGCTCATGAATCGCCCCTCCTGCAGGTTGAGGCGGTACAGCTCGGGCGCCGAGGCCGCCACCAGCAGCTCCGCGGAGGGTGAGAAGTAGGCCAGGTCGCGACCGAAACGGGGCACGCGGGTGCGGTAGTAGGAGCCTGGAGGGGGTGGGATGGGGTGGGTGGATGTTCACGGGGCTGTTCAGGAGGGTTGTTCGCAACGCAGCGGCTGGATGGGGAAGGGATGTGGTCCGTGGTCGCACGGATGGACCCGTGCTGCCATGCCCTGCTCTCGCTGTTTGGGGCTCCGGGCAACTGGTACGTAAAGGAGCGGGAGGTCTGTCGCTGCTGCTGCTGCTCTCGTGCGTGCATGCACGCGGACTGCCTTACCGAATCGCGCGTGGAAGAGCAGCGAGCGGTCGGAGCAGAGGAAGGCGAGCTTGGAGAAGTCATCCGACAGCACACAAAAGTCCACCACCTCCGCATCCAGGTTGCGCTCGAACTTCATGGCCAGGTTGCCCAGGTCGAAGCAGCGGACCTGGGGGTGGTGGGATGGGGCGGGATGGCGTGGGCGGGATGGGATAGGATGGAGTAGGTTGCGGGCTTGGGTGTGGTTGTGGTTGTCACGTGAGGTGCGAAGCGGGGTTGGGGGGTTGCTCTGGCCGGCCGACCCAAATCAACGAACAACCCAGATCACCCAGCCTGACCCAGATCAACCCAACCCCGCAAACTCACCGAGAAGGGGTGGTAGCCCGACGCAAACACATAGTTCCGATCGGGCGAAATCTTGATGCGCTGCGCAGCAGACTTGAAGCCAAAGTCCTGGATGAGCTCCAGGCGACGCCGGTACTCCTCATTCTTGCGCAGCGACTTCTTCTTGCTCTCCGCCAGCCACTGGGGCAGCGTCTTGCCGCTGGTGATATGATACACCTGGGGACGGGGGTGGACAGGGGGTTAAGGAATGAGTGGGTTAAGGAGAAGCAGGAGTGAGACAGGTGCCAGGGGCAGGTGGGAGGAGACGGGATCCAGACGCGTGGCGGTTGTGGGAATGTGTATGAAGAGGGTAAGCGCAAGCAAGCAGCAGTGGCTTTAGTACGCGGCGGCGCGGAACTTTGTGAGAGGGGGACATAATGGAATCCTGAAGGGTGGGTTAGCCGCTGGCGCGGGTCTGCTGGTCGATGCGGCCGCCGTCGGGAGACGCACGGCCGCACCTTCTTTGGCGCTAATCAGAGTCAATTGAAGTGCTATTCACATGAACGGTATGTCGCCTTTCCGTCGCCACGCTTCCGGCTGTGTGCGACAGGCCCCTATGCCAAACATCCTGCCGAGCCGACGTGCATCGACGGGGGTGCCTCAGAGACGTGACGCACCTTGACGCCATCCGGCGCCGACACCTTCAGCGTCATGGTTCAAGAACCGATGTCCTAGTGCGACCAGCGGCAACGCCAAGCCTCCCGTCCGCTGGCACTACCTAACACCCGGCGGCGCCAGCTCAACAAATCACGGATATGAACCCCTTAAGGCGTTAGATGGAAACTGTATAGTATCAGCGTCAATATACAACTACTGTCGGGTGCAATTTATGTAAGAAAACAGTAACAATCTTGGGGGTGTTCCTAAGATACAAGACGGTGCAAATCAAACTGAAAAGGTGTATGCGTTGAGCCAAAAAGCATGAAAGTAGGAAAAGAGAGAAGCGCCAAGAAGAGCGTACGACGCTTGTCGTACACTCTTCTGCTGCCCTGACTGGGCACCAGGTCCACGAAGCAAGGAGTCCTGCGACCTGTGCGACGTATCAACCTCACCAACGAGTTTTGCTTATTGGGCCGGCCGTTTGGCGACTGGTCCGGCCCTCAGGCCGATCCTCGCGAATACTTTGAAAGTTTTGGAAGGAGCCCGCTTTTGACCCTCGGAAGGTCCAACCAACCCCATAGCGCTCTAGGTTAGTCATAAGGACCTCAATAGGCGGCTTCCCTTAGGACGCCGCGGTCGAAGATAGCGGACCCACAGAAGTGGCGCCCGTAAGGCCCAGTTTGGACAGGAGGCAAGTTCTCGACCCTCGATTTTCCAGATGACGTTGCCCAGGATGGAAGATAAAAATGCACTCTAAATACCTGTCATAATCTTGGGTGATTTTATGTGTTCAAGTCGATAACCATCACTGCCATGCGTACTGCATCACACAGAAATGCTCTCTGACTGTCAACGGGCAGTACTGGGATGTCACATGGCAGCAGGCTAGGCCAGGGAAACGCAAAGGACGCTTACGACGTTTCGTTTGTCGTTACACTGCCTGACAACGCACGGAATTCCAACTTACCGAGCCCTCAACCTTCCTCCCCGGACTACCCGCGCTACCCCGCAGGCACTAGCATGGTGTCTGGCTCTTCAATTAACCCTCTGCATCTTGTATTTCAGCATTCGGCAAGTCCCTACGACCCCGAGTTTGCAACGACAGCTGCAGCCTGCCCGGCAAGCCCGCACCCACGCGATAGGAAGCGCGCAGCTCCCACGTCCCCACAACGCAACTCCGTTGTCTGTGCCGTCCTCCCCTCAACAACTGCTCTTAACGAGCGTGCTGTCAGCCCTTCATCGTCAACCATTTCTGCGCCCGGCGCAGGCGCGACGCCTATGACCGAGCGCCTTGCGCTGGGCCGCTTCTCAGCCTCTACCCCAGCCTTTGGAGCGCAGGGCATGTCCCCGCTGGACCCGCTAGCCGATACGCGCGGCCATAACGGCCTGTACGCTTCTAGGTCCCCATTTGAGCACCCTAGCAACGTGCAGGAGGCCACCGTCGCTCTGCTGTCCGACGACAACAACCAGGTAGCAGCAGCCAGCCATGTCGAGTTCTCAGCCGCCCCGACGCCAGCAGAAGGCGGCCTCGCTTCATCAGCAGCAGAAGCAGCCGAGGCCGAGGCGGCATCCGCCCTAGAGGAGCCATTTTCACACCCCATGCTGCCGCCGCCGCAGCCATCCCTAAGCTCCATGGGCACGCCAGCACGCTCCCGCATCGGCAACATGCTCTTCGGCCCCCCCTCAGCAGCCGGCCTGACCCCCACCGTGCTGCCCGACTCGGCTCCCCCCATGGGCTCCTCCCTGTGCGAACACATCTCCCGCACCGCCTCTCTGCCCCTCATGATGGGCGGGGCGGTGGTGTCGCAGGGCGTGTCGCCCGCCATACCCATAGCCATCGCTGGCGTCGGCGCAAGCGGCAGAGCGCGCGCCACCACCGTCCACGCCCCGCCGTCGGCCGCTACCACCTCCATGGGGCTAAGCGGCGGCGGCGGCGGTGGCACCAGCAGCCTTCGGCCCGTCGCACAGTCGGTGGATCACAGCTTCTTCCCGCCGCAGCCGCAGCCGCTGCTGCAGGTCCAAGTGCCGCAGGGCTTCCTGCAGGGCACGGAGGCCGGTGCACCCGCCACCTCCCCCGCGCAGTTCATCGGATCCTTCAGCCCCGGCGGGCCGTCCTTCTTCGCCTCCCTGCCTGGCACCGCCGCCGCCGTTACCACCACGGCTGCGGACACATGCCCTGGCAGTCCGAGACCCCAGCTCCAGGCCGGCGGCACCGTAGACGATATGGTGCTCACGTCACCCAACGGCGGTTCCGCGCCGGGCCCCAGCCGGCAGGGGCCCGCGGTCGAGGACGGCATAGGAGACCCGGCGGCTGCGTTGGGCAGCCCAGGCCACAGCTCCGGTGGTGCACAGGGGTCTCCCGTGGTTGCGCCCCAGAGCCCGCCGCATGCGCCCTTCTCGCCGTCCCGCCATGGGCTCGGCGCGATAGCGGCGGAAGGCGAGGAGGAGCGCGGCGTGGGCGCCGGCCGCAGTGCTGCTGGGGTGGCGCATGAACAGCAGGAGCAGGACGCGGAGGAGGAGGAAGAGGACATGATGGATGGCGCCAGCAGTCTGACGGGCAGCAGCTGCGGCCGCCGTACACAGCGGCGGCAGCTGCAGTACGAGCGGGTGGTGGCGCCGGTGCATGCGCATGCGGACCTGCACCCGCGCGACGCCACCACCACCACCACCGACACGGACGGTGACGAGGAGTTTGAGGACGCGGTGGAGGTGCAGCACGACGATGATGACCATGTGGGCTATCAGGGCGGGAGGTCCCACCGGCGTCCGCAGCAGCAACAGCATGAGGAGGCGAAGGCGGAGGAGAGGCCTTACGGCCGGGAGGGCGGAGGCAGCGGCAGCGGCGGAGGCGGGTACCACCACCACGGCCACAGCCATGACCTGCACCGCTGCCATTTTGTGGGTGTGGCCTCTCCAGAGCACCCCCTTAGCGCGGCACTGGGCATGCATGGCCCCGCCATGCATGCCGGGGAGCTGCAGGAGCAGGAGCCGCCGTACCCTCCCTACCACCACCAGCTCCACATGCAGCAGCATCCGGGTGGAGTGGTGGGCGGTGAGGGGCCGCTGGGTGGGCTGGGGTCGTATCGGCTGGCGGACGGGTATGAGGATCTGGCGGAGGATGATGAGGTACTAGAGGAGGCGGAGGAGGAGGGCGGCTCGTGCCTGCTGGATGCGGATGAGGGGCTGGAGGAGGACGAGGAGTTTGGGGAGGAGGAGGAAGAGGAGGAACACGGCATTGCGGCACGGGCGCGGAGTACGGCAGGAGGAGGAGGCGGTGGGGGTGCCGTTGGTTGGGGCAGCGGTGGTGCCGTGTTGGGGACAGCAGCGGCGGCCTCCCCGGCGCACTTTGTAGCGCCGTACGTAAACCAGCAGCACACGTGTATCAACTGCACGCGACCGTTTTGGGGCTCCGTGTGCTACTGTGGCCACCCTGCCAACACGGAGGTGGTGGTTCCGGAGCTCCTGGCGGCTGCCGTACGCAGCATGGTGGAGGGCCAGGCCGCCGCTGCCGTACGGCAGCAAGCAGCAGGCGAGCCGCAGGGGGCTGGGGGTCGCGGCGAGGGGGTGCTGCTGGCCTATGATGACCGGTGCAGGGCCCATCTGGAGGAACTGACCCCTGGGTCATCTGAGGACCAGGGTCGCAGCCACCCCGAGCGCCCCGAGCGAGTGGCGGCCATCATGACGAGGCTGCAAGCTACCGGGCTACTGGCCAGGTGGGAGGGAGGCGGAATACAGCGCAATACACTACGCTTTTCCGTACCAAGCCTGCATGAATCCGCACATTCGTCGCATGTCCCAGCGAGCCCTTAATTACCTCTTCGCCTCGTGGGTACTGACGTGTGTCCCTGTCTTTGGTTTTCCCCCGCAGGTTTGAGCGTGTCACGGGTCGCGAGGCCACCCTCCAGGAGCTCCTGGCAGTGCACCAGCCGGAGCTGGTTTCGGAGCTGCAGGCCGCCACGGAGGCCGCTGCCCGGCTGGCTGCGCGGGAGGCGGCACGACATGCGGGTGCTGCCCTGGATGAGGAGGGCGAGGAGGACCTGGAGGCGCTCGGGCTGCAGAAGAGGTGGGTGACTGGGTGGCGCTGCTTTTCTGGTGGCGGGTTTAGTGGGTGGTCGGGCTTGGCGGACCACAGATAGCGGCGAGACCTGGCTGTGCGGCTGTGTGCCAGATTCTCCTCCTCTCATGTGTTGCTTCCTCTTTGGACCCCTCCCTCCCCTCCGCAGCCCGCACATCCTGGACTGCTACTTCAACGCCTCCACCGCCGGCTGCGCGCGCCTGGCTGCCGGTAGCGCTGCTGACGTGGCTCGCCGAGTGGTGTGCGGCGCGGCCCGGCACGGCGCCGCCATCATCCGGCCGCCCGGCCACCACGCCGAGTCGGGGGTGGCCATGGGCTTCTGCTACTACAACAATGCAGCCGTGGCGGCGAGGGCTGCCCAGGCAGCGGGTGCGCGGCGCGTGCTGATCCTCGACTGGGACGTGCACCATGGCAACGGCACGCAGCGCATCTTCTACGACGACCCCTCCGTGCTCTACATGTCCACACACCGCTTCGACAACGGCAGCTTCTACCCGGGCACGGGGGACGCGACGGAGGTAGGGCGTGGGCAAGGGGGGCAGGTGCGGGGGGCTTGCGGCCTATAGTGCGCATGAGGGACAAGGGGGCTGCCCTGTGCTTCGCTACTACTTTGCTAGAACCCCACCAACCACCCGCTCCCACCCTGCCCCCTGCTTCCCTCCCCAGACCGGCTCCGGTGCGGGTCTGGGCTTCACCGTCAATGTGCCCTGGAACGGCTCCGGAGTGCGCGACGCGGACATGCTGGCCGCCTTCCGCCACGTGCTGCTGCCCGTGGCCGCGGAGTTCCGGCCCGACCTGGTCATCGTGAGCGCCGGCTTCGACGCAGTGGAGGGCGACCCGCTGGGCGGCTGCCGCGTCAGCCCCGCCGCGTACGGCCACTTCACCGCACTGCTCAGCTCGCTGGCGCCCACCCTGCTGCTGCTGGAGGGGGGCTACAACCTCTCCGCAACCGCTGCGGCCACGGAGGCGTGTCTGCGGGTGCTGCTGGGGGAGCAGCCAGCGCCGCTGCAGGGAGGGCCGGGAATGGGGGCGCCGGCGATACTGGAGGCGCATGCGGCGCCGGCCGCAGCCTTGGCTGACCCGTGGGTCGCTGCGGCCCTGGACGGCGTCTCCGAGAGTGCCATTCAGTCGCTGCGGCTGGTGCTGCGCGTGCAGAGCCAGCTGTGGCAGGCGGCTCGGGAGCGGCATGTGCTGCTGGAGGCGGCGCTGGAGGAGCGCAGGCAGCAGCAGCTAGCCAGGATGCAGCAGCGGTCTCCTCTGCAGCCTCAGGAGCACTGGGGCTGGCATGTGCAGATGGCGCCGCTGCCTTCCTCTCAGCCGCACCAGCATGTGCATCAGCTCCAAATGGGGGAGGTACTTGACAGTGACGACCACTGCCAATCGCGTCTGCAGCATTCACTGGACGACCCAGCCAGCCATATCTCCATGCCAGAGGATGATGGCGACCTGGCGGATCAGGATGCGGAGCGCCCTCGGCGCATGGATGTGTCCATGAGCGGCATCATTGACCTAGGCGAGCAGCTGATTGGAGACTCGCCCATGGGCTGACCCATGGGTCAGGCCGCCTAAATGTCTGGAAGATCTTGGTCTTCTTGTTACAACAAGGTAACAACCTACTTTGGCCTGATTTAAACGTCTGGTTAATGGAAAATACGCAGCGTATGGGCGATATTGGAGCGACGGCGGCGGCGGCGGCCCTTTGGTTGCTTGGGGAGAACCGGTGGTTTCATGGGATTGCAGACCGTTAATAGACTTTTTACGGTTGTTAGTAGTTGGCCATGTCCCAAATTGGGTGCTCCCCGCCGTGTGGGCGGTTGCCGAGCCCAAGACTATGAACGTAACTTACAACGCCTAAGCACAAAAAAATAAAAATCGCGGATGACGACGGTTGTCAACTGGACGAGTAAAGAACGGACGGCGGCCGGACGGCGGAGCTCACATCACCTTCAGCCATTGGGGGAGGCACATACGGCATAAAAGGGGCGGAAGGCATGTTAGTGGCATGGAATGGGTGGCATGGAGGTTGGCAATGTTGCATCCGGTTTACACTCTGTTTCGCCGCGGCGGTGCTTGTCGCGCTACGAGCCCGTGGGCCTCCTGGATACCGAGGAATAGCGGCCGTCGGCCGTTCGGGATGTTGCGGGACGTTTGGTGGCCGCAAGTGGAGTGTATGATGTTGTTTCTTCGCCGCTTTCTGTTGTCGGGTGAACTGAGGGGCTTCCTGGTCCGTCTATCGTACCAGTCCGAGGGAGTGCGTGTTTGAGGAGTTGTATGTTTCCTTACATGTGAAGAGAGGCGCGGCTTTGCACACGACGGACGGTCGCATCGCTGAAACGTGCTTGGGGTGTTTTCGGGTGCCCTGCTCTGGTAGTGGCGTGCACATGTGGCCGACTGAGGTGGGTATGTCCGGCTTCGCCGGGCCCCTTCCAAACGTGCTCTTGGGGCCCCATCATCATTCAGCGTTTTTGCTTCGGCTAAGCGCGGCGCCCAATGATTGCCCCGATAAAACAGTACGATCGCCCCGGCCGGCTGATTGAATGTGCACATGCCGCTAGCATGCATTACATGCAAAAACGCAGGGGTCTTGCAAACGTACATACACAGAAGGGGGTGTTGTTTTGTTTCATTTTCCAACCGGCATGGGCGGAAAGCGGCGGGCCTGCAGCGGACGGTCGAGAGCGAGCTCTTTCCTATGCTGTTGGTGCTTGCTTTCAACAGAGGCAACAACGGCCCTTGGATACAGCCGCCTAGTGTGTGCATGTGGGGGGCATGTGGGCTGCTGCTTGTGCGGAGGTGGAGTTTTGGGAGGTTGCCATGCAGCTATACGCGGCTGCTGGGAGTTGGCTGGGGGGGGGTGCTGGGTGGTCCTGCGCACGCAGTCTTGGTGTGTGAACTCGTGGCGTGAGGGGGTTGAAGAGCTCCAGGACGATAGGCCGTACGATTGACATGACTGATTGGCTGACTGACAAAACGGTGGGCTGACTGAGGCTGACTGAGAGTTTGTTGATTCATTGCTAGAAGAAAACCTGGGGGCAGTGGCTGTGTTGGGTGGCTGCCCGCTATTTTGTTTCCTCCTCTGGTTCTGGTTTTCAAGGCATTCGGTTTGTCGGGTGCCGCCGCGGTAATATGGGCGGGCCGCTGCAGATTTGGAATGACGGTTGGTGTTTGGACGTGTTCGGAACTGAGTGCATATTTTTGTTTTCCCTGGGTAATGATGTCTTGGCATACGCGGAGCGATGAAAGGAGACAAGCATGCATTACCGGCAATTCTGTGACTATGCGACTGTATGCGTGTGTAGTGCGTGTGCCGTATTGCAAGGGTAATGAGTGCGAGGCGAGAGGTGGTGCGATGGGAGGTCGGTTGGCGCATTCACGTTTCCAAGAAAGGTTTTCTGTAGACGCAGCCAACGTCGTCTGGTACGGTGTTGGCTATCCATGTTGCATGATCCTGGTGTGTATCATACCACTGGGATATTCCTGGGCCTTTGGGTCATGTAATTCACCTATGTACATGACAACATGAGCGCTCGCGGTTCAATATTGGTATCTGCTTGTCATAAAGCGCAAGCAGTCACAATAACAAATAAATAGAGGCATTAGGGGTTGCCCCGTCGAGATCAAAAAAGCCCAGATAATCGAAGTGATAATTAACACCTGCGTCACCATTGCAGAAGGAAGGAATGCCTGGCAGTTTGCAAAGGCAGCGGACTGTCAAAGCAATCCACTTCAAACCTTTGTCAAAAGCATGAATGTACGACAAGATGCGATCGCGAGGTTTCTCAGTTGCCTTGCTTTAGTGCAAGGCAGTCGACGTAACACCCAGCTAAACCCCAACACCTCTCACAGCCAACTGCCTCACAGCACCTTGACACGGTCACGACAACAACATCCACAAATCCGTTCGCGCCATCGCCTTTCTGGAGTGCCCTCTTTAACATCTCCCAGCCCAAGTCGGAAGGCCTCATTGCATGACGCCTCACACTGCCCTCTAGGATGCTCCCAGTGAACGCTGCTGCATCCTGGCTAGCTGCTGCTGCCTGCGCTCCTCCAGCGCAGCCTCCAGCAGCACATGCCGCTCCCGCGCCGCCTGCCACAGGTAACTCTGCAAGCGCAGCACCCGCCGCAGCGACTGAATGGCGCTCTCGGAGACGTCGTCCAGGGCTGCAGCGACCCACGGGTCAGCCGAGGCTGCAGCCGACGCCGCATGCGCCTCCAGTATCGCCTGCGCCCCCATGCCCGGCCCTCCCTGCAGCGGCGCTGGCTGCTCCCCCAGCAGCACCCGCAGACACGCCTCCGTGGCCGCAGCGGTTGCGGAGAGGTTGTAGCCCCCCTCCAGCAGCAGCAGGGTGGGCGCCAGCGAGCTGAGCAGTGCGGTGAAGTGGCCGTACGCGGCGGGACTGACGCGGCAGCCGCCCAGCGGGTCGCCCTCCACTGCGTCGAAGCCGGCGCTCACGATGACCAGGTCGGGCCGGAACTCCGCGGCCACGGGCAGCAGCACGTGGCGGAAGGCGGCCAGCATGTCCGCGTCGCGCACTCCGGAGCCGTTCCAGGGCACGTTGACGGTGAAGCCCAGACCCGCACCGGAGCCGGTCTGGGGAGGGAAGCAGGGGGCAGGGTGGGAGCGGGTGGGTGGTGGGGTTCTAGCAAAGTAGTAGCGAAGCACAGGGCAGCCCCATTGTCCCAGGCCGCAAGCCCCCCGCACCTGCCCCCCTTGCCCACGCCCTACCTCCGTCGCGTCCCCCGTGCCCGGGTAGAAGCTGCCGTTGTCGAAGCGGTGTGTGGACATGTAGAGCACGGAGGGGTCGTCGTAGAAGATGCGCTGCGTGCCGTTGCCATGGTGCACGTCCCAGTCGAGGATCAGCACGCGCCGCGCACCCGCCGCCTGGGCCGCCCTCGCCGCCACGGCTGCATTGTTGTAGTAGCAGAAGCCCATGGCCACCCCCGACTCGGCGTGATGGCCGGGCGGCCGGATGATGGCGGCGCCGTGCCGGGCCGCGCCGCACACCACTCGGCGAGCCACGTCAGCAGCGCTGCCGGCAGCCAGGCGCGCGCAGCCGGCGGTGGAGGCGTTGAAGTAGTTTTCTCGAATGTGGGGGCTGCGGCGGGGGCCATGGGTTTCGGGTTCAGGTCGTATGTTCCAGCGATGGGCATGTGGGCTACCTCCCAAACCACTCTTCGGGTTCATACCGGTACCAAATGTCCAGCCAATGTTCGCCTGCCCGGTGCCAACAGACATCGTTTTACCGCTACCACCGCAACGGCACCCCGTCACCTGTCTTATCATCACCTGTCTAGAGCATCCATCTCTTCGAGTACTACCGCCGTCTCACTCAGCATTCCGGTGGCCTTGGCCTTGGACCAACGAGCAGCCCGCTGCGCCGCTGCCTGCGCTGCCTTCTCCACCGCCGCGATCAGCTGGGGATCATGTACGGCAAGCAACTCCTCCTGACTCGCATCTCGACCCTGGGAACACAAACACCTGCATAACAGCAGAAGTCGGGTTATAGAAAGCGGAGTGGAAATTGTCCGTTAACAGCAGTACGGCTAACATGCAACGTCGGCAACTGGGATAACATCGTAAGTTACTGACAGCTGTTGTAACGTCCAGTTTTACTGCAATATCGATACAAAAGACGTCGGAACCTTTCCTTCCCCTGCTCTTTCCTACCTGGCCAGTAGCCCGGTGGCCTGCAGCCTCGCCACAATGGCCGCCACTCGCTCGGGGCGCTCGGGGTGGCTGCGACCATGCTTGCAGTCCTCCTCTGTGGCATCCATTGACCCGGGGGCCTGATGTAATCGGCACCGGTCATCGTAGAGAAGAAGTACCGAGTTATGAGCTGACTTTGAGGATAACTTTGGTTTCATTACTTTCTTAGTCGCCTGGGAATCTTGCATGTACTGAGCGGCAGCTGCAAGCAGCTCCCATTCCACCACCTCGTGTCGAACTGGATGGCCGCACACGAGGCAAGCGGTTCTGTCTGGGTAGAGCAATTTATTGCAGTTTATGCAGTTGTGTGGGAATCGGTCTGTGGCACGGGGATAGGACAAGCCCCTGGCTTGCAGCAATGCCGACGGCCTTTCATTGGCTCGCACAGTGGTGAGGTCCCTCCTACTACCTAAGCATGAGAAGAATAGGCATTTGAAGACCATTGGGAGGGCGGATGGGTATGGAGTGCGTCTAAGGAAGGTAGGTTTGCAACCGTAGGCTGAAGGTCTCTTCGCTATGGCAACAACATACTGACGTTGGAATACGCATACTTCTACCTGCGGCATTACCTTATACATAGGCGGAGTCATATCGCTCCGTATCAACAAGTACCGCACTACCGGAAGTTCGTTGATTTCTGCATGCTGTACTTCTCAGTTCCTCCATGCCGAGCGGAGCAGGTATCCACGCTATGGAGCGCGGCACACGGTATATTGTTAGTCAGAGGTAACTCCGTCCTTTTGGGCGGGTCATGCGTCAATCGGACAGTTACACGCGTCGTCATACCATGCTATGGCGTTAGGCCCCTGACGGTCTGGTCCTCTTGTTGGACGTAAATCGAGGAAAGTGTTCCTTGTGGCTTGTACATAGGCAATATCATGCTACATTTAGCAGAACGGTGCCAGGTGAGCGGGTCCGTTGGAGGTAGCTCCAGGGCGGGGGTAGACCAGCGATGCTCTTGTGCGACACATGAGCTCCTTCAATTATGTTCATTAGGAACACATGTTTAGCAATAAGACATACATGACATTAGACCTTTTTACTATTTCTACCTACAGGTAACTGATTTGTCTTGTCAGCACGAATGGATTCACCTGCGAAAATCCGGAGGCTGGAAGGAGCGTCAGCCGCGCGTCAAAACACGGGAGACCTGCGATATGAAAGCTCATGCTACGCCGACGCGCGCTTGGCTGACGGGATGCCTCCAGAGCTCCTGCAAGTAAGTCTCGGCTCGCCTTCAGCTTCGGCAACTTTCTTAGCGTGTTACGGCGAAAAGGCTCGAAGTTCAACTCAAACACCTCGTAGCGCGACGGCAACATGATTGCCGGGACTACCTGTGTCGTAGCCTCTTCCAGCTCGACACGCAACCCCTCCTAACCACACAGCCGCCGCCTACCAAACCTAAATCCCCCCCTAACTCTCCATACCCTATCTGTCTCCTTCCTTTCCCAACCCTCACCCTTTCTGCACCTTCCATGCCCTGACTTATACAGTTACAGTCTGTACGCGTGTACTTGTGTCCGTACGAGCCAGGGGGGGCAAGGACATATATTGTAAAGCTGTCTTGGCGATCTGGGCTTACATGGATGGGTCCTTACAGTCAAAACACAGAGGTGGGCACGAGCTGCGCGAAGTTGAAAAATAATTCCTGACACCCCTGCGCGAGCTTGAAAAATAATTCCATTTAATGGGGCTGCGCGATGATCACCCGAAGGTACGGTACTTTGCATCACGACTGCATTATGCTTTGCTGTATCTTCGGCACACATAAACGGCCCCTAAGGAGATACACAGAAGCCGTAAAGATAGCGTCAATTCCCGTCTTTTATGCCAGGTGTACAGAGGTATAGTCGACCGAACACCGACGCGCAAGACGGCACATACGCTTGGTTCTGCCTAGCTTCCAAAGGAAACACCCCTGCCTAGTAGGTGGGCGACAAGAGAGCCTTGCCAATGGTGACGTTTTGTGCATAAGGAGAGGGACGCTGCAACGCTCCATACGCCCTTTGCTGTGCCTGGCATAAGAGGCGCTCACGAACACTCAAGTTCTGCTAAACGTGGCCTTCCTACAGTACCGGTATATGCACCGCTCCCTGCATCCCCTTTGACCTAACACCCGCCGACTTCACACCCTTTCACAATTTGGCAGGGAGAGAAAGTGTCTTCCTCGGAGCTGCAGAGGAAGGTGAAGGCAGTCCTGGAGACGGCATTGCAACCGGAGGAGCTGGCGCTGCTACTTCCCCAGCTGGGCCGGTTGGAGGCATCCATGCTGACTCCAACAAGACCAGGTGGGCTCAAGTGCCAAGGTGTTAATGAAACGGATGCCTGCCAAGGCCGTGGGGCAAAAAGAGAACCTACAGTAGGTCGATGGTTAATATCATGAAATTGACCGCCGCCGGGTCCAGCCAGAGCCCCCCGAAGCAAGTAAGCATAAAACGAGGGATGCAGGGAGGAAGGAAGGGGGTCTGGAGGGGTTAGGGGAATAAAGTATGTTGTGACCACCCTTCCCCCGGGTGCGGCCCGACACCAGCGTTCATTGCGAACTACCTGGACAAGGTGCTTGTGGAGTTGTGTACTGCACGATTGTGCCACATCCATGCAATGCTGTACAGCTCTAATGACATGTGCAGTATGCGGTGGCAAACAGATGGACTTTGATAGGTTGACTGTTTTGACCCTGTTGTCGACAACCGTGCCTTGTGTCCCAGTATACCGGTATCTGCCCCGTCCACACACAGGAGGCCCATCATCAGCTACACGCCGCCAAGCTCCGGAACCAATCAGGCGCTTCTGGCGCGCCCTTTTGGATTCCGAGATTACCGCAGACAGCTTCTTGGTCCTTCCCAGCGGTGCCTACCTTCTAGGCAACCAGGAACGCGGTGGTGCGCTTTTCATCCGTCGCAGCTACCGGGGGCTGTTCGAACGCATGAGGTTCCTGAAGGACTCGGGTACTAACAAGCGGTTTCTTGTCACGGGTGCGTTGGGCTTTGTTGGGGGCTTACCATACCACGCAGCAGGCGTTCCAGTCCTAAATCCTTGTTTGCCTGCTTTCCAGCCTATTCACTACCAATGCCACATGTCTGCAGCTTTAGGTTTGGTAACTTCCTTGCATTAGCCTCCATTGACTATTGTATTCTTGCCCTGCTTTCTTGGCAGTCACCTTTGACTATTGAACTAGACACCACAGTTACTCCACATCGCCCACGTCATCGTTTATTATTAACTTGCTACCATCTTTTCCCACCCTTCTTCGCTTGCATGCATCCAGGTACCCCCGGTATTGGCAAGACCTGCTTTGCTGTCCCCCTGATGGGTTGGCTGGCCAAGGAGAAGATGGCCAGCAAGATTGTGTACCAGCACCGCGACATGCGGTACCTGTTCAGCACCTCGAGCGGTGGCTCTGATGTCGAGGAGGGGAGCACCTCAGACTTCGAAGAGGAGCTCCAGGACCCGGGAGTTTGGTGAGCATAACAGGGTCTCGGTGCATGGCATGGCCTGACACATGCACGCTGTGGGCCTAAATGCACATTGTTGGGAGTAGACAGGGTAGAGGGTAACACCTGTTGTTTCCTCGTCAGCAGAAGTGCTGAAATGTATAACTGCCGCCTGTCCACAGGAATTCTGTAAAGTCCGAGCCACTTCGTACGACTGCTGCATGCATGCTGCTATTCCATTCATGGTGTATGTATGTTGCTACCGTCTCTGTTTCTGCATTTTGCAACATGCAGGTGGATCGTGGACTCGGGCACCGCTGTCGAGCGGCCTGCCAACACTGTGCTCCTGTCGTACCCTGACCGGAACCGCTACAAGGAGTTCCTGAAGCTCCTGGGCGCCACCACTCTGTACATGCCGGTCTGGACGGATGACGAGATCCAGGAGTGCAGGTATATCAGCATCAGGAGGAATTATGGGTTTGGCCGGCCTTGTTATCCAGCATACATGCGGATCACATTTGTGCAGTTTTAGCCCCGCCCGTATGCCATCTATACCCAGAAGAAGGCTATGTTGGGCAGAGGCCTCACCATGCGCTGGCTGCATCCCTCCACTGTGCAGGACACGGCTGTTCCCGCGCCTCGATCCAGCATTGGTCGCGGTGCTGCAGTCTAAGTGGGGAAATATTCCACGCTACATCCTCGAAAAGGTGTGAGGTCTTTACCTGCTTGAGGGTTGCTTGGTGTGAGTCAGTTGTTGCACACTCTTTGCCAAGTGCATCGGCAGCTTACGGGAGGGAACGGCTTAGCCCCCGGCCAGCTGCCTTGGCTTATGTGGGGCAGGGAAGTTAGGGACGTGCGGGCGCCTAGGCTGCCTGTCCTAGCTAGCCAGCCGTTCTGCTTGAGTGAGTTCAAGCATCTTCAGTTGGACGTACCCACACCTCAAGGCATGACAGGACGAGTCTCCATCCCCCCTATCGCAGCCGAATATCCCATTTGATACCTGTTCTTAAAAACTTTCAACCTGCATCCGCCCCCAAAGCAGTTTCTCGCACGCTCCTGCCACTTACATCCACGCTAAGGGTCCTAACGGACAAAGTAAACTCCACATCCTAACAAAGTCCTCCAGCACAGCCATCACGTCCTAACAATGTCATGCCTCTCAACATGTTCTGCAACATGTCACCTTGGCTGCAGGCTGAAGATTTGCCTTCACAAGCAAGACTTGACGAAGCGTTAGACACCTGTAAATGGGACGACCTGCGACGCACCATCGGCTGTCCGGGCAGTGGGCCACATGCCTGCCACATGCTGCTACACCTGCATGTATTGGGCTCAGAGTATAACCAGAAAGTCATGAAGCTGGCGTCCCCGTATGTAGCACGCGAGTTGGAGTTGCAGGCGGGGAGTGCTCACGTGCAGCGGCTGGTGCAGCTGGTGAGTGATGCATCTTAGGGACGCGGGTTGCCGCTGGTGGTGGTGTTGGTGGGCAGGGTCGGGGTCAGGAATGGGAATTTAGGTGTACGGTTGGGACCTTGGGAGTGACTGGGGGTGACATCTATGAGTTTATGGTTATTGCGCCCCCACCCACCTGCCCACACTCCCTGTAACCCACCAAGCCTGTGGCCCCACACCCTCCTGTCTGCCTCGCTAGTCGCTGGTTTGTCCGGCCTACACAGCTGCCGCTGGCGCCTTCTTTCAGAGCTATGCGCACCGCCTCCTACAGCAAGGTGGTGAATTCAAGGTAAGGCAACACATTAGCCAGCGGAAGAGTGCAGTGCGTGGTTAGTGCTGGATGGTTCTTCAGGCAAATGCAGCCTGGCTGGGCAGATAGTCTGCAGACCTGCTCAGTCCATAACCCAGCATGGTTCTTGGCACGCAGGTGCGGCGGTTAGGCCTGGACGACAAGGCTCAGCCCACCACACTGCAGCTGCCGCCAGCACCCCACACTCACGTGTTCACTAAGCTGGAGGAGGTGAGCCAGCAGAAGGACGGCGTGTACTGCATCCCCAGCAACCACAACCTCGGCCAGCTAATCTTCTCCGTGCGTGCATGGAAGCTGACTTCAGACCTAAACCCCTGCACCGTTTGTTTTCTAATGGGCTAAATCGGTATGCCGGTTCTAACGATGTAGCTGTGCGCGATAGCTGCGGCCGCTGGTACATATGTCCTATATGTCCTACCTGTAATGGCATGTCTACGAGCGAGGCACAGGCGCGGGTTTGCTGTGTTGCTACCGGTAGTACTTGTAAGTGACATCGGACTGCGCAATGGGATCTGCAGTAGTGTGGCCCCGGTTATATACAACTAAAGCTGGTCGTTTGGTACTTTGTTGCCCTACCTAACGTGTATGCGTACGGAAGCTATTAGTATATATAGGAAATGGAGTTACGTTAATGCCGTGGGACGGTAGTTGCTGCGGAGAAGGAGATTACTTGATTAGGCGCCGTTGTTTGTCGCATGGGTGTGATATGTGCTGTATATATAGCGGACCATGAAAGCGTCAAGCGACTGCAGCAGCCTTCTGCCGTATGGCCCATGGGTCCATGAGAATTCCCACTGGCTCCCATCGTAGGTGTTGTTGTTGCGGCAAGCTGAGAGTCCTTTCATGTAAAATGACAAGGATTTGCGGATTATGCGCGCCCGAAGTCTTCGGATGTCTTAGCGCTTATGCAGCCGGACTCCCTCTTCCAGATGACCGTCACGCAGAAAGTCAATGTGAACGAAGACGACCTAAAAGCCGCTGTGCTCCAGCTTCGCGGCGCCAAGCGGTTGATGTATTTTGTCGTACCCACCGGCTTGTTCGAGTCGTACAAGGTTGTGAACAACGTTTCCCCGGCCATCGAGCAGTGGGTGCTGGAGGTGCCGTGGGTTTAGTTGCCTGGCACAACTCGGCCGCGCCACATCCCCACATGCGCTTGGGAGGACGTGGGGCTGTGCTGGATTGCGGCTGCTGGTGTAAGGGGAGGTGGGAGTGCAGTTGCTGGCTGTCACGAGAACGGAGTGTGCTGCAACTGCGTTGTGAGGAGGGATAGGGAGCAGGAGTGATGAGGGGAATCAAAGATCGGCTAAACCATAGGAAACCAGGAGTTAGGGCAACGCAACGGGGATAGGAGGCGAATGGGTTTAGGGGAAGGGGTGAGGTAAGCGAGTAAGGAGATACCATTGTTTCTGAGTGGAAAGGGCAATTCACTGCTGTGGAGTGCGCAAAGATAGGGAGTGCGCAGAGAGGGTCGGGACAAGACCAAGACTGAGATCTCGTAAGCCTGAAGCTGCTGTTTGTGCAAGGGGATGCTGGAGAGGAGCTGAACGCATGGAAGAGGAGCGGTGGAGTGAGTGAACAATTGAAGGAGAGGTGTATTGCTGCATGTACAAACCGACCATGTATACTTCCTGTGTGTTTTATTTTTTGCACTATTTTTCCCGCATGTTAGCCTGGTCTTCGTTGTTTTGGGCGCATGTGGCCTGTACCTTTGCTGGGCATGTACGTTTTTCGAGCGATGGATGTACTTTTCTTGCCAGCAGGCCGCCCCACTGGGGCTACCTGCTTCCGGATAGCAGCCGTCCAGATGGAAGCAGCTGCGGTTGGCTTTGTACGGCTAGTACACGATTTTAGGCGTGCATTGGGTGCCATTAATAACAATAGGACATCATGGGCTGCCAGACGTGCATGTAGCTGAAGCAGAAACGGTTGCTGCTGATTCCCTATAGCTAGTGAGCCACCCGTCCTTTGCCTGGGTGGTTCTCACAACCACGTCTGGCTCGGTGGTTACAGAGTCCGGGCCCTTCGGAAGGCATGCCAAGCCTGCATTTTATCAACATTGGCGTCGATAGCACTCCAGCGCACGATGACTTTACGATTTCTACCATCTTATTTTGCAGCCCTCCTAAGGACCAGAACTGACACACCGGTACCCTGTGGCCATACCGTACCACACACGTAGTCGGCACAAATGACTGTATGCGCTCACTGGCCCGAGATGCCGGGGACTTCTGTGGTGAAACACACTACTGGCTGCTGAATGGCGACACAGGGTCCACTACCCTAACAGCAGCTTACAAAGTGACCCTTGGGTCGGTCTTGGACTGCATCGCGGCTTGGCTGCGAGTGCAGAGCCAAACGCATCATGGCTTTGCAGCGGCTCATGAAGGTTCTGAAGGGAAAGGAGCCTGGAGGAGCATAAGAGACGCACGTTGGAAGGGTTCGGGCCGCATTGCCGCCCACCAATTTGGGTTTCATGCCGGCCACCTGTTAAATCCGTGTGAGTGCCGTACGTGGTGCCAAGACATTCTTCGTTACAGCGCTTCCCAGCAGCCAGTGACCCACACCAGGGCTGCGTCGTCCTGAGATACGCTCCAAGTCCAAGCGCGCGTGTGTTTGTGGTAATGCATGCGCCTTTGGCATTATGTAGCAGCTAGGTGCGACAAGGTTCGGTACTCCTGCTCTTGATACGCCCTTTGACGCCCCAATCGTCTACACTGAGCGTGAGCGTTCTTTGCGTGGCATCCCCCCATCCCCCATATTCCCATGCTTCCCCCCTCCTCCTCATGCCCGCTGGTTCAGCGACCGCGCCCCAGACGCCCCGGACGCTCCGCTGGGCGCCGGCACGGAGCGTGTTGCGGGTTGCGACATGCCGGGTGCCATAATGGACGCGGCGGCCTGCGCCTGCTGCAGTTCCTCCGTGACGTTCGCAATGCGGTGGTTGGTGCGCTGGATGGATTCGGAGAGCTCGGTGTAGTGTCGCTGGGCCTCCTCGATGGAGACCAGCAGCGCCTCGCGCTTCTCCTTTTGGACCTGAGAGGCGGGGAAGGAGGTGGTGGTGAGGAGGAGGAGGTAGCGAGGAAACAACTAACTGACTGTGTGATGAGGCGTCAGGAGGGGCTGAGAGGTGGAATAAGAGTGGGTTTGTAGCTGTGTGGGCACTTGCGGAGCGGGGATCTGACGTGTGTTAAGAAAACTGGCCGCGAGTGTGCACGTATTGGACACCCATCATGCACGCTCACCACGTCGTCATATGGCTGATACCGGTATCGCCCCGCTTTCTTCCGCAGCCCTGTTGTGCCTGCTACCGGTACCTCTCCCCGTGCAAAACCCTAAATGCCCACCCCACAGCACCCCGCCCCGCCCCATCCCACCCAACACCCACCTCAATATCGTCCAGCAGCTGCGAACTTGTGATGTTGGAGCCGCTCTCCTTGATCTTGCGCCCCTTGGCGCGCAGCGTGTCCCGCTCCGCCTTGATGCGACCCAGTCGGTCGCGCTTCTCCGCGAGCTCCGCCTCCAGGTCCGCAAGCGAGGCGGCCAGCGCCGCATTCTCCTTCTCAATGAACTGCAGCTTCTCACGCACGTGTGTCAGGATCTGTGGAAAGGAGAAGGAGAGAGAGGAAACAACTACCGGTAACTGACCGTGTGATAAGACAAGGCGTCATCATGGTTTGGGAAAAAGGAGGGAGCGAGGAGGGGGAAGGAGGATGGTGGGGAGGAGTGGCAGGAGGGAGGAGAGGATGGAAGAACTGGGCAGAGAGCGTGAGTATACGGATCGGTAAGTTCTTCTCGGATGGCCAAAATAAGCTCCCAGGACCTTCCCCTACGCATACCGGTATCTTGACCCGGCAACCCAGCCACCCAACTGACGCCCCCTGTCGACCAACATCGCCACCCTCGGGCCTTGCTGTTGGCCGAAGGCAGTGTTTTCCTCGCGGCTCGCGAGGTCCTTTACCCGCGGCTCTCAGGTTAAACACACCCGCACCCACCTGCACACCTAGCTCAGTTTACCTAGTCAGTAACCACCCACCTGCACCGTGGTTGTGGTCTTCTTCTTGAGCTTCAGCAGCTCCTCATTGCGCTCCTCGATCTTCTCGTTCAGCGACTGGTTCTCAATCTTGAGCTGCTCAAAGTCAATCAGGTGAAGCCCCTCCGCCAGCTCCTCCTTCTGCCGCAGCGTCTGCTCGATGCGGCGCAGCTGGTTGGTCAGGTGGATGTTCTTGAGCCGCACCCGCTGCACCTCCTCCTCCTTGGAGGCGTCTGGGCGGTGAGGCGGCGCGGGGAGGGGATAGGGTTAGGGTTGGGAGGTTAGGACAGCGGAGGGTGGGTCAGGACAGCAGGCAGGCGTGCGGTGCGCGACGGGATGCTACAGGGTGATGATGATGGAGATGCCAATGGGTTTTCATGCCTCAATAGGCCCCATGCTATGCGGATCTCCGTGCCAGTGCTCTGGAAAGCTTTTCATACCACTGGACGGGGTCATACCCAGCTGTACGAAATCAACCACATTCCAGCCCACCCACGGCCGCCTACAACAGCCCCCCCCAGCAGCCCCCCCACCCCAAACACACACACAGCAGCCCCCCTGCCACCCACCATCCGTCTCCAGCTGCGCCAACAGCTTCTCGCTGATGGGCCGCCCCGTCTTGCTGTGCTCCGCCGACTTGGCCACCTCCAGCCGGAAGTGCTTGTAGGCGCGGGAGATGTCATCGGCACGCTTGATGCGCTCCTCCAGCGTAGACTTCATGTCGAAGATGGTGGTCTGGTAGTGCGACTCCACGCTGTCGCGCTCCTCCAGGATCTCGATCCACTGCCGCAGCGCCGCGCGGTACCGTGTTGCAGCGCCGTCCAGGCGGGACAGGTCGCGGTTGACGGGCGGGCGGCCCTTGTTGCGGAAGTCCAGGGCCATGCGCGCTCGCCGCTGCAGCGAGTCGTTGGCCTCCATGAGCCGAGCCTGCAGGAGTGCCGTGTGGCATGGGTCCGTGAGGGCGGGGGTTGCAAAAGGTTGGAAGGAGAGGAGGGGGAGTGATGGGGAAGCCAGGATGGCAGAGGGGGGCGAGGGATGGTATGGATGGATGAGGGGCAGCGTGGTGTTGGGGAACAGGGCTCTCCGAACCCGGTGCAGTGACTGGGGTTGTCCCCATTGCCGGCGTATACACAGCAAAGGGTATCAGCAACCATTGAATGAGACCTCCAACACGCCCTCCTGGTCACTTTGTAAGCCCCTCGTAACCCGGTTGCGGCGCCTTACCTGCTCCTGCTGTGCTCGCGCTATGAGCTCCTCTATGCTTGGCCCCAGGTCCTCCTCCTCCTCTTCCTCCGCCGTCATCTCCTCCTCCGGTTCCTCTTCCACACGCTCCTGAAAGCCGGGAGGCCCAGAGGGGGAGAGAGGGGGGAGCAGGTTTCATGGCTGCCACATGGAGGGGAGGGATAGGAGCGGCGAGGCATGCGGTGTACAGCCGCATGCACAGCCGCTTCCATGCTCTACCAGTTTCCTGACACATACACGTCACTCGCATTCCCGGTGCCAGAGTACGGTACCGCCCCGTCCGCAGCACCCCCAGGCGACGCTCACGGCCTCGCCTTCCTGTAGCGTAGCCCAGCCTTTCCCTTCCCTGGTCCCACCTTTTAACACCCCACCCATAACGCGCCCCTCCAAATCCGAGCCCCGGATCCATCCACCCCGAACCCCGACCCCAGCGCCCCCACCATGAAATCATCCTCGAAGCCCTCAATCTCCTGCGCGATGGCCGCTGAGTTGGGTCGCGACCCGCGCAGGTTTATTACCGCCGACCCGGGTCGGGAGTACTGCAGAGAGCTGCTGTCCACCGAGCGTGAGCGCTGCGACGCTAGCGCCTCCAGCCGCCCCGGCATGGGCATGTCGTCATCCGAGTCGCCGCCCCCCGCACCCAAGCTGCCTCTCCGGGCGTCCTGGGGGGAGCCTGTGGTGGTGGATTTGGGGGGAGAGCGCGCGGAGGGATGTGGGGAGGGAGCGTGCGAGGAGAGGCGCGGATGTAGTGAGTGGTGCGCTCCTAGCACGCGTAGGCGTCACGGGCAGGAGCATGCGGCGAGTGGCGGTTTGCTTGCTTCCCGGCTTGGCGGGGTTGCAGCTGCGCAACCCAGGGCAGCGAGCCCAAGTTCATACTTCCCCGTCCACTCCATATGGGTGCATCGTACCTAGCGGCGATGCGTCGTACTCCGCCTGTCCTTCATCCATGCCCGGTGAGGTACCTAACCCTTGCCCATCGCCACCCTACGTAGGGAATGAGGGAGGGAGGGTTGGTGCCGCTTCGTTGTGCACCATGCCATCGTCCTGACGGTCGCCACTCTTGCAATGCTTTTGTCAGGTGGGCCCTCGTACGCTGAGAGGGTATGCTACGCACCGTGCTATCGGCTGTCCCGCTTCTGCCATTGCTATATATCCCAGCTCCATCGCCTGCAAACTGCTCCTGCATATGCGTTGAGCCACAGACCGCTCAATCTTGCTGTGCTAGTTGAAGACCGCGGCACATGGCATTTGTTGGCAGTTTATAAGCAGCTAAGTCTCACCCCTTGTAAGCCATCTTCATTCGCCATGTGGCTTACAAGTTAAGATTCTATATGGGTATTACGAAGACGTCACTGGAAGATACAAGACTAAGACTTTGAAAACATCGAGAGACATAGTAAACGACGTCAAGATTGGCTTACGCTATACATCAATTTGCTACTTGCAAGGTATCTCTAAACGTCTTGGCTAAGCAAAGGGTTCGGCCCATATTGTTTCCCTGCCGTACATGACGAACACACAACGCCTCGGTTGCCTGAACTTCTTTGAGTGTCAACTTCTTTGAGTGTCGACTTTCGTAATGATGATGGACATGCTAGGCAGGTGGTTATTTCGCCTTTGTTGTGGGGTAAGCCTTTTGGATATCTTGGCTTTTTGCAAGCTAGGACATCTCATTGTTATACCGTTCGGCTGCATGCGTGTGGCATCTTTGAATGCGCGCAATTTCGTGTGCATCAATTTACCATTGCGACTCGTTCATTGCCTCGTTTCCAGGTCGGCGGTATCGCTGGGCTGGGCGTCACGCTCCTATACCTTTTCCAGGACAAGATTGTAAGTACAGGTCCTTAGATACAAGGAGATTCATCCGAGGGTTTCACGCTGACTGCAACACCTCCCACCCACGTGCCTTTGTCCCTCGATGCCCTTCTGCTCCTCTTCCAGCTGTACGTACCGCGCATCCCAGGCCTGCCATCTGGGATATGGAAGTACCCGAACGAGTTTAAGCTTGAGTATGAGGTAGGGCGCCAGGTGCTTCGCTTCCTACACAGCAAAGCACCCTGCAGCATGGAGGATAAAGTCCCACGGCAGGTGCGACATCGCATACGTCCCCTCAGGACGTGGACTTGACGGCAGAGGATGGCGTCAAGCTGCACGCATGGCTCCTGTGGGGCCGTGGCTGGACAAAGGAGGTCATCAAGTCAAGACCCGTCATTATCTTCTTCCAGGTGCGGCCATGCAGGTGCTGTCGCACAGCCTCCTGGAATACGGTATCCGCCGAGCTAGACACCTTCGCAGTTGGGTGCTCTGACAGGGCCGGTGTAGGTTCTGTCCTGCTAGCAAGGCGATACTGTCTTACCCTCCGCCTCGCCCTTACCCTAAACAGGAGAATGCAGGCAACATGTCCTTCCGACTGCCGTTCCTGCGGCTGCTCGTCTACCGGCTGAACGCGGTAGTATTCGCAATGAGGTGAACGCACAAAAGTGTGGGTTCCCTAACCCCTTGTCTCCACTTTTGTCCTCCGTCTGCGTGGGCGGTTCTCTGTAGAGCTTTGATGCGCGTCTGGCTGCCGCAGAGCATGGTTAAGGTGATCTGGTTTTTACGGTATCCTGGATTTCTTATGTTCAGCCTGTTCAGCCTTTGCTGCGGCCCAATTGCGTGTAGCTACCGCGGCTACGGCCTCAGCGAGGGGCGGCCCAGCGAGGAGGGGCTGCAGAAGGACGCCCGGGCAGCGCTGCAGTACGTGCTGTCACGACCCGAGCTGGCCACCGACAAGGTGGTACTGTTCGGCCGCTCGCTGGGAGGAGCAGTAGCCACGCATCTGGCGGCTGAGAAGCAGGAGCTGGTGAGAAGCAGGAGCTGCATGCGCCGGCTGCATACGTGGATTGCGGGTTTTGCCTGAATCCTCCTACAATGCTGCCACTCTGCATTGCAGCCACGCTGTAGTGATTGCAAATGGCCATAACAGGGCCCCTTGCATGTGCCTGCAAAGGGCCCCCCTACCGGTAATGACTGAAGCTTCCTGACGCATGGTGCCGCTGGTGCAGATCAAGGCCTTGGTTCTGGAGAACACCTTCACCGGGGTGCAGGACATGGTGTCGCGGGTGGTGCCGCCGCTGGGGCTGCTCATAGGCACTGGCCGGCCCTGCAACTTCCTCATCACCAACAAGTGGTCCAACCTGCAAGTCATCCCGCGCATCAAGGTTCCCATGCTCATGATGGTGTCGCTGCAGGTGTGTTGCCTTCTGGCACTGGGTGTGAAAATGCCTGGTAGGCATGTAAAGGATCCGGGTTTTGGCCAGGGCTCATACAACCGCTACGTGCCGCACAGTACGTAGGGCGGTATCGTGTTGCCAATGTGTTGCCTGGCTTTCCCGTACATACGCAGGATGAGATGGTGCCGGCCAGCCAGATGTTCCGGCTGCACGCGGCACAGACCTCGCCGCACTGCGAGCTGGAGAAGTTCAAGGCCGCATCCCACATGGATGCCTATGATGTGGAGCCGGAGCAGTACTGGGGCGCGCTGCACCGCTTCGTCTCGACAGTGTGCTATGGCGAGGAGGGCGCGGTGCCGGCCAGCCGATGAGAACTTTGCTACTAGCGGTGTGTGCGCGCGTTGCCGCAAAGCATGACACTCAGCTTTCAACTGAGGTGAACGATGTGCCCCCCAGGCGCAGATTAGCGTGCACCGAGGGGTGCCGTACAAAAGATGTGTTCATTTGAGTGCATGTCTAAGGCTGCGTCAACGTCGTCGTGCATGTCAAGTGGAGGACTCGGAATGCCTACATTAGGCTGCATAGCAAGGGGCATGCAGGTATTTTGTTGTTATCAGAGCAGATGGAAGGTCTGAGTAGAGTCTACAGGAACCAGGTGAAAGGACACGGTGTAATTGCCCGTTCAACGAATGTGCGTCGATCATACGCCGGGATATGGCAGACAGACACTTCGGACTGGACTATTTGTACTGTTGCAAATGTGGTAGAACAGACTTCGTGCACAGCCCATGACCGCTCACAGTTACAAATTCTTACGTCCCCTTAACGGGCAATGACGTAATTCGATTGCACAGCTCCCATGCACGCTATATCCATTTGTCATTCCGTACTAGCACAACTTGCACGAGCGCTTGCAGCTGTCCTTCATGAAGCCTGGGTTCTTCTGGCACTCTCCAAAGAACGCCCATTCTGAGCACTGCTCATTGGTGTCATGGCACTCCGGCGTCCCGAGGTTTACGGACTTCTTGCCACTGCACGTGCGTACATCAAGGACGGAGATGAGCACAGCCGTCAAAAGCGCAACGTTCAGAGCGCAGAGTGTACTTCAATGTTGTCTGCGCAAGGTGAAAGAAGCGTGCAGTAGCGCATCGGCAGTGATAGCGTGTTAGGGGCCGTGAAAGCGCATTCGGTTTACCTAGCAGCCGATTGCATGCGTGCCATGTGCGTAGCCCGCGGCAGTGTGGGCCTAGCTGCTAGTATAGGGCCAATCCAAGGGGATTCTACGCGGAGCCAGCCACGTCAACCCAACCGTTAGACCCCTGCTGCGGCATGTACCGTTGCATTCCCCTCGTGTTGTGAGGCAGCGTCCCCCCTCCAAGCAGCCGAATCCCACACGCCTCATCGCAAGACTCACCCAATGGGTCCCACGTGAATCCATTTGGTTGCACTCCACTTGTCGCCCCGCAGGGTCGGGCAGCTGCCGTGCAGGCTGGCAGGGTCGTTGCTGCCGTCCGGCTTCAACGAGTAGAACATGACCGCGTCTCCGCGGACAGGCTTGACAGCCAGGCCCTGCTTGGCGCACTCCGACCAGCCCTCACCGCTAACCTTGCGGTCAGCGTCTGGGAACACAGTCTCGCCACCCTCCTCGACCGAGGACCTGTGCCCAACAGGACGGCGTTGCAATGGAGTGAGCGCAAGGGGTTAACGAGCAATCGGGTCACGGGCGTTCCATTCAGGCCATGTTAAGGAAATTGGCCGCCTCTCCCTCCGTGTTGCATACCGGTACCCTTAAGCTAAGATACATGTATAGCCAGAGTACCCCAGGGGCCAACCCAAACCGTGAGGCTAGGTAGTCGAGGTTCCAAGATAAGCAGTCCATTCAGTACCACATACCATAGGGTGCGGTGATATCGTGCAAGCAATTGCCGCAACACCTTCCCGATGGACTTGCAAGGCACATACTACCCGTACACGTGCCCCTCACCGCTAGCCATCAGTAACCTGGTGACCAACCCCAGAACTTACAGGTACATCAGGACAGTGACCACCCGCTGCCCGCCATGCTCCGGGTTTGCGTTCATGGAGTCATGGAAGTAGTCGAAATGAGCCCCATATTTCTGCCCGTCCCGGTAGTGCAGCACCTGCAGGCCCTCATGGTTCTCCTGGGGAATCATGGTGACCTGCGCCACGCGCTTTTCAATGCGCGCAATGACGTCGTCCTCTGCCTTACGAAACCACATTCCAGTGCTAGTGCGGACTTCGCTAGCCACACTCTTCCCCGTCAGGTTATCCGCCACAGACGACTTCACCATGCGTGGCTCGGCCTAGCCAGGAAGGAGCAGGGCAACGCGGTAAGGATAGTAAGGAAATGAACACAACTGCCCAAGGGTTGCTTATTAGGGAGTAAACATTTCACAGCGCCTAAGTATAAAATGATTCATACTGAGTTCGTGTAGGAGAACCTTACCTTGCTAATAATATGCTCGCATTCCTCATCGCTAAGGAAGCCCTTCAACAGGAAGGCCCGCGGCGACCACGAGAGGTGGACTATCTCACCACGCCATTCCTCCTGTAAGGTAGCACCGTTGATGGGCCTCAGCAAGCGGCTTCCTTCTACCCACAAGGCGTTTAAAGTACAATTGCACCTGAAGTTCGCCAAAGCCCACGGTGTGTCCTGTGCCAGCAATAGCTCCTGTTGGTAGAGCGCCAGATGCGGACGCCGAGTACAAGATGGACGATAAAAGGAGGGTGGCCAACAGGACAGCCATGTTCGATGGGGATCCTCCTACTATACACATCTCTTAGTGGAGCTCAGTAGCGCTGCACTCTAAGCTACATGTATAACATGATATAGGCCGACTTGCTTTTCATGTGCCCTGTGCATGGCAAGGATTGCGCAGCTTCTGCCGTACCAACTGGACTTCCACCATCACCTTTTACGGTTCACCCTTACGAGTTGTACTATTTATCGGTGACCTTGCTATTCGCTGTGGGGTACCGTTACTGGATACGACGACCCCGGTACACACCAGTTGCACCTGATGCAAGATGGGGGTCAGAGTCAAGGAGATCATCGCACCGGGATAGGACCGACAAAAGTGCCTGAATCCCGCGATGAGGTGAACAACGGGGAAGGGGTAACGACAGGATGGAAGAGCTCCCCCACGGGTTAGTTTTGGGGGGCTGCAGGCTGTGTTTGCCTTATTCCTTTGCTTTCATGTATAACCGTACTTCATTGTTAACGTTCCTCGTCGGTTTCCGCATGCAGCAAAAGTCAAAACAACTGTGAACGTGGTGGCTTGCCCCACGGGTCAACACCAATGGAAAGCCTATGCCTGACCTGGCCTGACCCACCTAATCCGACACCCTTAATGCATGCGACTTCAGCAAATAATCTCCAAATCGATAACCAATTGCAAGAATGCACCATGCTTTCATGTTACATCTATCTCCAGCGTACGGCTATGCATTCCGTCGTACGGCACCCCAGCAGCGTCTCGCATAGACCCTCACGTCAATGCAACGTTTCAGCAAAGATCCTACCGCATGCTTAAAACAATAAGAAACTTTAATGTTACGATAAATGCAAGTTGTTTATGTTTGCCGTTGACGACTCACAGAGGCCATGATTGAGGGCCGGTCGCGCCGACACCCCCAAACGAATTGGAACCTGTAATAAATTCATCCACACCACGGATTACCGTCCAGTGGATGCTGGCCGGCGGCGAAATGCTGTAACGTTTCGACGCACATGGTTAGACCAATAGACCGCGTGAGTATTGCGTCAACTGTCTTGATAGCCCTTTGTATATGTCTGTAGTCAATGATGAAGCGGTCCTTCTCCCTAAGAGGTGGCCTTTTAGGCTTCTCCCAGCGCGCAGGAGCTGTGAGGTTGGACTTGCTTGACGGTCACCTGCGCATGCCTTTCCTGCTATCTTTCACTCCATCCGTAGAAAATATTCTGCCTTTCTGTTGCCCTCCGTGCATGCCTCTGTAGGGAACAATAAGGAACAGGCACCACCTAATTAGCTAGGAGACAACTTCGAGCATCCGGTTACGCGAGCCGCTGTTCACCAGAAGAAGAGTATTCACTGATTACAGCGGCTTTCCTGGCTGCCTTCCGACTGACGGCCGTTGTTAACCAGAAAGCGAAGCTGAGGCCAACTGCTGCATACTGCAACACAATGGAGAGCTGCATTAGCCAAGAACACGCCGTTTTTCAGTCAAGCTTACGGCCGTCGCACTGGAATTCAGCTGTGAAGAGCATTTCGTCTTCTGACCCTGCATCGACTGGGGCCACCAACCCTTGCGCAGCCCAGGCTACCCATTTGGCTTCAGTGTACGCCCTTCCAGGCAAAGCAGCAGCTTTCCCAAAGGCCGACGCGCATGCACTTAAGTTCCATGGTGGATGGGACGTGTGCCATACATCCGAAGCGCCGACAAGTGGCACTGCTGATCAAGAGCATCATGCACACCGCTATACGCATCAGGACCACATCGAGCCGGCATGGCTCCTTAACGAACAGCGCTCAACGAGCTCCCTATCACCGCAGCTACGAGAGACTGCCAGCGTGCCAGTCTCCGTGCTTAACGGTGGTGACTGCTGCGGGGAGCTTGCAAGCAGCCTGCCAACTCATGCCGCAGCCTCGGACAAATATATGCAGGACTTGCCTCACGTGGAGGTGCGCATAGCAAACCCTGCTACGGCGCAGCCTTTCTCCGTGTCATCCGGTCCCTTTGCAGACGCAAAGCTGCAATCCACCCTGTCGACTAGTATTGGAGTTACTCCGGCGCAGCTGCAGGCTGGCGCCCTGGAAACCGGCCTAAGCAGCGACTGCGTGTCGCAGCAGCTTAAGTTTGGGCATGCAGCAAACGCACCACTGCAGGATGCGCAGAGCGAGCCGCTCCCACCACCTCGCAGCAATGCATCTGGGTCCAACCGTTCACCGGGTTCTGCCACAAACGAAGGCCCGATAGGGGCAGCACTTGGTAAAACTTCTCAGCCAGGGTTTCCCAGTTCCTGTCTAAATGATCAACCGCAGCAGCAGCAGGGCGTACAACATGGAACGCCTCGCCGTGTGCCCCAGCTGGTCACTTCGCATTCCGCACCGGATGCGGGTGCGATGGCTAGGCAGCAACAGCAGCAGCTGGGCAGTCGGACCTCTTCGCCAATGGCTGTGGGCGGACTATCAGTCGACTGCGGTGCTGCGATGAGCGTGGGAAGCGCGCTGGAGGCTGGAGCAGGCGCCGCCCTTGCAAGGGGTGCTGGTAGCGGCAGCAGCTGCAGCGAGGGGCAGCAGCGGCAGCCGACTGCAGAGGCCCGCCAGTCAGCAACACCAGGGTCTGACGCAAGCGCTTGCCCTGAGCAGCAGCCTCCCGCCACCCAAGCATCTTCCGCGGCCATGGCGGTGGACGCTGCTCGCCCAAGCAACCCGAGCAACCACGCCGCACCGCGCACCGGGGGAGACCCAGGCTTAGTTGTTGCCAGTGGTGTGGACGGTGTAGCTCTGTACGATCATGCCGCAGCGTACCCCTATCCGTACGGCGTTCCGCCGCACTACGCGGTGGCGTACGGCATGCCCTACTCTGACCCGTACTACCCCCTACACGGCTACCCGCCGTACCACCCGATGATGGACGTACCTCCGCCGCTGCCGGGCTGCCCGCCGCACTACCCGCACGCGCAATCCATGGATCCACGCATGCTGCCGTACCCGGGTTACGCAGCCCCGCGCCAGCACAGGCTTTACCGTCGCTTCGCAACTGGTGCCCGTGCTTCGCATGAAGCCTTGGGTCCTGCGGCGGCTGTGGCTGCGACAACTGCACCTGGTTATCAGAATGCAGAGGAGCTCATGTCCGTGACATCTGCTGCACCATCCGGCGGTTTTTTGGCCACAACCGGCGCACCGGTTCAGGGCGGCATGCGCATGTCAGGCGTGACGGCGGCAAGCGCAGGATCAATGGTAGACACTTCTTTGCGACAGGGGAGCAGTCTTGGCGGGAGCGCGATGTGCGTTCCTGGCGCTGCCCAGGCGGCTGAGCCTGCTTACCATGCGGCCACCGGCAGCGGCATGCATGGTCAGATGCTTCCGCTGCCGCAGGGTTCGAGCGCGGTTTCAGTGGCTGCCGAGATGGAGAGCGTCGAGGTACGTGACGACCTTCCCTTTCCGTTGGGATAGCCTCATGAGAGGAGGGATGGGAAAACCGGCAGTGGGTACTGCATCCGGCCACTAAACGTATATCTCTTGATGTGTGGTGTGCGCCTCTTGTCAGCTTGGTCCTCTCCTTCCTCCTGTTCTCACTGTTCCACCCCAACTGCCCGCCAGGCTACTCGCGCATGCCACCAGCAGTTTGCGGCTGATGAGGAGCCGCTGTTCCTGACGAGCGCCACGCTGGACGGCATTCGTCAGGAGCTCCGGGCCGTGACGCAGGAGTTCCTGGAGCGGCGCATGGCGGAGGCGCGCAGGAGCCGGCAGCAGCCGCAGTCCAAGTCGTACGGCGGCGCCGCTCCCTCGTTCCTGCACAAGCGCGGCCCCTCCACAAGCCCGCACAGCGCAGGAGTTTCGCCGGCTCGCACCCGGCCCGTGCTGGCCGCACCTGGCGGCGGGCTGCCACCGCAGCCGGCCGCTAGGAAACCTTCCGCCGTTTTCATGGACGATAGACAGCCATCCAACCAGCAGCAGCAGCAACAACAGCTGTTACAAGGAGGTGCGTTCGCAGCCCCCAGCAGCGGCCCCGGCGCCATGCGCCAGCTCTTCCCGGCCCCCTCAGCTGCCTGCTCCCAGCAGCCCGCGCCCTTTGCCTGCGGAGGCCCCGCAGACAGCTACCCCGGCCTAGCTAGCGCCAACCTGCCGCCAGCCGCTTCAGTTGCCGCTGCTGCAGCCTCCGTCCCACTCGGCCCTCGCCCCGCCATGTCGGGCAGGTCCTCCGCTTCGGCCACACAGAGCGCATCCGTTGCCCGCACGGGCGCTGTCCGCGGCCTTCAACAACCGCAACAGCAGCAGCGGCAAGAGCGGAAGGGCAGTGCGGCCATGCCTAAGGGTGCCTTCCTACCCACCGTGGGCCAGCACGGCAGCATGGCGGCGGAGGCGGAGGAAGACGGCGAGGAGGTGCATGGGCCGCCGCAGCGGAGCGGCACGGGTGTTCCCGTGGCGAGTGCCGCTTGCGGCCGACCGCCACACCTACCCGCTGGGTACTACGGCGCTGCCATGCCGCCACCGTCGTACGATTATCCTGCAGGCTACCACCACTATGCTCCGCAGGCAGGCCCGTACGGCATGCGAATGTCGTACGGCATGCAGCCTGCTGGGCCGCCACCTGCGCAGGCAGGTTGTCGCAGCACGGCAGGTGCCTACGTGCCCATGTACGGCGCGGCAGTACCAGGCATGGTCTTGCCGGTCGCGACTGGGGTGTCGTACGGCATGGGGGTAGCATCGTGGCCTGAGTACGGCATGGCGTCAACTTTGCCGCTGGGGGCGGCTGGGACTTCAGACGTGCTACCGCCGGCGATACGTGACAGTTCCTCAGCGGGCGGTTCTGGCCCTGGTGGCGAACATTAAGCCATGGCTGTGGCTGCCAGTGCGGCGATTTCGCGTGCTGCGCATCCTTGGCTTGTTGCTACTGCTGCGATTGGGGTATTTATGTAAGGTTGCAAGATACATAGGGTTGGTTATTTATAGCGCTTGGGTTTATAGTTAGCGGAAAGGGTCCCTGTAAGCCGGCTTGAGAGCGGGTATGTGCTCATTGTTGAAGTTATTGATATCGCTGGGAATTTTAGGCATTGTGTAAATAAGAGCTCGATGCTGTTCGGTATATTAGGATCTGTATAAAGATATCTAGTTCAATATGTTAGGCTGCAATGCTTCTTAGGTACTTGATTCATGTCGTCCTGCAAGTTCGGATAGGCGGCGGTAGCCGCTCTTCATGGGCTGTTTAAATTTACCCGGGGTTCAGCTGAGGAAGCTGTGTTATGACCCGGTTAAAGACATCTAGCAAGCTGGATCTGATTATTCCTACCTTGATACCGTATTGTTTCAAGACTCTCTTTGTTTCTGACTTCGTCATCTTCCATCACTCTTGTGATATGTTATCTCGCGTTCTGTTGAGAGCTGACGCTGAAGGGGAGGAATGTCGGCAGTAGGTGTGGACCACAAGGGCATAAGCAGTGATCTCTTTTATGTTAACAACCTGCCCGCCTTTGTCTTTGCTAGTACTTCATCTTTGCCTTTTTATCTTATGCTTAGGTACGTGGCTGCCTGCTGGCAAGTGTGTCACAGAGCTGTTCACGGGGCAGCATGATCCATCAGGATGGCGCCGTACGGCATCAGGATGGCGCCGTACGGCAGTAAACGGCGGGCAGAGCATGAATGGGCGTACGTAGCTAGCATGTTGTACTATGAATGTAAAGCCACCCAATGTAAGCCAGGACCTGCTGCGTATTGCGTGCCAGCACGAAGTCTAGCATTGTAGCGAGGGTGCTACAAATACCAATCATTACGGCTGCACAGCATCCTAGGAGGCCTTTTCAGGACCGTTGTTACAATTGGTATCGAGTATCCATCCGATGCTCCCTTGCATTTGCAAGATCGTCGGTTCGACCCATTTTTTCGGTTTTGCATGGACGGGAGGACGGCATTTCTGGCTGACACCCGGTCGCATTAAAATAACTGGCCGCGAGGCGAAACTACCTGTATGTATGTCCCATGCCGTACGACACGCAGTCGAGTCAACAGCTGTTAGGATAGCAATAGCAGGGGAAAGACCACTACTCCTGAGACGAGGGCAATAGATAGCACGTAGCCATGCATGTATTCCTGAGAGGAACGGTATTTCACCCGGCACGATTAACTGAGCTCCCGAGTACGGAGGCGGCATTCATGACCCGAACTAGTAGGCATGTTGTTGTAGCGAACCGGCCACATAAGATTGCTGTTGACTTCTGCATCTTCGAAACCTTTCGCGACACCACTATGGCCATCGCCTCCCTCGTGCTTGGCAATCGCCCGGCACGCCATACACAAGCTGAGTGCAATGAACTCATGGTGGGTCCAGTAGAGGACAGTGAGCGTGTTTAGAAGGAACCCTTGCCATTCTGCCTCTCTTACACCTCTAGTGGAAGAAACCAAAACCTGGACTGCTTTCCCAAGACGAATCAGCCAGGACATCTTCTCTCGCGTTCCCGCGCTTGGAGCCTTTTCCCAGTTGCGAAGCAACGCAGGATCTCAAAGTTTGGGCACTAAATTAACTATGTTCAACAGGTGGTGGTTCTGCGGGTATCACTTTGCACCTTTGTGTATGCCAGGACCTCGACACGTCGTCATCGTTGACTTCCATATACGTCTCGCATGGTGAACTAGACAACGCCGCAGCGGCCCAAATCTGTGCAAGGAGGTGTATATGCAACATAGCAGCTTACGCAATTGGGTCGCGAGCAGCGTAACAGGCGGAGGAGTCGTACGGTCCAAGGCGAGAAGGCCGCTGAACTTAACTGGCTTCGATATTGGACCGTCACATCTAAAGTGTACATATTGCAGTAGTTTCTCTCTATAATAACAAACAAGCATACAGGAATCCTTGTTGTGCTAGCGCCTTACTTCTGCTAAAGATGGTGCGTTCCTTTCCCAACTTGCGCTAGGGGTTCCCTTCTGGACTGTACTCAATAGGCATATGTTTATGGCTTCCGGTGTTCACTTTGCGTCCTTGAAATTCTTCGTAGACCGTGTCCAAGCGCGTCGCCAATGCCAAGAGCGGCAAGTTCCACCAGGGCGTCCACAAGCGTGGCGTCGCCGATGAGACTAAGCAGGTGCGTGTCCTGCGAGCCTTCTATCACGCGTCCATTTTTCGTGCATGCCTTGATCTGCCTCATCTCTCTCGTGCAGAAGAAGCAGAGCAAGCTTCCCGTGGGCCCTGTGATGCTGGGTTTCTTCATCTTTGTGGTCATCGGCTCTGGTGGGTGTTGTTGGGTCAAGCCGTGTCTTGTCTGTTGCCGATTGCGGAACCTTCCGACTTAACTTGCTATGGACCCTCTTTACCTTGCAGCCGTTCTACAAATCATCCGAACTGCTACCAACCCACGGGAGCTACCTGCGTGAGCTTAGCCAGGACACTTTTTTCGAGCAGGTGGTTGTGCACGTAGGGTTGGGTACTCCAGGCGATAGTATGTACAAAAGCGGTCATAAGCCATTCCATGCAGTGCAGTATGGCGCAGTTAACAGTTGCGCTCTTTCATTTGAAGGCCAGTAGAGCTCTTGCTGAGTGCAGTGCGCTGCCTCGTCTCCTACGGAGTATAGCGGTTTCTGGTGGTTGTTTCGCATGGCGAATTTTGGAAATGTTTAGATTTTTTTGCCTTTCCCGTCCGGCGCATAGACGGATCGCATGTGACCTCGAACTGTACATTTGAGACTGCTAAGAACGGCGTGACGGAAGCTGTGACGGACTCCGAGCATAGGAACGACTTCCCATGCACAGCTCATTCATGTAATTTTATACAGACGTACGGGCTGCGGCTATAACGATTGCAATGCGCTCAACTGGGCGAGCACGGACCCAAGGGTCTGCTTGAAAGCTGTGCTGTACACCATGTGGCGGTTACCCCAGCATTGAGTAGCCCCCATCCTGCTAGTAGCGCTAAACGCTTCTCTCATTAGCCAACTAACACTTCGTGTTTATGTTCTCACCCTCACTCTCACCCTCAAGCGTGTCGATTTGACGAGCCGACAAACAAAAAATGATTTTGTTGGTTTCAAGGCCACCACTCTGCTGCGTCGTATGCATATGGTGCACTACAACCGCCAAGGCCATGCAGATAGAGCATCAGGCAAACTGCCCTGGAGTCATGGGGGCATCGCCACCCAACCATCTTCCAGCCCAATTCGCTGCCCATTCATCCTATGCCATCCCATATTGTTCACATGGTAGCAAACCAAAATCACGTTAAGGACGGGCTATGTTAAGTTATGAACGCATTCGTTCGTATGCTACTGCGCCATGATCAATCGTTGCCAGCACTTGGGGCATGACATGTAGAACTCGCGCTAATGCATCACCTCATACCACCCTTATCGCTACAGCTACTGCTGCTGCTGGTGCAATGGCGACCCTTGCATGGGCGACCCTCCAACCTGCCCGCCCTCCGCACCAACCGCCACACCCGCACCTACACCCACGCCAGCACCTGCACCGACGCCGGCCTGCTCAACCCTCCCCAGCCCATCCGCGCCAGCCACCACCACTACGGCGGGTTGCTGCTGCACTTGCACTTGCACCTGCCCTGCCTGTTGCTGCTGCTGCTGCGCCGCAGGACTGGGCTGCGGCAGCTCCCGCACGCCCGCGAGCCGCTCCAGCACCTGAGCCATGGCGGGCCGGGCGCGCGGGTCCTCGTCCAGGCAGTCCCGCACTAGCGCCTGTACGGCGGGGTCCACACCCCCGGGCAGGCGGTCCTGCAGCCGCAGGATGCCGTGCACCACTTGGAAGTCCACCTGGGCCTTGTTCAGGCCGCCGTACAGCTGATCGTCAACCCAGTAGGCGACCTGGTACAGGATGACACCTGCGCATGGAGGGGGGATAAGCACGAGTAAGCAGTGCGTGTGTGTGGCGGGGTAGGGTGTAAAGGAAAACAGTGCACATCAGACTCACAGCCAGTTTTCTTAACACACCAGACAATTGACTTAAAACACCAGACTCTGGGTGGGCAGAGCTCCAAGAAAAAGGTAGGTGGCAGCGAAAAAGGCAGCGCTGGAAAAGTAGCGCGCGGCCAGGTGCCGTGCATGCTCCGTTAGGTTGGCTTGACTCACCGTAAGAGTAGACGTCGACTTTTTCATCGTACGGCTGCGCGCGCAGCAGCTCGGGCGCCATCCAGAAGGCGTGCCCCGCGGCGCTGCTGGACTGCACGTCGTTGCTGGCCAGGATGCGGCTCAGTCCAAAGTCGCAAATCTGGGGACAGGTGCGATTACGATCACGGAAGAAAGGGGTCAGCCGCGGCCGTTCCGCAGCGTAAAACTCCTCGCATCCAACTTCAACAATTTGCAATGCGAACTTCCCAAAGTAACAAGTCACGACGTGCCTTAGTCAAGAGGACCCAGCAACCCAGTCGCGCCCACATCCAAACCTCCACATCAGGCCTCCCACCTTCACGCCCAGCGACGGCGCCGCCTCAAGCAGCACGTTGTTCGGCTTGAGGTCGCGGTGGATGACGCGAGGCCCGGGCAGGCCGTGCAGGAAGGCAAGACCCTCAGCCAACTGCCGCACAATTGAGGCGCGGCGTGCGGGTGTGAGCCAGCTCCTCCGCAACCGCTCGGACTGCATGACGCCCTGTGTACGACGACAACAACGGCAACGGTTGTGATCAAAGCCGTTGTTGAAACATGGAATACGAAGTACGATACGGTAGTAGTATCAACCGGTAGGAGCGACGCGCACCGTCAGCAGCAAGTCGGCAAGTCATCTCTCCTGGTCAAGTACCGATACAGCAAAGCTCCAACAAGGTGTGTGCCGGTCTATATACAATGGTCAAGCCAAGCCCCACCCTACGCTCCAAACGCACACCCCACACACCTGCAGCGTGTGAGGGTAGTAAGCCATGACCAGGCACGTGCCCTCCCCAGGTAGCTCCACGCTGCCCAGCATGCGCGCGATCCTCTCATGCGGCGGCAGCGCCGCCAGGATCGCCACCTCTCGCTCCAGGCCCGCCATCTCCCGCTCCGCTAGCGTCCCTCCGCCTCCCCCGCTTCCCGGCCGCCTGACCACCTGCTTTATCGCCACGCGGGCGCCGCACCAAGTGCCCTCGAATACCGCTCCGAAGGCCCCCTGCTCGATTAGCCGACCGCGCACCAACTGCTCCGCACCCACTCGCCACCGCTCCGCCAGCAGCGGCAGGTGCTGCTGGTCTTGCCGACGACCGTGGGTGTTTCCGCCCACGTCCTCCTCGCTGTCATCGTCTTCCTCTTCTCCATCGTCTTCCTGGCCTTCCTCGCCTTGCCCACCTGCGCCTGCCGGCCCATGGGTCGTACTCACCGGCGGTTTGAGGTGGTTGGTGGCAGCCTGGAAGGGCGAGGAGTCCGCAAGCACGCTGGCGCCCGTGCGGGCGTGTCGCTTGCCTTTGCGTGTCCCCGCGCGTTGTGCCGCCTGCGCGTTGCGAAGCAGCCGGAAGATGGCAGCGTGCTGCCCCGCGTACTGCTGCGCCTCGCGGTCCTGGCAGTCCGTGGCGGATGGGTCCAGGCCTGCATGGCAGCGCCGTCGTTGGCACGCGGGTGGGCAGGGTTGGTGTTGGGCTGCTTGTTGCTAGGAGCGGGCAGGAAGCCTACAAGACGACATGCCCTCCGCATCCCTAATCCCGAGGCATCTCTCCAACCCATAGTCAATCTCTCTCATTCTCTTCCTCTTTTCCTCGCAAACCTCCTACCTCGTTCCAGCAGCAGCTCCACCATGGATAGGTTGCCTGCCTTGGCGGCCAGCATCAGCAGCGTGCGACCCCGAGCATCGCGCACGTCCAGCGCCGCCCCTGCCTCCGCCAGCAGCCGCATGATGACCACGTGGTCTTGACTCCGTCCGTACTTGGCTGGGAGGGGAAGAACGCAGGGATGGCGGTGATCTACGAGTTAGTGGTGACAACACAGACCAGGAGCAGCAGCTCAATGTGATCTGATGTCATGCTACATAAGACGTCAACCCATCCAGCATGGTTAGCCCAAACCGAAGTTCACAGCGCATGCGCACCTGCCATGAGCGCCGGCGTCGAGCCGCACTTGCTCCTGCCGTCAGGCTGGCAGCCACATGTCAGCAGCAGGCGCACGGTCTCGGAGTGCCCGGCCAGGGCGGCGAAGTGCAGCGGCGTCCAGCCGTCCGCGTCGGGCTCACTGGGGTCGAACGCCTTGGCGCGAACCAGTTGCACCAGGGCGCGTGTGTTGCCGGCCCAGGCGGCAAAGTGCAAGCTGGTTATGGAGGGCTCCTGCGGGTGAGCAGCGAGGGATAACGAGGCGGACATTAATTACATGAATGCTAAGGAACAGGAACTATGGAAGAGTTCTTGCCTGCATGACATACCAGTCGCATGACAGGCTGGGTTAAAGCCTGATGACGAGCGTATGACAAAGACACCGTCCACGCCCAGCGGCTTCAACACAGTCTTCACACGCGTCTACCGGTGTTTTCCTTGCGTCGGGTCGGGAACCCGTACCACACCACGCCGCAAATAAAGCGGGCAAGTGCGCAGCGGCAACCCGAACATAGGGCACTCGTCCCGGCAACTTGCCCACCTTGCATGTCCAGGGCGTCTCAGGGTCCTCATGCAGCATCTGCTCCCGCACCATGAGCCCATCCACATTGGTGCTCACGACCGGCCGGCCACCGGCGCCGCCCAAGCCAACCTCTCGCATGTCGTCAAGCGGAGGGACAACGACAGCGCCGCCGCCGCCGCCGCTGCTGTTGCTGGGGCTGTTACCATGTTGCATGACGGAAAGGCAGCGCCATTTGAACACGAAGCCCGCGCTCTGCAGTCCTAGCACCGGTGTCAGCTGCTCTTCGGCTGGAAGCCCGGCGATGCGTCCGCAGTAGCGCCCTGAAATAGCGGGGGTACAGCAGCAGCGGCAACCCAATCAGCGCATGTGAGCACGGAGAGTTTGAGCACGGCCGCAGGGAATCTGCATGCAAGCATGCTGAGCGTAAAACGAAAGGAAGCGCGACTGCGTGTCAGATACACGCCCCAGGTGTCAAACTCGCCCATGCAGCTCCGTTGATTACGCCGCGGCGAGCTCGCACTCCCGCGCACCCAATGTACCCCACTCCGCATCGCCAGCTAAGTTCCGCTCCCCGCGCGGAACCTACTCACCATTCAACGTGAACGCCACAGTGCGGCCATGCCGGTTCCAAAACAGCGCCACCGTGTCTCCACTGCGCGCCTCCAGCCGTGTGGCGGCACCAAGGTCCGGCGACAGCACCCCGCCTCGAAACGCCTGCCCGTCGCGAATGCACACGATGTGCGTGCTGGGGTGGTTCATGACGGAGCACAAGGCCACGGTGGGCAGAGCAGCGGTGGCCGGGACGCCGCCGGGTCCACTGGTAGCGGATACCAGCGGTCCGGCGCCGGACGCCATCAGAGAGGTAGCAGCGGCTGGCAGGCCAGATGCGGTAGCGGTGGTGGCTGCGCCGCTGCCGGTCAGGGCGGCTGTGGGCAGGCCGGAGGCGACGTGACTGGTGCTGCTGCCGGTGCTTTCGTTGGCTACCGGCAAGAAGAGCTCTGGGGTGGGCCCGACGCCAAGCCAAACATGACCACCAGCGGAGCCTGCGCAGAAGAAAAAGACAAGTCTAGCATCCGGCAAGGTCCTTCATGGCGGCAAAACACCATTCGCCTACGACACCCCAGGGTCCAAACTGATGCTCCCAGCGGCATGCTGCTTGCACAACCTCCAAGCAAGCAGCACGCCCATGCCCTGCACACACAGCTACAGCGCTCCCGCCCGCCCTCCGCCGCACCTGCTTCCATCACCATCAGCTCCACGAGCAGCCAGCCGGTAGCAGGATGCGGCTCGCCGGGCCAATGCAACCACTCTCGGTTCGTGTGGTTGGACGGCTGAGTACGGAAGACCTCCGAAACCTCGTCCCAGACAAGCAGGCTAGGCACCAGATCGCGGGTCGCAAGCGGCGGCACCGCTGCAAAGGGAGGCAGCGAGCCGCCCGGGCCGCCAAGCGGCACCAGCGGCGGCTGTCGGCTGCCCGCATCGGTGGTGCTGCGTTTGGCGGCATCGCGGGCTGATACTCCTTCGCTGTGTTGTCGGTATTGTAAGAGCTGTTGGAGGAGGGGCTGCGGCTGGGGGTGCTGGGATGGGCGTTTGGAGCGGCCCGAGGGGCCCGGTGGGGGCAGCTGGGCTCCGGAGCTGCCGGGCCGTGCAGGCATGCGTCCAGCAGCAGCAGCTGCTGCTGCTCCGGGCTTGGGTCCCGTGCCTTCGGCTGCATATGCGTCCGCTGAAGACGTTCCCATGGGCAGCAGGAGCTGCGCGTGCGTTGCAAGGTTCCTGCCCTGCAAGGCGCAAACGCACACGCACGACACAGCTCAGGGGGGTGCGGCTAGTACACGGGCCTGGTAGGCCAACGATACGCTTTTGAACATGCATGCAGGGTAATGCTACCGCGAGACTAGCACACACGTTTTCTGCTAGGCAACGACAACACGCTCAAAATTGAGCCAAGAACACACCAAAGCGCAGCCTATGCACCTAGCCTGCCAAGTAAACACGCAGCCTTACCGTGGCCAATCCCGCTGTTGATGCCAGGGTAAGGTGGGACGCCATCGCCGATGGAAGATTCCGGACCTCACGCACTGCGGGCCCGCCCGACACCACCAGCAGACCTCCCACCTGCCCCTCCGCCGGCAACGTCGCCAGCAGCGCCTCTGCTAGTGCGTGGCGCTGCAACAGAATGGCACGGTTGAGAGCCGAGTAGCCGCAGGGGTTGTTGATGGGCGATATGACACACAGGGTACCGGCCGCATCGCTAGCTGACGTGGAGGGTCCCGGCGACAACGCCTCGCGACTAGAGCTGCCGCCGCCAGCGCTGCTGCGCGCGTCGACAAGGCCGACAAAAGGCCCAACAGCCACGGTGACCTCCTCGCGTGCGGGTGTGGGACTGGCGTCTGCGGTCACAAAGCCCGGCCTGCTGTTGGCGGCATCTGCTGGCCTGGCTTCTGGCGGTGAAGCTGCCTCGGTGGGGCTGTCTTGCGGGGGCGGAGGTGGCGGTGGAGGAGGAGGAGAGGGCTGCGTTGGCGGTTGGCGCAGGAAGGGTGACGGCCGAGTGGCAGCGGCAGCAAAGGGCGAGGGTCTTGTGGCGGCTACGAAAGGCGAGGGCTTAGTGGCAGTCAGGAAGGGGCTTTGAATGGGCGCTGCTGTGTCAACTGCCCCTGGGCCGCCGCCGGCGTCGCTGCTAACGGGAGCTGCAGGAGTCCCAACCGCTGCTGCAGGAGTTGGAACAGGGTTGTTGACCGTTGTAACCATTGCTGGTGGTTGGAACGGTGAACGACGCTGCACTGCCGGCTTGCTGAAGGGCGATGCGCGGGTGGGGGTGGCAGCCGGACCTGCCAGCATTTGGGCAGCGTAGGAGAGCGCCATGGACGGCCGATGGTGGTTCCCAGCTAGCAGCGAAGACCCCTTGTCATCCGGCGGCGGTAGGAGCATTAACGCCGCAGCCTGGTGGCACAAGCACGTACCGTTGGCTGCGGCAACAGCCCCTGGAGCCGCGGCACTGGCACCGGACGCGTTGCGACTCCTTAAAGGGCTGGCAGGCATGTCCGGGACTGCCCAACGCCGGGGGGACCTACTCGCTTCGCTAACCGGCGATCCAGGTGCTGACTCACGACGTAACGCCTGGACTGATCCAAGCCTTGTCACAACGGTTGGCGAGGCAGTTCCAGGTGTGCCTGCGCTAGAGCCCGCACTGGAGCCCCCGTTGTTGAGCGAGCGCAGGGATGCCGGTCCCGCTGCCGCTGCCATGGCTGCTGCGGCTGCTGTGTCGCCGCCGGGCAGCGTGACGGAGGAGGGCAGCCGACTGTCCTGCAGCGGCGAGGTCTCACTCGTGGAGGCTGCAACAGCCGCCGCCAAGCGCGCGCTGCGCCGCGCCAGCGGCTCGTGCAGCAGCCGAAGGAACGTCTGCAACACCTCCAGAGCCTGCCCCTCCACCAGCCGTGAATCACCGTGCCCGTCCGGACTCACCCCGATGCTGGGACCCTGCAGGTTGTCAGCGGCAAAGCCAGCAGCCGGCTCCCAACCAGACATAACTGCATGCGCCCCTGCCGCGGTTGGAATCCGCTCCGCGCTGCCTCCCTCGCTGTCCCGATCCGGCTCCATAGCCATCCCATCCAATGGGCTCCATCCCGCGTCATCCATGTTATGAACGCCACTGCCGCTCGCACCCACGCCGCAACCGCTGCCATGCCGCGAAGAGGATGCTGCGACGGCTACAGCCAGGTCACATGGTGTACGACCGCAGTCATCCTTGGCATGTGGGTCAGCCCCTAGCTCCGTCACAAGCAGCTCAATAGCCGCCACGTCACCGCGCCGTACGGCACAATGCAGTGGAGTCCAGCCCTCGCAGTTTGGCGGCGCCGCAGGCGCCGCCACAGCGCGGGCATTCATGTTGCAGCCCCCTGCAGCCAGCACCCTAAGCGCATCCAGGCGACCTGCTGCCGCTGCCAGATGCGCTGCTGTGAAGCCCTCTGCGTCATGCAGTTCGCGCTGTAGCGGTGTGGAATGTCGTACCAGCATGTTCAGCATGGGCGTGCAGCCCTTCAGGGCTGCTAGGTGGAAGGCTGTACGGTCAACGGGGCCGCGCGTGTCGAAGGGAAAGACGAGGTGCAGCAGTCGACGAGCGGCGTCCACGGCAGCATGCAGGGTGGCGACGTGGAGAGCAGTGAGGCCGCTGGAGTTGGGCCGCAGCAGAACAGCCTGGGCTGCTCGGAAACCGTGCTGCGCAACTGCATGACGGAAGAGGATGTCCACAACGGCCGTGTGGTTTCCGCAGACGGCTAGATGCACTGGCAGGGCGCCTTCGGGCGGGCCCGAGACAGCAGCTTGGTCGGCGCCTGCCTTGAGCAGCAGACGGCAGCACTCTGCGTGGCCGAGCAGCGCTGCATGGTGAAGCGCCGTGTGGCCGTTTGAATCCGCGATGTCAACGCCGCAACCCCTGAGGGCGCCGTCCTCACTGCCGCCTATAACACCGCCGCCGCTGCCACAGCCGCGACTGCCGCCGCCGTTGCCCTCGCTGAAGTGCTGGAGAAGGAAACGCAACGTGGCGTGGTTGGCGCGGGAGACGGCGTAGTGAAGGAGGGACCAGCCACGTGCATCACGCAGCCTTAGGAGCTCGGTCTGCGGCCGGCTGGAGAGGGTTATTCCCAGGAATGATGTCCCAGCAGTGGTCAAGCTGCTGTGGCCCAACAAAATGCGGAGTACGTTCTCACTCCTTTCCGCAGCAAGATGCAAGGGAGACGGACGAGATGGCGGTGGACCTGGGGCAGTCACCAAATCCCAGGGGGACCCAACGGCCGTCGAAGGGCTGCCTCCAGGATGGCGCAAGGGGCGAGTGCGCTTGCAAGCAAGGTCCAAGAGGGCATGAACTGCTTCTACATTGCCGGCCAACACGGCGTGGTGTAGCGGAGTAAGACCAGACTGGTCTCGCACGGTAGCATCAGCGGAGCGAAGCATCCTAAGCAGCGCGGTGGTCTGATGGCGCAGGATGGCTGACACCAGCGCGTCCGGCTCCACAGCTGCCATGGCTTCGCCTTCCAATTCTAGTTGCAGTAATATTTGGGTTGTCTGCTTTGCCGACGCCAGACACCAGACGCTGAAAAGTCGTGGGCATTAACTGGAATAAGCAAAGACCAAGCATCTTACGATCCACTACATCAACGACCATGCATATTTATACCATCTTGCTGTCCAGTGCTGTCAACCAGTAGAAGATGTGCAAATCTGCAAAGCGAGTTGACGGGTCCTACAGTGGCAAACGAGAGGGTTCTCTTTATTGCAAATTATCCTTCAACATCTCATATGAAAGTAATGGAGCATGTATAATTTACCTTCAATTACCTTTGAAGCAATCCGGAGGTGATTGGTACGTAACGGTCTAACATACTATAACGTGATGATGGTACTCACATTCCCAATCCCGATGTACATCCGGTAAATGTAGGGGGCTAATAATAAGGAATGCAGCAGTTGCGCCATTATGCCATGCGGCCGAGCAGTGCATGCGTCCGCTGTCGCGGAGTGCCTTGACTAATATACGCCCGTCGGGGCAAACTTCCTCAGACTGCCTTTATCCCAGCCAGGGTTTCCGCGCTAGGCTATCTTTGGCTATAACATTTCCCCTTCCCAGGTACAAAGTTAAACGTCGGTTGGCCAAGGTTAAACTTGCATACCAAAGCGCCGACGAACAGACGCAGAGGGCCCCGAAGGGCGTGGCCTTGGTGAAAGAACCATTGACAGGCTTTCCCGCACGTAAGCGCAAGACGGGGGCACCGCAAAATGTAAGGGACGACAACTGTGCTTATGGTAAACGCAGTGCCGCAGGATTAGCAAGGCATGTTCCATGTCCCACGGCAGTTCCCACCAAGGAAATGAGTTCGACCAGTGTTAATCCACACACGGCCCTCGGACTGCCCTGCAGACCGGCACATTCACCCATACACACGCGGCTCAGTTGGTTACACACGGCTGTCGGTCTTGTGCCATTTACACTGCACGTACTCGACACGCCAGTCCATGCGCACGCAGTTCCAGCCCCAATCCGTGCACGCTACACACCCGTACAGCCTGCGTCCACATCCAGCCAAACGCCATGAGGCAAGGAACAAAAGCTGCGGCTCACTATTTCTGAACGCTGCGGGCATGCTTCAAACCCCCACCATGTTAGTTAGCTTGTTTGCACCCCTACTTAAAGCGTTAGTCCTGCTACGAGTTCACCGCGTTCTAAAACTATCGGCACTACAACTGCGCAAGCTGCGAGGCCAGCTCCAGGGCACGCCCCCCGAGTACGTCGTTTTGCCGCGCCAGCGTGTTCAGCTTGGGCACCAGGTTCTGAAGCGACAGCTTGGCCTTGTTGGCGCGCTCGCGCCGCTCCTCGAAGCTCAAGTCAATGCCCACTCCGCGGGACCCGGGCGAGCAGAGCTCCCGAATGATGGGGCCGAAGAAGCGGACGTGCAGCGCGACCACGTCGAGGCCCACGTGTATTTGGCGGTCCGACGGCAGCGACAGCACGGTGTCCACAACGGATACCACCTGCGACGTAAGCAAAATAAACAAGTATAGGTAGTCAAGCGGAAGGACAGAGGCAAGGTGGCAGAGGGCAATGGACGCTTCACTAAGCGTATGGCAGACTTGGCAGTATAAGGTCCTGTGCATGTTGCCAAGCTGACACGCAGTGACCGTATGCAGACAACGGATTGCATGTTTCAACAAAGGGAGCTACCCAAGGCCCCCGCTTAGGCTTGTATACCGGTAGGCCCAAACTGTACAACGTACGCTCACCCACCTCGCCGACTAGGTCAAGGCTGAATGCATCGCGGCGCTCATGCATCGCCTCCAAGAGATCCGAAAACGTCGCAGTGTCATCGCAACGCCGCGCGCAGCTGATGGCCCCCCTCCAATCAGCCTTGGCGACAAAGTTGCGGATGAGGGACAGCGCATGCGCACGCTTTTTCATAGCCCCAAGGAACATGGCGTGCCGACTCGACAGCGCGGCGGCTGCCTCGAGGTCCGTCGTCGCGACGCTCGCGTAGTGGCCCCCGCCGCCGCCACCTGACTCATAGCTGCGGCCACCGCCTCGCCGGTCCACTCCAGACGGCCCCGCTGCCGCCCCCACTTGCCCAGGGCCACCTTGCCAGGGGTACCGCTGGTCCATGCCTGACCCGGAGGGGCCACCATGGGAGTCCGGGGGAGTTTCCGATCGCGGCTGGCGAGGAGGGTAGGGTGGGGCATGGATTTCTATTGCAGTGTCACGCAACGGCCTGTCGTTGTAGGGTCGTTGTCGCTGATGCTGTGACTGTGCCCGACCGCACTCGCCGCCGCGGCTGTCATCAGGCTGCAGTTGTCCGCGCATCAGGCTGTCGCCCACGCCCACGCCCACCGAGACCATGGATGGACGCGCGCCCGCAGCATGGGCGGCGCCAGACCGTGAAGACGGGATGTAGTCCGATGCCGCACTGTCACCTACCCCCCCAAGGTCCTGACCCCCATACCGGTTGCTGCCCGAGGCGGCACCTGACGGCGCATACACGTTCACAGGCGGCAACATTGCGGCTGAACCCTGTGACATCCCCGACGACGGCATCCGGCTGCCAGCGCTATTAGCACGTTCCGAAGGCCGGCTTGCGCCAACTGCCTGCGGCCCCGTCCCGCCAGTCGATGGCCGCGCGGCAGAAGACTGCCCTCCCGCCCCGCCGCTGGATGGTCTCCCGGCGCCACCAGTCCCGCCGCTGTGTGGCCTCCCAGCGCCGTTGCTGTATCCGCCGCCAGCGTTGCCGTACGACGCGGAGTCGCCTGTGCCGCGGTCGTTGAGGCTGACGCGCCGCATGGCCCCCTCCGGTGGCAGCTGAGCCGCCGCTGCCATAGCAACGAGGTTGCTGCGGGAGGCGCCCACAACTGCATAGGGGTTGCCGTCCACGCTGGCGCCCGGCTCGCGCGCCGTGTACTCCGGGTCGTCGCAGAAGGGCCGCACATTCCTCAGCGTTATGTAGAACAGTCCCACCATGGAGGAGTTGAAGGAGCAGCCGATGAGACGCTGCCCACCGCGATGCGTGTTGACGGTCATGTCGGACACCCGGAACCAGGGCACGTCCACGTAGTCGTGCTGCACCGTCGGCTCCATGGACCACACCTTGCAGCCGTCCTGAGGTCCAAGGTGGCAACACAGATGCAGACAGTTGCAGCATACGATCAAAGCGGAGCAGCATTCCCTTTCGCCGGACATGGAACACTCCTGCTGCCCGCCAAAATCCCCCGGACCACCTTCCGCATTCATGGCGCTCTTGGCATCCTAGCATCGACCGCTGTAGCCCCCTATACATAAGAGCATCTTTTCCCGTACGCCGCCCTGAACAGACCTGTATTGCACTGAAGATGTATTTGCCATCGGTGTTGAAAGCAATGTTCCGCACAGGGGTGGCTTCAGGGGCCGTCTGCCCGATGTTCGTGAAGTGCTCCAGGTCCCAGAAGCGCACCACCTTATCGCGAGAAGACGTCGCCAGCACGTACTCGGTTGGCGAAAACTCCAGGCCCGTGATCTCATACTTTGTGGGCTGGCACAGGTCCGCTGACAGCCGGCCGGCGCGCACGTCCCAGATCTGAAGGCTCCCAATGCAAGTAATGCGCGTGAAGGGTATTGCGGCAGCTTAGTTCAATGAATTCCAGCGCCGGCATGCAGTTGACCTTGTCCCAAAAGGCAAGATCAGGGAGTTAAGGCAGTGGCCTCATCCAGAAAGCCGCTTGGTCCTTTACACAGGACATATCGATTGAAGGGATTCCGTAGGGCATCCGTGCGACAACACGGATAGATAATAGCACGCACCTTAACGGCACCGTCAGCAGATGCTGAAGCAACCCAGTTTCCGTCCGGGCTGTACCGCACGTGGGTGACCCCAGCCTTGTGGTCCTTAAAGGTCATGATGGCCTCCTTGCCGCGCAGGTCCCAAAGCTTGACGTTGGTATCCATGGAGCCAGAGATGATGGTCGCATCGTATGGGTGCCATGCTAAGCACGTCACGTTGACCTTGTGCCCCGAAAAGCTCTTGGTTACTGCCGAGCCGCAAAGGGCCAACAAAACAGGTAAATGATCGCCCCATGACCTCTTTTGGCTGCCCTTAGTTCGCACATGCACCATTGGCATTTAAGATGGTGGTCTGCTTAAGCCAGGTTCGGAGTCCATGAAGGGACATACACAGCCCTACCCACCTCTCCCGGACTGCAGCTCGAACACCTTGATGCTCCCATTGGAGCCACCAGCTGCCACTACCATCTCATCATTGTCAAACGACACACTCTCGACTGATGACTGGTGGCCGGTTAGGCTCTGCAAAACAGAAGAAGCACATGTCAAGTCGTCATGCCAGACCATAGCACGTGTTGCCGTGATGATGATAAGCTTACAAAGCTTGCGGTTGTCTTTCCAATAGCCCAGACGTTGACTTTCTTGTCATCGCCTCCGGTGACCAGAACGCCGGCTGTCTTCCGTCCAATTCGCACGCATCTAACATCCCCGACGTGAGCAGAGAACTCAACTGCGAAATAACAAGTGTTGGGATAGATGTGCGAAGAGACCATTCTGCCAGACAGGCTAAGAAGCAAGCACAGTTCGGGTTTGAGTGTGCAGCTGTGCACGCGTACCTAGCTTCAGATAACGTGGGTTACTCATGGTCGGCCTTGTTCCACTATTGTTTCAAGTTATGTGCATTTGGTAAACAGATTCGCATGCGAAAAAGCTCGTTATAACGGTGCAAAACAATTTTAGCTTGGTAGATCGTGAACTTGTCGTCTAATTTAATACTTTGCAACAGATCTGAAATCTACCTACTCTTGGGCTAAGCTCTACCAAAGCCTGCCCTGGTGTTGCAAAGCTCTGCACAAACCGTGCCGTACACATATGGGGATTTGTCCTTCATACGCACGCGTGTTTTCTTGTCATGGGTGTGCTTGATAGACTTTGCCGCTATAGCCTGCGCGTATATACGCGGTTGGCTTCTACGGAAGGGCCTCTATCGTCTTTGGCGGCTGCTGCCAGTTCACAATACGCCCCCGCAAGGCCGGCTCCTTTCTTTGAAAATCGTTGGCTCGCCCTAATTAGCAAGATGACCACTACGGAATACGTATTGCCGGATCAATGGTCAGAGGACCTGAAGGATGAGAAGGGCGAGCCGATGTCAAAGAGGTCAGCCCCAACACCCACAGTTTCAACATGTGCTAGCCCTTCCAGCCCTGACCACGACTATAATGTGTTGCAGCGAGTTCAAGAAGCGCCAGAAGGCCAAGCGTGTTGCAGCAGAGAAGGCGGAGAAGGAGGTATGTTGGCGGCTGTCTCGATCGGCGTGTGATTTGGGCCACAGCCATGAGCCACGCTTAATTCCTCCTTAGGATACCAGATTAGGCCTACTATGTGGCTGTATGTGATATGCCTGGAGTTGCGTTTGCCTGTGTGCTAATGTGGGCTTTATGAGACGGGAAACTTGTTGCCTCGATAAATGCACATTCCATGGGACGACACCTGCGGGGCTGAAGCTAGGGTCAGGATGAGGCGAAACCCTGCAGGACACATCCGTTTTAGTTTACATGGTTTAGCTTAGTTGTTGTGGCATAGGGAAGCCGCTAATCCACTTGCCAGTAGTGCTGTCAAGATGACGCTCCTTCCGTTGAGTTTTGGGTAGCGGCAAGGTCGTAAGGTCATACGCTTTTGGCTATGGTAGCTGGCGTTACAGCAAAATGTACGCGCCTAATCAGGCATGTCTCTCCGCCCTTCAGAGGTATCCTACCCTCTGTTTGTTATCATGTAGGCCGCCAAGGCCGCTGCGGCTGCGGCTGCGCCACCCAAGGCCCCGAAGGAGGATGGCCCGGCGCTGGAGGACGACTCCAGCGAGATCACTGATCCCACCGCTTACTTTGAGAACCGCGTGCGTTATATTAACGCCAAGAAGGGGAAGGGCGTGAACCCATACCCCCACAAGTTCAATGTAACCATGTCGCTGCCTGATTACGTGGCCAAGTACGGCAGCCTGGAGGCTGGCCAGCAGGAGACGGAGACCACGGTGGCTGTGGCGGGTGAGCGAGTTAGCGGTGTCCTTCATTAGCATATGCATACTTCGGTTACCAACAATCCCAATGCACATGGTTGGACGTGGGCTAATGCACGCATGTCAGCGTCCATCGCATTCCGGTTACGTGGATCAAGATACGTGTGCCCCATGTTGCGATGGTGTTACATGAAGAGGTTCTTGCCCTGACCGATATCTGATCGCAGGCCGCGTCTCCAGCAAGCGCGCTTCTGGCGCGAAGCTTCTGTTCTATGACATGAAGGCGGATGGCGTCAAGATCCAAATTATGGCGGATGCCAGGTGCGGTACGAAGGTGGTTGCATGTCGTCAAGCTTATTCCCAGACTGCATGCGCCTCTAACCGATGCTGGGCTTTGGGCCCATCCTGCCACACCGGAAGCGGCAAGCAAGTCATGGCGGGCATGGTGGGAGGAGGCCTTGTGCATACGTAGTTTAGCATGACCTTAGCATGACTCATGCAGCTGTTGCCCTCATTCATCATGCTAGGAACTCCGACCTGTCCCTGGAGGCTTTCACGGCCGTGCACAACGAGTGCAAGCGCGGTGACATTGTGGGAGTGGAGGGCTTCCCCGGCAAGTCCAAGAAGGGCGAGCTGTCCATTTTCCCGCGCAAGTTCGTGGTGCTGTCTCCCTGCCTGCACATGCCGCCGTCCCTGCACTTCGGCCTCAAGGACCAGGTGGGTTATCCGCTCCTTTAACAGAAGGAAACACACCTGACAACAACCTCGGGATCCGAGCGGAACATACCATGGAGCAGGTACTGCTCACGCGTGCACTTTTATCGGCCCCTTTCAGGGCCCCAGGCGTCTCCTTGGAGCTTACGGGTGCAAACGCTTGTCCCTGTCCCTTTCTGTCCGCAGGAGACCCGCTACCGGCAGCGGTACCTGGACCTCATGGTCAACAACGAGGTGCGGTCCATCTTCTTCACGCGCTCGCGCATCATCCAGTTCGTGCGCCGCTTCCTGGACACCCGCGGCTTCCTCGAGGTGAGGAATAACTACTGGAATAACCGCTGTGGGAGGCCCGTAGTAACCGTCGGCACCATAACAGTGCGCATGCGAGTCCTCTTACCGGGCTGTAGACACTGATCGCATGCATGTCAGGCTCCCTGTCCTGCCTATCGTGCAGTTAACGCCTAACGCCGCCGCGTTAAGCTTGTCCTCTTTACCCTCCATGTACCATGTGGTTCTTGCCCCTCAGGTGGAGACGCCCATGATGAACATGATCCCCGGTGGCGCCGCAGCGCGGCCCTTCATCACGCACCACAACGACCTGGACATGCAGCTCTACATGCGCATCGCCCCCGAGCTCTTCCTCAAGATGCTCGTAATCGGTGGCCTGGAGCGCGTGTACGAGATTGGCCGCCAATTCAGGTGCGCACCCGTTCCTCTAATGATGTAACGGGCCACGTCCCCATCTGGGTTTGCAGATGCTGGCACAGTGGCACACCAACCACTCCTCGGCTTGAACTGTGCGTTGCCCTACCAGTCTAGCGTCCTTAGTCTGGAGCTCATTCAATGTTTATACCGTAACCAGGGTTGTACGTCGTACTCGCGCAGGAACGAGGGCATTGACCTCACCCACAACCCCGAGTTCACCACCTGCGAGTTCTACCAGGCGTACGCCGACTACAAGGACCTCATGGACATGACGGAGACCATGATCAGCCAGATGGTGCTGGAGATTAAGGGCTCGTACAAGATCCAGTACCACCCAGAGGGGCCGGAGAAGCCCGCCATTGAGATTGACTTCACGCCGCCATGGCGCCGCATCTCGATGGTGGGTGTTTGGACTGTCGCAATGGCACATTCCCTGCATGGGAGGTACGCCAGTGGCGCCTGGAGGAGGTGTCTGGACCTCCCGCAGAATGGGACAGGCGATAGCCGTTCGGGGCGAAAGCACTCACGGTGGCGCCGTGGCATCATCCTTCACACTCTCTTCAACATCATCTGACACCATTGCCTTTTTCCGCCTCTGCTAGGTTTCCGGGCTGGAGGAGTGCCTGGGCACCAAGCTGCCGACGGACCTGGAGAGCGAGGAGACGCGGCAGCTGCTGGCCGACCTGTGCGTCAAGCACAACGTCAACTGCCCCGCGCCTCAGACCGCCGCACGCCTGCTGGACAAGCTGGTGGGCGAGTTCCTGGAGGAGCAGTGCGTCAACCCCACCTTCATCTGCGACCACCCGCAGCTCATGAGCCCCCTGGCCAAGTGGTACGTTGCTCCTCTGGGATTGGATTGGGTTGGGTTGGTTGAAGAAGCTCGCATGTACATCTACGACATAGCCAAAGCTCGCAGCACATGCATAAGTGTTAAGGCCTGTGGCAGAACCATTCAGGATTCTGGTTACTGAATGGCTTTGAACCTGGGCCCAAGAACCGGTACGACATGCAACTCCGGAGACGGGGCAAAGTTTTTATGCCAAACTGTCCTTCGAATGCACTGCCGACATTGCTTTGTTTCACTATCCATAAAGCGGCACCTTGCCGAAGCGCAAAGGATTCACCTTTGAAGTTGCAGACTTGTTGATGCTGCCATGCCTGTGGCAGAACCTGTCAGTGTCTTGGTTGCTGACCGGCTTTGAACCCGGGCAAGAGAAACGTCACGACGTGCAACTCCGGAGACGAGGGCCGCCTTCACAATGCCACTCAGTCCTTCGAATGCCATGTCGACATTGCTGTCAATGCAGCTAACTGCTCAGCGGCGGGCGAACCCTGCATGTAACACACGTAGTGCTTAGTTAAACCCTTACACAAGGTGCATGCTTACTAACGTGCCTGTGGCAGAACCTGTCAGTGTCTTGGTTGCTGACCGGCTTTGAACCCGGGCAAGAAAAACGTCACGACGTGCAACTCCGGAGACGAGGGCCGCCTTCACAATGCCACTCAGTCCTTCGAATGCCATGTCGACATTGCTGTCAATGCAGCTGACTGTTCAGCAGCGGGCGAACCCTTCATGTAACACACGTAGTGCTTAGTTAAACCCTTACACAAGGTGCATGCTTACTAACGTGCCTGTGGCAGAACCTGTCAGTCCCATGGTTTCTGACTGGCTTTGAACCCGGGCAAGATCACTGCTCCGCACGGCATGCTCTCCGGAGATGGGCGTCCCTTTACATGCGACCCATCCTTCGAAAGCACTGCTGGCATATTACATGTTTGCCAAATTGCAGCTTCAACCCAACTTCAGTTCTGTCCGGAGTTGGTTGTACACGCCCGTGGCAGAAACCGAGCAGTGTCGCACGTCGCTTTTCGGCTTTGAACCCAGGCTAGATCACACCACACGACTTTCAACTCCGGAGAAGTGGCTGACCTTCGTGGCCTCTTCCATCGAATGAAAAGCCGACATTCGGAAACGCTGGCTCCTACCCCCCACCCAAAGCTTTCCGGTCGATGCGCGACATTCTCCTGCCTCTCAAATCCCTTCAACGCTAGCTGTTGCATTACCGGTACCCCTTCCATGCGACGCACCCGTTCATAGCATTGCTGGTACTGAGCTTCAGCAGTACTCCAACCCCGTCCGCAGTCATCCTGTTAGGCCTGTGGCAGAAACCGAGCAGCGTCATGCGTCGCTCTTCGGCTTTGAACCCAGGCTAGATCATACCACACGACTTTCAACTCCGGAGAAGTGGCTGACATCATGGCCTCTTCCATCGAATGATAAGTCGACATCTCCTGGAAACGGCTGGCTCCTACCCCTTCGCCAAAAGCTTTCTGGTCGATGTGCGACATTCTCCTGTCTCCCTTCCATACTGGCCCCTGCGTTGCCCCGTCCATGTGACTCACATCCTCGTAGCGTTGTTGGTATTAAAGCTTCAGTCCGATTCCGTCCGCAGTCATCCTGTTAGGCCTGTGGCAGAAACCGAGCAGCGTCATGCGTCGCTCTTCGGCTTTGAACCCAGGCTAGATCATACCACACGACTTTCAACTCCGGAGAAGTGGCTGACATCATGGCCTCTTCCATCGAATGAAAAGTCGACATGTTAAAAACGGCCGACTCTTACCGGTCCCCTTTTTAACGCGTCCCGGACCCCGCACGACACACACTCTGGCATCCAAGTTACCCCTCCGGGTCCCTCTCCTCCTTCCTCCTCGCAGGCACCGCGAGCTGCCCGGCATGACGGAACGCTTTGAGCTGTTCATTAACAAGCGCGAGGTGTGCAACGCCTACACCGAGCTCAACGACCCCATCAAGCAGCGCGACCTGTTCCAGGACCAGGCCAAGGCCAAGTCCGCGGGTGACGACGAGGCCATGTTCATTGACGAGAACTTCTGCACGGCGCTCGAGTACGGCCTGCCGCCCACCGGCGGCTGGGGCATGGGCATTGACCGCATGACCATGTTGCTGACCGACACGTGCAACATCAAGGAGGTGAGTGGAGATGGGTGAGAGGCCGGGAAGCATCAGACTAACACTCAAATATTGCCACTGCAATTAGATGGATCTCTAGAAAACGTATTTTGCGAAATTTTATTCATAGTTCGATTTAGTACTATATACGGGGGGAAAGTACTTTACTTTTCAACGGAACCGTGCCTATTGCTTTCCCCAGGTCCTGCTCTTCCCGGCCATGAAGCCCGAGGAGACCGGGCCCAAGAAGGACGCGGACAAGTGAGCGGACTAGCATGGGCAAGTGACATATGAGAGGACATCCTGCTTAGGTAGACATGAACGGCCATTTCAGTGTATGGCGGGTTGCGGGGTTCACAGTGAGGGAGTAGTCGGGTAGCTTAGTCACATGACCGTCAGTTTGTGCACATTCTTACTCGTGTCAAATTAGGTAGATAAGGACAGGATGACAATTGTTATCTTAGGGACTTTTGGGTTCCCTCCATGTTTAACCCTGACGTTGGGTGTGGTAATGCTGTGACAGGCAGGAGTGTGTTTTTGTACTGCTGTGGCACAGTGATAGGGGTATTATTGGCAGGGGTGGTAAGCGGCGAGCCGTCGCTTCGTGCGTTTCGCGTGCTACTGTTTGTTGCGCATGGCCGCGCACTGTGGAGGACAGTCCTACTGGCCGTGCTAAAATGAGTTTAGCCAATGAAGCCGAATGGTGCTGGTTGCGTCGCGGCCTTGGTCATCGTCTGCAAGCACGTAAAGCACCGCCTGGTGCCCTCATGCATTGGCTTGTGTAAGCTTTCCGCTTCACCCTGCCGTTGTCTGAAGACAAATGCAATTTGTTATGTGAAGACCCTCGACTTCCATAGCTTGTACAAGACTCCACAGCTCTGGCAAATGTTGATGTGATGCTCCTCTGTGTGCAATGACTTCCCGCGAGGGGGGAAATGCCGTTGGGGACCCCAACTTGCGGTTATTTCCCATGTACGGCAGTTTACCGCAGAACAGGAAGTCGAGTACTGCCTGCGTGACTACAAGAGATAAGATAACGCGTAGTGCGTTTCAACAGGGCAATTGACCTTGTCTTTATAAATGACAGCCGTTGTAGTATATATAATCCTAACCACAAGGCCTGGTTGACTAATCTACTCGCGCATAGCCTTTGACTAACGGCTTGTAGTAAGAAAATTACTGTATGATAGCAAAATATCAGAATGGCGCAACTTGCTAGAGAAGTTATCCTTGGGCGAACAAGCTCCTGCCTTGATGTTGCCGACTTTACTAGCATTGCCCCCACTCGCCAAGGCAGTGTAGCACGTGCAGGCTTACCTGAGGATACTGATGTTGAGGCCGCAGCACCGCTTCTTACCAGAGCGTCAGATGAGGCGGTGGCGCGTGCGCCCTCACCGACCCAAGAAGAAGTCGACAGCTTCTCAAGACGTGTACGATTTGGGATTAATGCAAGCTGGGCCGTTAACATTTTGCTGCTGGTGGCGAAGGTCGCAGCGTTCGTTCTGTCGGGGTCCTACGCTGTTCTCGCCTCAGCAGTAGACAGCCTGGTAGACCTCTTGAGTCAAGCAGTACTTGCGATTGCGGAATACCAGGTTTCAAGGTGCGCCTGCGTGGTACCTGGTCTCCCTGCAACATACATGTTGCTGCCCATTCCTATGTCTCAGCATGTCGCACAATATAGTTTCATCCATGCCGTCCCGTCCTTCACTTCTGTAATCCTCCCTACTATCTGAAGACCCTGACTCCCATGCTTGCCGTTATGTAGGTTTGACCAGCGCTTTCCCATTGGACGTACCCGCATGACAGAGCTGTCTGTGCTTGCCTGCGCGGGCATCATGTTCGTATCCACTACGTTAGTCATCCGCGAATCAATCGGAGGCCTGTGGGATGGATTTCACGGTATGTCACACACTCCGCGCTGTTGCCAAGTTCAGGCTACCCGCGATAAGATTGCAAGGCTGCCTCACGCAACCCAAAACGTCGCACAAACATGAAGATTGCGGTGCCTTCTCCCTGTTTGACCGACGCTTCCGCATCTCCTGCCTCTTTTGCACACCACAGGTGAGATTCCCCCGCTTGAGATTGGCACGGTGCTGTTCAGCACGCTGGGGGTTGCCACCGTCTGCAAGTTGGCGCTGTACCTGTATTGCGTCGTGCTGCGCAAGAACCCCATCATGGTGCGCTGCTGCCGGTCTGCCTGTAGACCGTGTCCTAGTTGTGCACAGGCATTGCCTCATCAACCTCAGCAACGGGCAGGGTACTGCGGGCAGCTAGGTGGCCCCCTTAGCAGCCTTAGCAGGCGCCGTGTAAGCTAGAAACCTACCCGGCCTGCGACTGCTTGCATCATTTTGTACCGTATACACACTGCCCTGCCACCTGCTATTTGGCGCCCAGGTCGCCCTGTCAGAGGACCACTTAAACGACGTCATGTCAAACGTAGCCGCCATTGGAGGCGCCGCTGTGGCCGGCAACTTCCCGCGCTACTGGTATGTGGACCCCATTGTGGCCCTCATCTTCTCTCTGCTCATCATCCGCAACTGGATAGCCATCTGTTGGGAGCAGGTGTGTGTGTGGGGGGCACACGCTGCGGGTCAGGGGGGGGATGTGGCCGGGCCACGGTGGGGAGCTGGTACACATGGGTGGCACCTTGCAGATGTCTGGGACTGAACCCTGGCCGGATTGATAGGTATCTGTAGCACCCCAACCGGTAGTACAGGTTGGGCGTTGCCGCTGGGGGCATGTTCCTCCGCTCTAGATTAGCGCCTTGTAGCCTCCGCGTTGCAATGCTGCCCTGAACCTGTTTTGTTGCCGGCGTCCCTTCTTGATGCTTCAGGCACAAAAGATGGTTGGTCTAGCTGCTCCGGAGGAGTTCATCGAGACGGTCACGTTCATGACCCAGAACCATCACCCCGCCGTAGTGGTGAGGCCAACCAACTAACCATTGCAATCGTGGGGCTGGGCGCTTACCTGCCACAAGGGTTGCGGAGCAGGCAGCTGTGCACGATGGCGGGTGTCGTTTCGTACAACATGTCTCTGAAGTGGGATGTAGCATGCTGCATCATTATAACACCGCGGACGCACGCGAGCAACCCAGAAACTCGGCTTCCACCCTTCTGACGCCTTTCTTTTACGTGTCCTGCCGCCTCCGCTCTCGCTTCCCCCACAGATGTTGGACCGCGTGACCGCCTACCACCACGGCTCCAACATGGCAGTGGAGGTGGAGGTCATCATGCCGGCAGCCATGACCGTGCGGGAGTCGCACGACATCGCGCTGGCGTTGCAACACAAGGTTGGGTAGGGGGCAGCAATACAAGAGGCAGGGGATGGGATGCCACCATCTGATGCCATAGGGCCGGTCGGACGTAGGGAGGGGGTCTGGGAAACCCTTGTCTGCGCCTCTGTTGTACCGGTACCTTCGCCTGCATCTTTCTGTTCTACAGTGTGAATTGTATGATGCTCCTGGACGCTCTGCTCTGAAACGCGCAGCTTACGGCTTGATGCTTTTTTTATTTAGGCTGCCTGAGCCCACCTTCTTTCCCCTACCATACGCACAGATTGAGGCGCTGGAGGGTGTGGAGCGAGCGTTCGTACACGTGGACTATGAGCGGCGATCCGTGGAGGAGCACAAGGTAGGGCGGGCGGCATGGCCAAAACAACTGCAGGAGAAGCAGGAGGGCGGCTAGCCAGCCGCTTGGCATGCAGTCCGCAGCGATTGTTTAAAAGCTGATAATATGGAAAAAGGCTGTGAAGTACAGGACATTGTGTATGGAGGATGACGAGAAGACGTCTGCGGATGTCCGAATCCAACCCTATGCCGCACCATGCCGCACTCTTCCTCATCCTTCTCCCATCGCTTAAATACCTCGGGTTGAATACCTCGCACCGTCGTACGCCTCCTGACGTACTTTCAGGTGGAGCGCAACCTCAAGCTGGGCGAGAAGGACATCATGAAACCGCTCGCCGGCTACGACGCGCCCTCACCCGTCTCCCGAGCGGCCTCCCAGTCCAACGGAGCCCTCCCCGCCGGGCCGCAGCTCAGCGGTCGGAGCACCAACGGCCAGCCATCGGGGGCCCTTGTTGCTGCTGCTGTTGCGGCCCCAGCAGGCGCTGAACCCGCAAGCGGCTGCACAGCGGCAAGTGGAGGGCCGGCGTCGGGGGCGGGTGTGGTACCGCCTGGGATGGGTGGCAGGCCGGGGACGTCTGCTGCCGCGGCGGGTCATGTGCAGGGCGGGCAGCAGGGTGCGAGTGGCAGTGCCAAGGGCTGCTGCTGCAGTGGAAGCGGTGGAGTGGTCGCACAGCGCAGCGGCAACGGTGATGGCAAGTGACATGAGGCACATGCGTACCATGGGTATACCTGACCCGAGGGCGGGCACAGCGGAGGTGCTTGAGGAGCCCTAGGGCGTGTCTTGTGTAGCATTGGGCAGGGGGCCGGGGTTAGGGGGCCGCGTATTGGCGGAGGGAGGGAGCGTGGTGGCAGTGGAGGCCTCAAGCGGAGCTTGTAGGCCGGCGGCAAAACCAGACGAATGTATTGTGGAAAGGCGGCACGACACAGGATGGGTGCCGTATTGGTTCACCACAGTGTTCCTGTCATTCTGTCATGAATGATTTCTGAAACCTGAGCGTAAGCATTAATAGCGCCCGTACGACAACGCAGGGGGTGGACCAGAGCACACCTCAGCCTCCTGTGTCTTGAATTTCGCCCTTATATTCTTTGTATGTGGCATATGGCTGTCGTTGCGTACTAGTACCGTATACGGGACGACCTGGCCCTATTATTGGCCGTAGATGGCAATAATAAGTGTGTTCTCTGTATTGCACGAGTCTGCTGCTGCGCTGGAAGTGCCCAACAGATGAGGTGCAAGTTGAACCACGACTCAGTGTGTTGTCTTTGTTAGGACTGCTTTCAAGATGATAAGATGTCCACGTGAGGCAGCAGCAGTGCGCTGAGAAAGCGAAGATTGCCCTTCTGACCTGTACGCGCATGCTGCACTCCTGTGGCTTCTGTTGCCATGTTTCAGTTGCAAGGGACATGGCCCCTGGCAGGGCTCCTCAGCCTTGTTGTGTGTTGAGTGGGTGGTGAGATGAAACCCCTGTATGTGCTACGGTAATGCAGACCTGTTGGCTATTTCATACCGACCGTACATTATTTTGTAGTTACTCTCGACGTATGTACTGTGGGACAAGCGGACAACTCACTCGTCGGAATTGTGTGGGATGACTTTGGAAGTGTTGCCGGTCGGGTGTTTCTATTGTTGCGCAGCGCAATAAATGGCTGTGGTAGTCTTGTAGTGCTTTCCCGGACGGCCCCTTGGGGTCCAGGTACTCCACCTGACTTGCAAGCCGCACCCCAGCTCCAATGACGACACAGTTATTGCAGGAATTCAGAAGTCCTAAAGTTGATAGAGCCTTTTGGCGGCATTACCTCTTATCCCCTGTCTCACCTCGCGAAACGCAAGGACCCTTGGGACAGTTCCGACCCCCCGCATGCAGCAGCCGAAATAGCCAAGCTGGGTGCTGCCATTATGACGTGTACGTCTATGATACGAAAAGGCTGGCAATGAGGTGCCGCTCGCTCTGCTGCAAGACATTCGATGGCCCGGTGCTTGCCCTGGAATACAGAACTAACTGGAATGCGTTGAACCAAGAAATGCCTACAGTCATCCTGCAATGCTGATGGCAGTTGCGCACAGGATTGCAAAGAGGACAGATAGCTAACCGAAACGCATGGAACCTTTCGGCTCCGAAGGCAAAGAACATCGAATGTTCCCTGAGATCCTCGGATATCGAACGAGACCCTCAAAGAGGATTGTAAATGTAGATACCGCGCCAGGGTTATGGTGCAGTGCAAGCCTCATTCAGGAGACAAGTTTGTCTCTGTTTGCGTGTAAGGCTTGTGAAGTAGCACAGCCTACACAAAATCGGCTCATGGAACCTCATTCCCTTGCTCTCATTACCGCTTCTACACTAGACCCGCGTCACCATTCGCACCTCCATGGCACCCACGCTCGACGTGCACAGCCTCTACCGTTACAGCATAATCTCAGACGCCCCTTTAAGGGTCTAGCCCAAAGCCTAGCGCGCTTATTGCCGCAGCTGAGGCAGATTAGTCAGCGCTTGCGTAGGATTGCACCTAATGGCACTGCGGACGGCAACCCTGTGCGGCCTCTGCGAACTGCCGTCGCGAACGTCGACCCTGATGCCTGCACTGCCCCAGACTTGTCTTTTCCAGCCCCAACGTTGCAAACCCAAATCCAACCCAAACGCTTGGCGCGGTGGCGAGCCTGCTGCAGAGTCCAGTTCTTCAGGTTACGAAACAGACAACTTGACCATTGCCAGAAGCAGCAACGAAAGGAGCAAGAGGAGCAGCAGCAGCAGCCGCTGCAGCAGCGGGTAGAGGAGCAACAGGACCAGCAGCAATTGGACGCTCCCTCGCACGGCCCCTGCACGCAAGTTAGCGTCCACCCTCTACACCGACACGCGCACGGTACGCAGCGGTACGGGCCGCTACGGCAGCTGCGGCGCGTCTTACGGCTCATGGGAAGTCAATTACGTCCAGTGGTAAGGAAAGGGCGAAAGAGGGAAGAAAGAAGCCGCACGTGATAGCCATTTCTCGTCAAGCATGAGGAGTCCCCAAGCTCCATGCAATGATGCTAGTAGTGCTCCGTGTGCACGTCTTGGCGGTTCCAACTCGCCCCAACGCGCTTGCCTGCTGCTTGCAGGGCCCAGGTGGCAACGACAGGACGGTTTCGGAGCGGCTCCTTAATGTGGCCACGTGCGGCATGTTCTTCCAGGCGGGCGGCAAGATTGTGCGGTGAGGACAAGGGTGTGTCCTCGTGTGCCTTGTGGTTAGTGCGCTTTTACCGGTATATATGTCTAGCGTACCTTACCCGCGCCTTGCTCAACCCTGCTAACCACTCCCATATCCTCCTCCCGTCCTCCTCTCCCCACCCCCTGCCTCTCCATGCCCTTGCCCTCACCCGTCATCCCACCAGCCTCTGCAGCTCTCTCGCCGCGCGGCGCTTCGGCTGGGCCTTCATCGCAGTGGGCGCCATCGCCACACTGTACCATGGGTCGGTGGGTCGCCTGCGGCCGCTAGCGCGCAAGGTGGACTACTACTCCATCGCGCTGGCCAGTCTGCTGCTGCGAGCCGCGGTGGTGGGCCCGGCGCCTCGCTGGCTGGGTGGCGTCATGCTGGCCGCCACACCCTTCAGACCCACCCTGGTGTCGGGCTGCAATTTCATGGCGGTGGAGGTAAGGCTCGCACTCTCACTCCCTCTCGGGGTGCTGTTCGTGTCGTGTCATGGCCTCATGGGGATATAAGTGCGTGGGGAGATGTATTGGTATGCCGGTAGCTGATTGCCAGCATGCATGTGGCTAACCTGGCATTTGTGTAGCCTGCGGCGTGGCCCGCCGCCTGCTCCGTACCGCCTACTTCATTGTTTATTCATTGAAGCTCACGTACTGGGCCATCACACGGTGCTTCTCCTCCTGTGCTCACAGGAGGAGCACACGCCGCTGCTGGCGTGGTTCCCCTTCACGCACGCCGCCTTCCACACGCTCTCCGCCGCCGCCTTCCTGACACTGCCATCCGCGCTAGACCACATCACAGCCTCCGCCGCAGCGTGAGGCAGGCCAGGAGGTGGCAGCGAGCGATAGGGAAAGAAGATGAAGAAGGTGTACGTTTCATGCTGTGAACGCTGGTGGCAAATGTTGGCAGCGAGAGGAGAGGATGTGGGTCAGGGCATGTGGGTGGTGATGAGGTGTGTACGACGGCTATGTTGCAGTACCTAGGGCCTGACTTGTACCAGGTAGTAAGCAGGCAATGCGGTGAGCTTCTGCTGGGTTGGGCGAGATGAGCGAGGTGGGTTGGGTGAGCAGCGGGGGGCAGACTTTGGGACGATGGGTGGATGGGCGGTATGCAGCATCAACAGGTGGCAGGATACCGGTATGGCTGGACTACCGGTATCGGCGTGGCACCGGTATTGTGGTACGGGTGAAGAACTGTGTGGGCGATGTGGGCTGGGGGCGCAGTGCGCTGGAATTTCCTGTGACGAAAAGGGTATTATACCGGTTTATGTTTATGTCTTCGGCGTTGGCTGGCTGGCTAAAGGATGTTTCGTGAGGATGCCGTACCTCATGGCCGACTGCGATTCATCGGACTTGGGGACCGCATGCGGTAGCGGCCAGTATTCTTTTCGGGTTGCACTGAGCCGCCGGCGCGGCGCCCTATGATAGGGAACTTGGGTTATTGCACCCTAAGGGATGCGGTCGAAGTGACTAGTTGCGGTAGATATTTTGGGTTTACAGGTGCTGGGATGGCACTGTGTTCAGGATCGGCATGACAGGGACGTCAGACCGTGGTTATTGTTTCCCTGTAGGAAGTCTAGGCAGGGATTTGTGCGTATTATCCTCGACGTTGTGGCACACATACTGTATACTAATTATTGTTATGCCCTTAATAGCTTGTTGGTCGACTGAGCTATCTCGCTGGCCTGTGGCCCTGTACAGTAAGACGTGAGCTCGGCAGCGTGTGTTTATGCATGGCCTGCATTTGGGTCAATGAGAATCTTTGACGACTGTGGCTGGTATGGGCTGTTTACGTGGTTGTCCACAGCGTGGCTCCAGTGAGCCTTTGCTTTTTACGAGGCCTCAAGTTTACATACTTGTGACAGACGTAAACCGTTACAACCGGTTTGGTTTTAGTTGTGTTAGGTTTCAGGTGTGCAAGACGTTACCCTGTCACGTAATACACCAGGATTTTGTGGCAAGGCCTGACGCGGCACCCTGATAGTATGCTGCATGCACCCTTACAAGCTTACACATGTGGACATGACTTGCCCCGTGCATTAGTTTGCATGCGCCGTTAGCGTTACTGTTATCTATTGTTCGTTATTTGGGGAACACCCATGGGTTGCCGATGGACATGCCGAGGAAGCGGCGCAGGGGTTAGTTGGCACTCCAGCTCACTCCGGACTGTTAATGTTGATAAGTTGGACGATGCAGCAAGGCTTGTAACATGACTGCAATTGCCCTAATTGTGGCAACGTATGGAAACTGTGACTCTTTCCACGAGACTGCCTGCAGGGTGCCGGTGCACCGGTGCGCGACACCATGGACAGCCTCAAAGAGGGCTCATCCAGTCGTTAGTGCACGATGTGTTTCTGGATGAACACTTGCTGGCATACAATGCTTTCTTGGCTTCCGCGTTGTCGCAGCGTGACCTGATTCGCTCGGATGTTCGACGACAGGTTGCGCTTGGGGAAGTGGGTCACAAACACAGATAGCCTCAGAGTTGACCCAGAGTTGACTAGGTGGCATCACCTTAGTACTCTTATGTATCATAAGTATGTATTAATGCTTTTACAGGTGTAAAAGTAAGATCGTCGGCCCAATCGATCACCATGGTCTCCGTACGCTACACCCAGGCAAGTGAACATAGCAAAGCCCTCAGGTTGTGGTCAACATATACATAGTGAAGTGATCTTGTCGCTTTTGACATATAAGTGATTCTCGACTAAGCTCCTTGCGACAACCGAACTGAATTACCTAGCGACAACCAAATAAGGGTCTTCCTTGCTATTAGTTCCAACCCTTTGTTATATGTTATGCTCCCAGGGCTCAGCCCTGTGTTTTGATGTGCCTTTGCTGCGTGCTACTCTGACTGCCGATAATAGCTGGCATCCTTCATACAGCATAAGACTGGATAATGAGCGCCCCCTCTATACAATTCCACCACCTATAGTGGTAGCTAACACAACCTGTATGATTATCTGAGGTGCTCTGTTCGAGGTGCTATCGAGGTTCCTTAAAGGTGCTATCCACATAGCTTTTTCCTTCGAGAACCTAAACATTGTATAGATTGCAAATACTCTAGCTGTTTCCATTGATCGGTCAGCTTGCGTCAGCACTTCTGGCAACCGCCATCGACTCCAAATTCCTCGACGTCGACAGGGTCCCAAATTCCCGCCATGGGGGAAGCCATGATGGAGGTAAGCATGTTATAAAAGGTGCATTGCTGCACGACGCTATTCCCGTTGTTCATAGGTAACGTGGCGTTTTTACACTTGGCCCTCTGACCAGAACGGGATCTTCGCCAACGCCAAGGCCCGGGCGTTGCTCGAGGTAGTACGTCTAGCGTTTGAGGGCGGTATCGGCTTTGGCCCGGAGATGACGGGCACAGGGACGACCGAAGATGGCGATGCCTCCGTCGCCGGGGCAACAAGTAAGGCACTTCACGCTGCAACGTGTATAACCTTTAACATGTTGACGATCTCTGTACTTATAGCTGCAGATGCTGCTCGACAACAATGGAGGAGCACCAACGATCATGCAGCAGCGCAACCAGCACCGCTACCGCATCCACCGCACCGAGCGGCAAGCACAGGAAGCAGCTCGCGGCTGGTTCCAGGAGGCCCTTGCATGTGGTGTGGTGTCACCGCCACGCCACAGGTGCGTGAAGGCATGCCCCAACCGTTTTACACACACTGCGGAAAAGGTGTTGGATGCCCAGCCGTTACACGCAACATGAACAAACGCCACACTACGCCCACGCATACTTTCGCAAACGCTTTCATATCGCTTTACCCTGTTTCATTGGCCGTGTGCTTGTCCCCTGGCACATGCTAACAAACTCCAGTGGCGGAGACCCCGTGGCACTGCTAAGCTCCTCTGCAACGCCTGCGGAATCTTCTTCACGCGTTACGGCCGACTACCGGAGAAGAGCCAGGTGGGACAAGTACCGGTAGCTTGTGCTCAGTACCGGCCTGCCAAGGCGCTGCTGCTCCTGCCGCGCCGCTTACGACCCACATCAATTTATCTGACGATGGGCTCATAAACCTATCCTTGCCGCCGTACCTTTTCCCTTTACAGCACGCCCACAGTAGGGCGAGTGCGACAGCCGCAGTAGCAGCACCCCAACCCGCTGAAGTCGAGCATCCTAGCAAACAGGAGGTCATTAAAGCTGAGGTCGACGACACCGACAAGCAGCAGCCTACGACATCAACCTCGTCCATCGCCGGCGCCAGCCCTCACAAGCGCAAGGACGCACCACAAGCGGAGGCCGAGTTATTGCGTTGCATGGAGGAGTCGGCTGGAAGCCTCGTAGCAGGCGGCGCTGCAGCACCCGCGCTTTCCTCGCCAGGGTCCATGCCGCATTCCATGCCAGCATTGCAAACAGGCCTGGGGCGCACACTCTCAGGGCCGCAATTTTTGCATGCCGTCGGAGCACAGTCTGCGCCCGCCTTGGCTGCAGCAGCTGCTGCTGGCTTGCTACCCGTGGCGGCTAACAACCCAGGGGCCTTCCTGTCGGTGGCTCCATTAGATCTGGGTCTGCAACAGCTCAGCATGCAACAGCTGGGGTTGCTAGCACAGCCCTTGGGGGGCCTGGCGCAGCTGCCGGCGCTGTGCATGGGATCTATTGCGGACCAGCAATGCGGTGCAGTCGTTGCCTGCATGCAAGGCCAGCCCCTTGGCGTTCCTGGCATGTCGGGAGTCCCAGCGGAGCTGCTCGCTCGGCCCTTTACGCTGCCGCCCGGCATCCTGCCCAGTGGTGTTGCACTGCTGGGTGGGGCAGCACCCCCGCAGCCGGTGTACGCGAGGGCTTCGAAGCGCCAGGAGCGCCTGCCTTCGGGCGACTCGGATGATAGCAACGCGAGTACAGATAGCCACGCTCCGCACGGCGACGCAGGGTGCTCGCATGACGAGGACGACGGCGGGACAACTACAACCAAAGCCAGCGGCATCACAGCTCCTGCAAGCGGCACGGTGGCCGCGGCAGGCGCCCTCTCCTGCTCGCCGCCCTCCATGCCGGGGGTAATCTCGCCGTCGCCATTAGGCGAATGCCTGCCCGCAAGCTCACTCCTCTCAGGGATGCCACAAGCGAGCAATCCTCTGGCGCTTGTGCCGTTAGCAGGTGCCGGGCCTACGAGTGGAGTTGCGCTGGCAGGGAGTCTTGCGGGGATGGGTGGTGTGGCAGTGGCTGCAGGGATGCCATCCGTTGCTCAAGGGCAGGCACAATCCCAGCAGCCGGTGATCTACTTGCATGCACGCCGCTGCAAAGGGCCGCGAAGTCGCGCGGCTAGTGCCACACCTAGCTCATCAACCCAATCATGAGGACACAGTGGCCTGGGAATCGGTATGCGGGGCTCCGTGAAAGTGTTGGGACGTGTTGTTGTCGCAGCAGCTTGTATTTTTCTGTTCGGTAGCCGCATCGACTTGGTTGGCTGCCCAGATATGCGCAGTAGCTAGGTTGGGGCGTTCCATTGCAGGTTAGGCATTGGGCTCTGTCCGAGTGCAGGGCCAGGTGGTGTATGCAATGGTGGTATGATGTGGTGTGTTGCGCTTTTCATGTGGTGCGAACTTGATTCCTGGCTTTGCATGTGTGCGCCTGCCCATGGCGTGCAGGACGTTTTGGCTTTTTGGGTGTCCTTTATTTCTGTCATCGTATCTTGAAACCCCTGACCTGGTCCTGACTTTCTGCGCAAAGACTGCGGAGGCCTTGGCGTTTGACGTGCTACGAGGGGTTGTGAACACGGCGCGCAAGAACACGTCCAGCGAATCGCCACATTATTCACCTTTCGCTTGGGCAGTTGTTGATTGATTAGTGCGAGGTTTGCTGCTCCGTTGACTCCATGCCATGACTATCTCTTGTTTTTGGAGTGTACCATTATCCTCTCCGTCAATGTCGTCGTAGCTTCTACTCATTATCTTACGCGACGACAAACAATATGCATTCCTGGGAGGCTCTGTTCGTCAGCCGTATATGTTTGCCGGATAGGGGGCGCAATTTGTACGCAACTACTTAGAAAGCATTGACTCGACACCTGTATCTTTGATCATGGCCGTGTCGCCCGCGTTAATTGAGGCGGCTCAGTGTCATCTGTAGTAGGGACGTATGTTAGATGTTTGACACTCTTTGTCCGTAAGATGCCTGAGATTTCAAGGAGAGTGGGTCTTGACGGCCCGTATTTTATCCTATAGTATACGATATGGTTTTGTACCTTGGTGTTTGTTGGGTCGGGTTAAGAGCGGGATGGCTTGGGTGGCTTATGTTGGGGTGACGCAGTGGTCTATCTTCAGGGTGTGATATGGGATTGCGGCGAGGGCTAGACGTATACAGGCGAATGCGTCCCTTTGGTTTGGGTTACCCATGCACTTATGCATGCGTACTTGAGATGTAGCTGCGCACTTGAGATACCGGTAGCATATCATGTCCTAATGCTCTTGAACGAGTGGTAAGAGCCAATCCTCAACCGAATGCTATGCGGATACGCACGCTATGTATGTAAGCGTGCTTGCACCTACGCGGCTCCTGGTTGACATCCAGTGTTCAGTTGTTCACACTCCAAAAGTGTTATGTGACCCTTGAATGCTCTGTCCTCCCTGACGAAAAGGAGGATGGAACGAATGTAGGCTCTTGGACGGACCTGAGGTGGGCAGTCCGCATTCAGTACTTTGTTGCTACAAAGCAATTCTGCCACAAAGAATGGACAGATTGTTGCCTTAACTGCCCAAAGAACCTGCGAACAAGTACGCTCAGGTCAATAGCACAGTTACCACCCCGTGTGGGCAATCCAGGTCAAACCGGTGACGCAATGCACTGATCATGCCTTTGGACGGCATACGGCGCCGGACCAATAAACAAATCCACATCAGGCCTCCTCATTCTCCACTATTCACCGCCATTACCATGATAGAAACACTGTCAAAGTGTGTCACAGAATATAGCTTCCCTAAGCCTCCAACCAAGCGCCAAAGCTCTACGCACTGTTAACCGACCCTTGGGTCTCTAGTGCTGTTTTAACCTTCATTCATCGCGTTCGCCCGGCAGTCTCCTTGCCTTAGTGCCCATAACCTTTCTTGAGCCCTTTAGCGCGCATACGCGCTGATCTAGGCAGCCAGGCGCAGCCTAACGGTGCTGCCGGGAGTCAATCAACAGCCGCCAGCAGCATGACGTCATCGACTCGCGCCGCCCGCGCGGGCGGGCACACCTACGAGTTCGAAGTGAGTGAGGCGCTCGCTAGCGGCCTGCCAGCAGACGTGAAGGCGGCTCGGCTGATGCTGTATGCGGGAGAGAAGAAGCTGGGAGGCTCGGATGTGGTAAGTCGATGGGAGGCTTGCAGGGCTTGTAGGGATTTAATGTGATGCACAGCGAGCAGCCGTATTGCTAGCCATTTCTCCCCAGTTAGCCATTGATCCTATGAGCCGACAAATGAAGTTGGCTGCGGGGACTTGCGTCATTCATTGCAAAACTTCATCTCGCTTTGAAGGGCTACCTGTCGCGCCCACTGGTGACAATTGCCAAGTACCAGTCATTCATAACATGAGCTCCTAACAACGGCTGCCGTTTGTGGAAAATTCCTATCTCCTTGCGCTAATAATATTTTCGAAATGTATTTTGCGCTTGTTCTCTCCTGCTAGTCAATGCCCCCCTTCCCCTCCTCCCACGCCGCACCCACATCCCCTCCTCCCTCCCCTCTCAGGTGGAGCCCAGCTCCGGAGGCATCCAGGGCGGTACGGCAGCCTTCCGGCGCTTCCACTTCCGTACCAAGCTGCACCGCAGTCCAACCGCGCCCATGTCCAACATGCTGAGCCCCTTGGTGAGCTCTTGTGGGGCACATGGGGGTGGGGGCTGCACATGGGGGTGGGGGCTGCAAGGTATTGAAAAGAGGAAACTGACGAGCTGTATGGGGGGCGGCTGCATGGGGGGCCGCCCATGGGGGCCAGCTGTCCCACCTATCGGCGACCCATTGCAACCACAGCTGCAGCCCTTCCCTCCAACCTTCCTCTCTTCCTCCTCTCCGCTCTTTGACCATGCAAACCCCCTCGTTTCGCACCACCCTCGCCCCCTCCTTCCTCCCTTCCAGGCCGTCCAGCTAGTCCTGCAAGCCAAACGCGAGGGCAGCTCCCACCGCCGTACCACATCTGCCGTACCGCTCCTCTCCCACCTTCTGGAGGCCTGGGACGACATAGCGGTGGCCCCCCTGGACCTGGCAGCCCTCGCCAACCGCACCCTTTATATCGCGCTGGGGACTGAGATGGGCGCAATGCCGTCGGAGGCGGCGGCGGCGCCGGGAGGAGTAGGAGTGGAGGCGAGGGAGCGGCGACATGTGATGTGGTCGAATGTGGAGGCGGAGGGCATTGGTCTGCAGGTGGGAGAGGTGGGGGAAGAGGGGTTAGGATACCGGTATTGAGTTTCCATACCCTTGCAAGCTCTGCTCCCACATTGGTTGCGCCATTGCCTGTGGCCAATCCTGTCCCCTACTACGTCCTGTCGTTTCACTTACACAATTTATTTTACGCCCTTCTTGCCTCCTCCCTCCGTCCTCTCCTCCTCCCCCGCACAGCTCTCCATGGGCTCACACGCCGCCCCGCACGGCCACTCCTCCATGCGCCGCTGTCTGCACCCCCAACTCTCCGTGCCAGAGCCCCTGCCCACTGCGCCCCTCAACGCACCCATCTCGCCCAACGCGATACCCGTCGGCGCCTCAACCACCGCCGCCGCCGCCGCGCCCGCCGTCAACCCGCCCAGCTCCACCACCGGCGTCGGCGCCGGTACGGCATATACAACCGAGCCTGCAACCGCCGCGGCCATGGAAGCTGGCGGCGGCGGCGGTGGCGGCGGCGGTGGTAGTGGATTTGGGCTGGCTGCGAAGGAAGCCGTACTAGGCGCCTTGGCGGTGGCGGCGCCGCCAGCTGTGGTGGCGGCGGAGCAAGCTGGCGTCCCCAGTACGGCAGGCGGCGGCGGCGGCGGCGGAGGTACAGTGGAGGTGCGGGCGCCCTACCCGCCGCTGCAGCCCTCTGACTCTACCGCCGAGGAAATGGGTGAGAGCAGCAGCCGGGGTTTGCTGAGGCGCGGGGAAGGGTACGTACGACAGTAGAGCTGAGGAATGGGTGAAGAGTGACGTCCAATTCTTGTACAGCAACGCCAGCTTAAAGGGTCCTTCCGGTGCGACACCCTTCCTGTCATCCCCACTTGCCGACCTCCTCCGTCTACCGTTTTCCACATGCAACCCTGGTACCTCACTTGCCGCCCCTCCCTCGCGCCTTTCTACGTCGCCATACATACAAACGCAGAGTACGAAGGTCCCCGTCGCGCCGCTGTCTCGGGTGACTTCCCGCGCACCCCGCGTCCCTCCCTGGACGATACCTACTACTCCTCCACCGCAGCCGCCGGGGGCATGCAGGGCCTGCATGGCGGCGGCGACAACGGCCCCGCTGCTGCTGCCGGCGACAAAGCCACCACCGCCGCTGAGGGGGTGCTACCCGCAGCTGCAGGGCTGGCTGCCGGCATCGCGGCGCCCGCCGCCGCGGCGTCGCCGTACAGTCCCGCCGACACGAGCCCCGCTGGGCTGAGTCATGGTCGCGCCGCGGAGCAGTTGACGGATCCCCAGCGGGCGACTGCGGAGGTGGCGGAGGCGGGGAAGGAGGGGAAGGGGGAGATAGTGACGGTGCCTGCGTCACTGGCTCGCGAGGGGGAACTCAAGGGGGAGCGGGTGCCGGGAGGGGAGGAGCTGGCGCCGGCGGAGGCGCAGGAGCACGAACAAGCGGGTACCACCGGCGGACGCCGTACAGGCAAGTGGGCAAGAGGTAAATTATTCCCTACTGCTACCGGTATTGTCACGTCCCTACCACGTCCCTACCACGCCATCCTTCCACGCCCCCCCCTCGTATCCCTGCCGCCGCATGCAGGTACGACAGCCGCCGGCCTGGCCGGCGGCGCCGCCAGCGCCCTGGCCGGCGGCGCGGTGATGTCTCCCGCCCTAGGCGCAGCGGAGCGCGGAGCCAAGGGCGCTGTGGGCGGTGTGGAGGGGGCGCTGGCGGCGCCGGTGGATGCGGCGGCGGGGGCGGTGCATCGGCTGGTGGAGGGTGGCGTGTCGGCGGTACGAGCGCCGGCGGAGGCGGTGGATGCGGCGGTGGGGAAGGTGGCGGACGCTGCAACAGGTTAGCGAGGGCCTGGCGAAAGGGATGAGGAGGAGGGCGACTTGCAAGGCATGGAGTGTGTTTAGCGCTGTGCTGGCCGTCGGGCTCCTGTCCTTATGAGTTACGACTCGACACGCTTTGCTGGTTTCCCTTCCGCAGCCGCGGTGACTGCTCCCGCCTCCGTAGCCGGCTCGTTGGTGAAGGGCGCCGCCGACGTGGCGTTTGGGGCCGCCGCGGTGCCGGTGGCGCTTGCGACGGGCGGTCCGGGGGCGGCACTGGCGGCGGGGGCGAGGGCGCTGGAGGTGCCGCTGGAGGCGGGCCGGGCGGCGGTGGCGGGCGCGGCGGGGCTGGGTGCGGCGGCGGCGGAGCTGCCCGTCAAGATGGGCGCGGCGGCGGTGCGTACGGCAGCGGACGTGGTGGAAGGTAGGCGATGGCTTGTGAAGTTGTGATGGGCAGGGACTGATGAGACGTTGCAATGCTAAGCAGTAGGATGTGTCCTTCCAAGATGCATGTTTTCGGTTGTCCTACTTACCGGTACGTCGCCCCCCTCCTCCTTGTCCCATGTACCGATACGCGTGCAGGCGTGGTGACGCTCCCCGCCCGCGCCACCCGCTCCGCGCTTCAGGGCGCCACCGCCGCCGCCACCGCCCTGTACGAGGCTCCGCTGGAGGCCGCCAGGGTGCTGGGGAACGTGGCGGGAGGGGGCGCGGCGGCGGCGGCGACGGCGCCGCTGAGGGCCGCTGATGCCGCCGTACATGGCACCGTGGACGCCGTCACCGGCGCCGTCAACGCCCCTGCCAACCTGGCGGCGGCGGCGGGGCAGGGAGTTGTGGCGGCAGGGACGGCGGCGGTGACGCGAGGCGTAGAGGCGGTTGAGTCGCTGGCAAAGGGCGCCGTCGACGCTGCCGCCGGCGCCGTCAAGGCTCCGGTGCAGGGAGGAGCGGCGGCGGCCAAGGGCGTGTCAGGTGGGTAGCAGGGATTGGTTGTACGGTTGTACGGTTGAACGGTTGTACGGTTGTACGGTTGCTGCTGTACGGCTTGAGGGTTGTGTACGTGACCTACCTCCCGCAAGCCCTTGCCGCCTAGTGATAAAAGCATCTTTCATACCCGTCCCCCCTCCCGCGGCTCCCTCGCAGCTGCCGGCATCCAGGGCGCTGCAGCCAGCGGTGCGCCGCTAGCCCTCCTTGGTGGCGGTCTGGTGGGTGCACGCAGGGAGCACAAGGGCGGCACGACGGGACGCGAGGCGGAAGAGCAGACGCGGGAGCGGGAGTTGCACGAGGGGGGACTTGGGCCGGAGACGCCCGGTGCTGCGGAGACAGAACGTGGCGGCGCGGGTTTCATTCCCGACGCGGCTGGGGCTGCCTTCCGCAGCCGCTCCATTGAGGAAGCCCAGGATGCTGCGGCCGTTGCCGCTGCTGCCAGCGGCCCGCAGCCCTACCGCCGTCCGGTCGGCGCCGCCGCGGGCGCTGAGCGACCCATGGGTCTGTCGGCGGAGCGACCCGGACTCGGGGCGCCGCAACCCGTGACCATTCCTTCTGATGTGGCTCCTGGTGACACGGTGTCGGGCCCTAGTGGCAGTGCTGCCGCGGATGCAATTCCTGAGAGCGCACCTGGCCGTGTTTCCTCCGCTGTGAGGGCTCCTGAGAGTGCTGCGGGCCGGTTTGTGAGGTTCGAAGACGAGGACCTAGAGGCTGAGCTGCAGCAGGCACGCGACGAGGAGCGCGAGAAGGGAAGAGAGGGAGGAGTGACCCGTGGGTCGGTGGGGCAGCTGGCCGCGCAACACCCGCAGTCGACCAAGCCGACGAGTGTTACAGGTGGGTGCGGCGACGACGGACGTAGACGTAGGTACCGGTAGTTATAACGGTTTTTACATTTTGACGAAGGCCTTTTTTACGCTATGGGTGGCCGTAAATGCAACTAGCTACCAATGCACCCCTACCGCTATGGCTGCGACTGTTGCCTCTTGTTCTGTCACGGCAACCACAACCCGAGATTTCACACCTGCTCCCTTGGCGCTCTAGTGTCTTCACATCCGTACTCCCGCCCCCACCGTCCCGCAACCCTCGTCTCCAGGCGGCATCATCCACGGGGCTGCGGACACTCTGAAGGCCGCCGCCACCACCGCCGCCGTCGCACTGGGCGTCGAGCCGCTGCTGGCGGCGAGCGAGCGAGGCGCGGCGGCGCTCGCCGACACCGCGGCGGCGGCGGCGACGGCTCCCGTCAGTGCGGCGGCGGAGGCGACCAAGGGGGTGATCGGGGTGACGAGTGGCGCCGTGGGCGCGACGGTTAGGACGCTGGGGGCGGTGACGGAGGGAGCGATTGGCCTGGGCAAGGGTAAGTGCGGCTTTGGGGGTTACGGGCAGGAAGGCAAAGTGCTGGCCCGTTTAGTCGTTCTCGTTACTCCCCTCCCCTGTTTGTCACTAGGGTACCGTGCCATGGCACCATACCTCAAATAATACTTCACTGTTTATGTATAACAAGGTCCCTGGTTGTCTTCCCTGCTCCCCTTCCGCAGCCGCGGTGACCGCTCCCGCCTCCGCCGCCGGCTCGTTGGTGAAGGGCGCCGCCGACGTGGCGTTTGGGGCCGCCGCGGTGCCGGTGGCGCTTGCGACGGGCGGTCCGGGGGCGGCGCTGGCGGCGGGGGCGAGGGCGCTGGAGGTGCCGCTGGAGGCGGGCCGGGCGGCGGTGACGGGCGCGGCGGGGCTGGGTGCGGCGGCGGCGGCGCTGCCCGTCAAGATGGGCGCGGCGGCGGTGCGTACGGCAGCGGACGTGGTGGAAGGTAGGTCCGGCAGTACGGCGGAATGCTACTATCCTGGCAGTCATGTTGTGATGAATGCGTCACAATGGATTCTGGAAAAGGGGCTTGCCTGTCCTTCTCTTCCCAGGTTCCGCCAAGTCCTTGTCGTACACATGCCGCCAAGCCTTTACTGAATAAATTACTTTGTCTAAGTTCCCCTGCCCGCCGCCCGCCGGCCGCCGCTGCTGCAGGTGCCGTTGTGTTGCCCGCCCGCGCCACCCGCTCCGCGCTTCAGGGCGCTACCGCCGCCGCCACCGCCCTGTACGAGGCGCCGCTGGAGGCCGCCAGGGCGCTGGGGAACGTGGCGGGAGGGGGCGCGGCGGCGGCGGCGACGGCGCCGCTAAGGGCCGCTGACGCAGCCCTACATGGCACCGTCGACGCCGTCACCGGCGCTGTCAAGGCGCCGGCGGAGGCAGCCGCCGCCGCCGTCAAGGGTATTGCGGACATGGGTACGGCGGTGGTGACGGCACCGATTGACGCCGCGGGTGCCGTACTGTCGGGAGTGGTGGACGCCGCTGCCGCCGCCGCCAAGGCGCCCGTACACGCCGCCGCCACCCTGGCTCGTGGAGCACTGGGTGAGTGAAATGGGGAGTGGAATGGGGTGTGGGGGCTGCGCTGACCGTAGCTTGTGTGGCGAAGCCCTGGAACGAAAACCGTCGTCTGAAACCTTTTTCTCGTCATACCTACCGTATACTGTCTTCATCGATTATCTTTTAACACCTCCTCCGTGATAACCCCTCGCCCCTACCATGCACACGCCAATGCCCCCATGCGCCCCGCACCCTGCTTCTGCCTCCGCAGGCGCCGCCGGCTCCCACGCACGTGCCTCGGGTGCACCCCAGCATGCTGCGGGCGGAGTGCTGGCGCTGCCGGGTCGGGCGGTGCGCTCCTCGGGGCGGGCAGCGGGCGGGGTGGCGGAGGTGGCGCTGGCGGTGGTGGGGCTGAGCGCGGGTGGGTGGTACAGGGAAGGGACAGCGAACTGGGCGGGCGGGCGGGCGGGCGGGTGCAGGGAGAGCGTGGGACGGAGGGGTACCCTGCCGTACACCGGCACTCAATGGGCCACGGTCTATGTACAGCTTGCATGCATGCTTGCTTGCTTGTTTCCGAACCCATTTACCTTGCACCTACTTTTCCTTCCCAAAATCCTAACCCCGAAGATCGCATTTGTTGTAACTTCATGTGTGCCCTCTTCGGCATCTCGCATTCTGGACGCCTCCCCGCCCACCTCCAGGCGCCGCCGCGGGTGTGCTGTACGGCATCTGGCGCTCCCTGACCGCCTGGATGCACTCGCTGCTGCATGCGTTGGGGCTGGGGCAGGGCGTGCCTGCGTTCGAGGACCAGCCCCTGTCACCCGGCCCTCACCACCACTTGCACCTACACCATAACCGCCACCACCATATCCACCCGCACCATCAGCAGCACCAGGAGCGACCCACGGGTCTCCCGGAGGCCACCACTACCACCATGCACGAGCACGAGTTCGACAGATACCGCTACGACCACGGCCCGCGGCTCAGGGAGTCAAGGTGGTTGTGGTGGTTGAGTCCTGCCTGGTGGTTGGGTCTGCCAGCTCGCGGGCTGGGTGCAGTGGTGTGGGCGTTACGGGAGGCGGCGGCGACGGCGGGATGGCTGGCGGAGGCTGCCCTGGGGGCGGGGCTGGTGGCGGGGATGGCGCTGGCGGGAGCTGCGGGTGAGAGCCTGGGGGGCTGGGGCTGGGGCTGGAAGTGAGGGGGAGGGTGCGAGAGAAAGGTTACCGGGTGAAGGGAAGGTGGCAGGGTTGGTAGATGTTGCGGAAGTGGATAATGACACACTTGGCTGTGCTCAGCACCTTACGGCTCCTCAGTACTGCTGCTGCTATGTCGCTGGTCTGCTTGGCCTCTTCCCCACCCTGCCTCCTCTCGACACCTTTAGCACCGGTAACCACTGCTTTCCTCCCCCATCGCTCCTCCGCCCCTGCTGCCCCCTCTCCCCCCTCTTCCTCCAGCCCTGCTAGCTCGCTGGCTGGTGGACGAGCGCAGTCCGCTGCTGGCCCCGCTGGCCCCCGAGCTGCGGGAGGAGCGGGCCTGGGCGCTGAGGCACGGCAGGCCGCAGCAGCAGCAGCAGCCGCTGCGGCAGCAGCAGCGGGCCTTGCGCATGCAGCACTACGTTGAGCCTGAGCCTGAGGAGGAGGAGGAGGAGGGAGAGGAGGGACGGGGGCGGGAGGCTGGGATTGGGAAAAGGGGCAGGGAGCGGGCGGGTGCAGGTGGTGGCGGTATTCCTGGTGCTGCTGCGGCGGCGGGAGGAGCGCTGCTAGGCGGGGCTTTGTTGGGCCGCAAGGGCAGGAAGGGTGCAGGTGGAAGGAAGGGCAGTGAGGAGGGGGAGGAGGAGGAGGAGCGCCGGAGCAGCTCTTCATCGTACTCGTCTTCGGAGGGAGAGCAGGACGAGGAGTACGACAGGAATGTGAGTGGCGTGATGGCGGCGGTTCGCTTGGCAACTTGTCGAAGCTGCTGGCCTTGGCGCCAGCAGCAAGCACTCTCATGCACGCCTCCCACTCCCTCCCTTCCCTCCGCATGTTCCCTCTCCCCCCCACTCCCACTCCCACTCCCACTCCCACTTCCAGGTCCGCACCTACCACGAGCGGCTGCTGGGGCTGCGACCCGCCGCCCGCGCCCCGCCCCTCACCCACCGCCTCGCGCACACCACCCGCACCACCCTCGACGCAACCAAGCACACCCTGGGAGCAGGAGCGGCGGCAGCGGGTACGGCAAACCTCCATTAGTACGGGGGCAGCACCCAAATTCGCGGGAGAGGGAGGATGACTACATCCATGGGTGCTGAAAAGGGGTGTCGAGAAGCAAGCCGGCAGCTGTTAAGTCATGTTACGGTATTAGGTCCCTGCCAGCTGACTATCCTATCCTGTTTGCGTTGTCTCGTCGTCGCATGCAGTTTCTTCCAACGACTCCTCTTTTGGGTCCTCTTACCCGTGCCTCCCTCCCTCCCTCCTTGCCGCCCGTCCTCCCTCGCCCCCCGCAGGCCACGCTGCTTCCCGCGGTGTGCACCTGGCTGAGGGGGCGGTGGAGGGCGGCGCCAAGGCGGCGCTGCTGCTGGGGGCAGTGCCGCTGGCGGGAACTGCGGCGGTGGCGGGTGGGTTGGTCGGTTGGTTGGTCGGTTGGGGCCGGTCGGTTGGAATGGGTTTGGTTGGGATCGGTTAGGCAAGCGAAAGCATGAAGCGTTGCTGGAACAGGATGCGAACGAGGCGTGTTTCATGGAAACGGGGTGCGCGGACGAGTCGGGGGAGCTTAGTGAAAAGAAGTCCCTGTCTCTTGCATGGCAGGGTGGGGGGCTCGGCCTGTTTCATTTTCCGTTGCTGCTCTGTCCATTCTCTACTGCTGCTGCTGTTGCCATGCCGAGCCCCAGCTCCTGGTTCTTGCCGTACACTTACGCCCCCGCCAGGTACGGCAGCCACGGCGGGTGTAGCGCTGCCAGCCGCCGGGGTGTACGGCGCCTACAGGGGCACCAAGGCTGCCGTACGGGCGGGTGGTACGGTAGCGTCGTGGACGGGTCATGCGGTGGAGTGGGCGGGACGCATTGTGTGGGAGGCGCTGGAGGTGGCTGGAGACATGGCAGGTAAGCAGGGGGCGCTGCAGGGGGGTCAAAGACCATACCAAACCATAGGAGACCACAAGTTAGGGCAAAACAAGGCGCTGCAGGGGGGGGGGGAAGCTGGATTTGGATCTGGACCCATGCACAAACTCCCTTGCTAGGCTGAACCGCTGACTTGTGCATGCATGGATGTTGCATTCGGACTTTAGGAAGAGGTACAGTCTCCTCTACAACTGTACCTTTATACACATATATAACAACTCCAGATTATGACAACTCCTGAATTTGCTCCCTACTTGCTCACCGTTTCCACCTGCTCCCCACCTGCTTCCCAGAGCGCCTGATCACCACCTGGCTGGCGCTCCTCTTCGCGGCCCTCGTGGCCGCAATAAAGCTAACCGACCGGATCATGCGGACGCTGGCGGCCGCGGTGGCGGCCGCGGCGGCGCGACCCGCGGGTCACTTGGCGGCGACCCGGCGGGCGGCGGTGGCGAGGCGGCTGGGGCCGCGGTACGGCACAAGCGGTACGGCGGGAGTGCCGGTGGTGCCGGGTAAGCAGCGTGCAGCTTGGAGCGGGATGGAGATCTTCCTTCTAGTCAAGACATGCTGTCCGTTGTGCTTGGCTGGGTACTCGAGGTCTTGTCCGTCGTGTATTACCTTGCTCCGTATGGTCAATTGCCTATCCTTCCTCCCTTCCTTTGCTGGCCACCACTGCACCACTACTGCCCTCCACACCGCCCTCATCCTGCCGACCTCCTCCTCAGGCCCCGCCAAGCACCTGCTGATGCCTGCCGCCGCCAACGCCCTCATCTCCCACGACCGCGAAAGCTCTCTCGACGCCACCGTCCCCTGCACCGCCACCGCCCCCTCCACCACCGCCGCCGCCGCGCCCCATGGTCAAGTGTACGGCACCAGCGGTGCCGCAACGCTGGGTTTCGGAACCACGATCCTGTCGTACATGCTAACGCCGGCGGTGTTCTTCGTCACCGGCATGGCATGCGCCGCTGACATCTGGGCCTGGCGCCTCCGCCAGCTGATGGCCCACCTTTGGTACGTCACCATTGGACGTACGACAATGGGCAGTGCTATCACCGAGCGCCACCACGAGCATCACCGCCACCACCACAAGCTGATCGGCGGCGCCGAGCCGACGACGGCGGCGGCTGCCGCGCCGGCTGCTGCCATGCAGTACAATCCCGCTGCCAAAAGCGTCTTCGACGCCTCGGAGCAGCCTTCCGCCGCCGCCGCCCGTACCTCCCCTCCGCAGTCCTCCCGTGATGTCGGAGCTCCCTCCCTGGCCTTCGCCGGCTTGCTAGGCGCTCTGGGTACCGCCACGGCCGGCACGCTGGGGGCAGGCCGCCACAGCAGCAGCAGCCCACATCGGGAGGGCATCAGCAGCTCCGCCGCGCCGGCGGAGGCGGCAGCGCCGCCGCCGCAACACCGCCGCTCGCCCGCGCACACTGACCTGCCCTTCGAGCCGACGTCGTACGACGCTGAGGAGGCGGCGGCTGTGCGACAGGAGCACGGCACGCTGATCGATCGTGATCGCGAGCGTGAGCGGAGTCTTCAACTGGAGGACGAGGAACAGAAGCAGCACCGCCGGGACTTCATCGGCGGTATCATGAGCGCGATTGGCGTGGGTGGCGGCGCCGCCGGCCTGCGCTCGCATCACGAACGGGAGCGGGAGCGGGAGCGCGAGAGGGAGCGGGCACGCGAGAGGGAGATGGACCGTCGCGAGAAGGACCGCGATTTGCACCAACGGCTGCATGAGCATAACCGCCATGGCAGCTTGCACCGTACGCAACACACTGAGCCCAAGCACCGTGAACTGCTACACCACCACCAGCACCGCCACCCTCAGGAGCAGCAGCCGCCACGGGAGGAGGAGGGCGGGTTCCAGCATCGCCACCATCGGCAGGCCCCGCAGCCCCTGGATCTGGGCCGTGACGACGACAGCCGTACACTCCGCAGATCCGACGCCGCCGCCACCAGCGGCGCGCTGACGCCGCCGGAGAAGAAGTCCACCGCCGTGGGTACCACCACCGCCGCTCCCGCCGGCCCGTTGGAGGCAGCGGCGGCGGGCCCCGCCGCCGCCGCTGCCGCCGCCGCCGCGGCGCTGACAGGCCACGGCGGCGGAGGCGGCGGAGGCGGTAGCGCCATCCATGGCCGCTTCTTCGGTTACTCACCCGCAACGTCGGGCGTGAACGTCGGCGAAGGGCAGGAGCCGACGGCGCCGTCGTCCCGCAAGCACCACGGCGGCCTCCGCGGGCTGGTGGACAAGCTGGTCAGCAGCCGCGCTGCCGCTGCTGCCGGCAGCGGTGACGTCAGCGGAGGCCAGGAGGAGGAGGAGGAGCGCGTGTCTTCGTCGTCGGATGCTGTTGCTTCGGGTGGTGGTGTGCATGGAGGTGACAAGTACACCGCACTGCAGCAGCAACACCACGCGCATGGCCCGGGGGAGGAGCAACACATGGGTGGGTTGGATGTGTATGAGAGGGGGCCGGGGGCGGGGGCGGATCAGGGCGTGGCGGCGGGTGGCAGGGGAGTCAGGGTGTGAGGATCTGATGATGAGGAGGCATGGCGGGTGTTGCATGGCGTATGTAGGATGAGAGGGTTGGGAAGTGTGAAGTTGGTGAAGGTTGGGCTTTTTCGTTTTGACGGCCAATAGCAACTTGGTCGCTACTAGGGGGGTGGTTGTTGTACGGCTGTGGGTCAAGGCGGGGTTTAGGCAAGAGGGGTTATGAAAGGCTGTGAAGAGTATGGAAAGCGGTGTGAAAGGATTTGCTTATGTTTTGACCTAGGCGGATAGATTGCAGTCCCGGCAAGAGAAGTCGATTGCTTATTTGTTTAGAAGGGTTGGATGTGGCTAAGTGACGTGTTTGGTGAAAAACACGTTTTCACTCGGTTGTCCAAACATGTCTGACGGACGGGTTGTGGCAGCTTGCATGCCTTTTCGTTGTTACCGTAAGCGCTGTTGGCGGACGTCTTGTTGGTTGCGGCGGTCGCCTACCCGCTCCTTTTCCCTCTTTTCCTTATCAGCGATGGGGCTTATGGTTGGTTGTCTTCATCGCAGCTGAGGCTGTTGGTATGGTTGTTGGCGGTTGGAATTCAAATGAAATTCACACCCTGGAACGTGCGCTGAAGTACGCGCACATTACAAGTTGGTGCGCTGTTGAGACAGGCTCATGAGAACATCAACAGCAACCTTCTTTGTACATTGTAAGCCCTACAAAGAGAGAGATGCAGTAGTAGGCAAAAGTACTAGCCCTCTACACTTGAGGAACGGAAGGGGCATGCATGATGGGTGGCATGGGGAACGGAAGGGACATGCATGATGGGTGGCATGGGGAACGGAAGGGACATGCATGATGGGTGGCATTAGCACCTACTGGGAGGTAACTGTAACTGTAATAGGTCCTAAAAGCCCGCACGACAGATCGTGGGGTTACAGTACCGTTTATCCGTATCTCTGTGTGTGGACCTCCGCTAACCCGTGAAAGGAAGCATGCACGTCCAAACGCCGCCCGGGTGTACACTACGATTTGATGAAGTGCAGTGTCATGCCCAAGCAAGTAAGCGACAATCCTCTTTGTCCCTACATTGTTCTACCATGCATGGATTGTCAGCCCTAGGGATCACATCACCATGGCAACCAGGTTGGTGGACAGCAAACAAGAGGGAGGTAACACACATATCGACATGCGCCACAGGCGGCAGGCAGGCAGCATTCAGCGAGAGCCAACACAGCGGTACAAGCCACGGGGCATGCGCACGGCTGAGAACGGGTAATAATGCATGGCTTACCCAAGGCTGACAGAAACACGGCATGCAAGCTAGGTGGCGGTCTACGCCCTGCCTATCTCCAGCAGCCATCCCAGTTGCCCGCCGGCACGTGACCCCGTTCGTCTATCTGCAGTCTGTCGTTCATGTATCCTAAACGCGTGTGTGGGCGGCCTAAGTAAGCCAAGTGCGCTCGCTCACGCCCGCCGTCTCCCCCGCTCCAATGTTCCCAAGTGCTTTCAACTTTGCACTGCAAGTTGTCACAAAGGCCGCATTGGCTAACGCGTTGTCACCAGACATCACTTCAGCATCCCATTACGCGCATGAAGACCAATGCGCTGCTGCATTCCTTGGTGAGCGGTTGGAACGACCCATGGTTCTTTATTTCACGCGAGAACTGTAGCGAAGACCCTGTTGCGCTATCTGATACTCCTAAAAGTGGGAGCAGTGTTGTCTATCTGTTGTTGTACGGGGCAGTGTCCAGGAACGGTGTGTACCGGACTGGGTGATGAGACCTCGGTAAAGGACGTCAGGCTTTGGCTGCCGTACGGAGCGTTTATTTCCACACCGCTGTGACACGCCGCAAGCTATCAGTCAGGGTTAACTTTGTAGTGCATTTCTACCCAACGGAAATTGCTTGGTTCTGGAAGAAGTGAACAGCAGCTGCCAACGTTCTACGTCTTAGCCCCGAAACAGTTAGGTCATCTGACGCGTTCGCTTCGGCTACGCACGCCAACCGGCGCAACGTTTTTGCACCAATCGTTTAGAGTGTAGAACACTTAATTATTCTCTTTCTAAACTTGCGCTGAAGGACCTGGCGCATTGCAGAGAGCGCAGCTGCTGCCTGCTAGAGCTCGGCTGCCCTGTCTGACTTGCGCTGCTTTCCTACCTAACGCGCTTGTGCCTGCGAAGACGGCTAGACGGAAACCCTTCAGTAATAGCTTCGTAAGGCCTGAAGCGCGCTATTAGGCTTGGCTCGCGTCCGCGGTCAACGCCCGGGTGGTACAAAGCGGACAGCGCATCCGCCGTCCGTTCCGTTCGCGCCGCCGCCACTTGCTGCTTGCTTGACGGACCAGGTAGGGGAAGCCTGTCACATTAACAACCAGTTCATTAATGAATAATAAAATGTTTGCTACATCGCCGGCTAGCGCTACTACCGGTAAGCATATCCCATGTTTACCGCTGGCCTTAACGCAAACAGGCTTCAATCCTTGGCACGCAAGCGTATGCTACCCTAGTAGTTTCAAAGCTAGCCTGCCATTCGATTATTAACCACTTCTCTCCAACCGCCACCAACATCTCATCTCACCTCTCATCATAACCAGCAGTGCGGCCATGTCAAGCACGTGGGAGGAGCTGCGCTTCTACGGCCAGCTCGCCTCCACACTGTTCGCGCCCACGTATGATCTGCCCAAGGTCCCCGGACCCACGGGTCACTACATTATGGGTAACATCAGCGCCGTCATGCGGCCCGACTACCACGTGAAGGTAGGAGGAGCGGGGCGGGGGCGAGGGGGCTAAGGGGTGAGGAGGGGGGCGGAGGGGGCAGGGAAACCAACCTTCATTCCCTTTTAGGCAACCATGGTAACGGTTGTCCCTTAAAGAGGGAGGGAAAGGGTTTCGAAGCTGAGAGAGGAGCTCGAGACGTGGAGATCTGTACCTATCCTGCTTATGCACGCTTGTGTGTTCTTCCTCCGACCGCGCTCTTTCTTACCTTACTTGCACAGATGTTGGAGTGGGCCAACGAGTACGGCGGCATCTTCAAGTTCAGTCTGGGCTTCCAGTGGGTGGTGGTCGTGAGTGACCCGCGGGTCGCTGTGCAGGTGAGCAGAACTGAGGTCGTCGTGGCCCCGAGGACCGTTTGGCATGCACTACGCAAAGGACGGAACGGCGCCTGGCCATTCACTTGCATTCCTGTGTACCTACATATCCCTGGAGCGTGGTTGCCATCATCCTCTAACATGATGGCAACCACATGCTTAGGACTCCACACCTCCTCATCCTGCACCCTTCCTCCTCATGGCCCTCCGCTTACGTGGCTTGCCTGGCTCCCCAAGTTCATTCCCTTGCTGCCACCTGCCCTCCCCTCCCACTCCAGGTGCTAGGTCGCGGTCCCGAGGCCATCCCGCGCAAGTGCGTGGGCTACAAGTTCTTCGACCTGGTACGACACAAACACAACCTCCGCCGTCGTTGCACACCTGCCGCCGTACACCATCGCTATGTCTGTCGTACACCCGTCGATCGGGGGTCTCCCTAGTGCATTGCCCCTCACTTGTGGTCTCCTTCAAAACGGTTTGGTTCTCTCTTGACCCCACCTCATACCTAACCAACTCCCACCTCCCAACCACCATCTACGGTAACCGCCCCGCCCCCCCCCTATGCGCAATCCTAAAATCCAGCTTAATGCGGAATTTTTTATCCTTATTAACCCCCCCATGCAGGCCACCAACGCCTCCGGCGCCCACAGCTTCTTCACCACCAGCGACGAGGCGCAGTGGGCGGCGGTGCGCAAGGCGGCGGCGGCGGCGTTCAGCTCGGCTAACGTCAGGTGGGTGGTGGGTGTGATGGGGGGCGGCAGGACGGTGCGCCCATGACGCCATACCGTACCGCATGCACTGCTGCTCATGCACAGCTGCCGGTGTGCCTGCTAGGTAGCCTTCCCTCCTTTGCCCTTTGCTCTTCCATACCGCATACTCCTTCGCCCTTCTCCTCATCCTTTCCCTCTCCCTCATCCTTTTCCTCCCCCTCCCTCCATCTCCCCCCCTCCATCCCCCCCCTCCATCTCCCCCCCACGGCAGGAAGTCCTTCCCCATCTGTCTGCGCCACTCGCTGCAGGTGGCCGCCTCCCTGGACCCCTCCGCTCCCCCCGACCCCAGCAACCCCTACGCCCACCTGGCACACCACAACCACCACCACCACCACCACCACCATAACGGCCCCGCAAACCACCACCATAACGGCCCCGCAAACCACCACCACCAGCAGCACACTCGTGAGGAGGGCAGCAAGACGGTCAGCAGCCTCATGCAGCCAGCCGGCCCCAAGCCGCCCCAGCAACCGCAGCAGCAGCAACCCTCTCAACCGCAGCCGTTGCCGCCCCTGCAGCAGCAGCCGGAAGGCTCATTAAGTGCAGCTCCCGCTGACGTCGTCGCCAGCAGCAGCAGTGGTGGCGGTGGTGGTGGTGAAGGTACCAGACCGGTCGGCACCGGTGGTAGCGGGCTGGCCGGTCGGTTGCGGTTGGGGCGGTTGCGGTTGCGGTTCTGGTCGGGGAGGGCAGAAGGCGGCAACGGAAGCCAGAGGGCGGAGGCAGCTGTGCTTGGGAAGGAGAAGAAGACGACGGGAAAGGATAACGAGAAGGGAGAAGGAGGAAAGGAAGAGGAGGAGGAGCCGTGTTTGTCATCGCCTCCCAAACAGTTTCTCGGCACCTCCTCTTCCTCTTCATGCGCTTCCTCCCCCGCCTCCGCCTCCACCCACGCCACCACCTCCTCCGCCACCTCCTCACCCCCCTCTGCGCCGGCCCACCCCACCCTCGACCTCGCCTCCTCTCCCCCCTCGCCCTGCGCCTGCGGCAAGTGCGGCAGGCACCAAGACAGCAAGGCCCTAACCGCTAAGACGCCGGTGGAGGGGCAGCACAGCGACGGTAACGGCGGCAGCGGCAGTGGCGGCGGCAACAGTTCGGGTAGCGGTAGCGGCACCGTTGCCAGGGAGCAACCCACCAGCGGTGACGGTGCTTGCAACGGCTCTGATGCTACCACCAGCAGCAGCGACGGTGGTGGCAGCAGCGGTGGTAGCAGTGGTGGTGGTGCCAACACCAGCAGTGGTGGCAGCAGCGGTGGCATGCTGGTAGACATCCAGGAGCACCTGGAGCTGAGTCTGCTGCACGTGTTCATGGAGGCGCTGTTCGGAGTGGGGGCGGACAGCTTCCCGGGTGGGAGGGGGATGCTTGGGTGGAGGGGTGTGAGGGAGGGTTGCGGGTACGGAGTTGACGGAGCGTTGGCTCCATGTGGCGAGTGGGTATGCAGGTCCCGGTGTGCCAACAGGTGTATTGTCCGAACTGTGCAACATGTTGACGGGGCTCTCCCCCCCCTCGGCTCAGCTTATCTAACCTCCCTCAACCTCTTAAGTCTCGTAACAAACTGCCTTCCTCTGTCCCCATTGCTTTGCCCTAACCTGTAGTTCTGGTATATCTAGTTCTGGTATGTCTCTGATCCCTTCCCCCCCACCCCCCCACCACCACCCCAGGTCGCCAGGTAGCGGCGGACATGAACCTGGTGCTGGCGGAGGCCAACCAGCGGCTCAAGGTGCCGCTGAGGAAAGTGGTCATGGCGATGGCACAGCCCAGGGTGAGAGGAGGGGGAAGGAGAGGGACAGGACTAACCAGGAAGGGTACAGAGAAAGCCCTAACAACTAGGGTTTGCCCACCTCACCGACTCGCTTTACTCAACCCCCCTTCCGTACCAAACCTCCCTCCCTCCCTCCCTCCCCCACTTGCTCCTGCCCGGCCCCAGTCCCAAGCTGCCGTACGAGCCGCCCAGCTGCGGTTGGACCGGGTGTACGGAGAGCTGTACGACACCATCCGGGCTCGGGGGCCGCAACCCGACAGTGTGACGGACCTGTGGGCGTGTCTGAGCAGGGTGCGGCACCCGGCCACTGGTGAGGAGGGGGGAGCGGGGAGCGGGGGGTAAAACAAATAATGCGACACTGACGGTGCGGAGGGCGGGGGGGGGGGAAGAGGGGTGAGCGGTGACACCTGTCAACCTATCTGCGCGCACGCATAGACGCATGCATAGACGCATGCATGCCCGCATGCATACAGGGTACATGTGTGCATGCGAAGCATGTGTGCGTGCATATCGATGTGCACACCTGCCGTACGTGGACTCAGTCGCTGCAGTCACATACACAACGCGCCCCAACACAGACCCCAGGCATTCCCTCCTCAACCCCTCCCCTTCCCCTCCTCCCCCCTCCCTCCCCTCCTCCCCCCTCCCCCCTCCCTCCCCCCCCCAGGCTGCCAGCTCTCCCGCGAGCAGTTGGTTCCGGAGCTGGGTGCGCTGGTGATGGCGGGTTTCGACACCTCCTCGCACTCGGTGGGCTGGGTGCTGTTCGCGCTGGCGGCGCACCCGGGGGCGCAGCGGGCGGTGCGGCGGGAGCTGGCGGGCAGGGGGCTGCTGCGGAGGAAAGGTAGGGGGGGGGGCGGGGCGCACGGGGGGGGTCAGGGATGCATGGGCGGCAGCATGGGCGGCATGCGCATCAGTCACTGGGGGCCTAGCCGGAGCGAGGACGTGCTGGGGCGGGGTAATACAGGGCAGCCCACCTCCGCCAGACCCAGTCTAACCGAACTCGCCCGAACGCACCCCAACTCAGCCCCTGCCCCAGGCCATCAAAACCTCTCCCCCCCCCCCCCCCACACACACACCTCCCCCCCCCAGGCTCCCCCGCCCCTCCCCGCGACCCCTCCCTGGACGACCTGCCCCAGCTGCCCTACCTCAACGCCGTGATCGATGAGACCATGCGCATGTACCCCGTGGCAGCAACCGCATCCGTGCGGTGAGGGGGAGGGAAGGGAGGGGGCTTGGTTGGGGGACTGCGGCTCTCATGCATGTTTTCGTGGGTCACATTTGTTAATACTCTTCGAGCTTGTTCATCAGGTGTATGTATCCGACCTATCCGACAAGTGGCACCCCTGCCCGTTCCCTCCTAACCCCTCCCCCCTTAATCCCCCCTCCTAACCCCTCCCTCCCTCCCTCTGATCCTTTCCCCCACTCCTTCCCTCGCCTCCCCTCCCCTCCCCCCCAGCGAGGTGACCCGCCCCACCCGCGTGGGCCCCTACCTGCTGCCCCCCGGCGTCATCGTGTGGCCCATGCTGTACGCGCTGCACAACAGCCGACACAACTGGGAGCAGCCGGAGCGCTTCTGGCCGGAGAGGTGGCTGGGCGGGGCGGGGGCGGGGGCGGGGGCGGGAGCGGCAGGTCAGCAGGAGCAGGAGGAGCAGGAGGAGGGGGGCAGTCGCAAGGTTGGCAGCAAGGGCGGTGGAAAGGAGGTGGAGGGTGGTGGCGGTGGTGGGGATGCCTCGCCACGGGGTGCGGCAGCTGGGAGCAGCGGAGCCGGGGGCGGCAAGGGCGGCGGCGGTGAGGGCGGCGGCAAGCGCTTCATGCCCTTCAGTGACGGCATGAAGAGCTGCCTGGGGCAGGTGAGGGGCTGCGGGGGCGGGGGGTGCGGGGGTAGGTGCGGGGATGAGCACGAGGGAGGAGGCATGGGGCTCCTGCCTGACAGCCACGCACCCCTTGCCTCAATTGGGAGCTGCCGCCGGTTATAGGAAGATTGATAGGATCTCACGTCCTCCTACCTCTCATCCTCCTCAGCCACTGCCATCCTCTTGCCCCCCCCCTCGCTCCTGCCAGGCTCTGGGCCTGATGGAGGTTCGCACCATGCTTGCGGTGCTGCTGGGGCGATACCGCTTCGACCTGGACCCGGCGGCGGGCGGCGAGGAGGGCGTGCGGGGGCGCATGGTGATGAGCCTGACACTCAAGATCCAGGGGGGGCTGCGGCTGGTGGTGACACCGCTGGGAGGGGAGGAGGAGGGGGAGGAGGAGGAGGTGGGAGAAGAGAAGGGAGAGGGAGAGAAGGGAGGGAGTGCGGTGGAGGTGTGATGGGGGGCGGGCAATAATAAGGAACATGAGAGAGGAAGAGCGAGGGGTGCTCCGCCGAGGAGAGTGATGCATGAGTTGCGGGGGGGGGGGCGTGTGGGACTAGCTGCGGAGTTGGGGGGGCTTGGTGGTCTGCGGCTGTGGTGGCCAGGGTGATGGTGGGTGTGTGAGGGGGTTTGTGAGGGAGAGAGGTGCCTGTCTAGTGCTGTATATGGAAGGCGGCGGTTAGGAATGTGCGGACTGTAGGAGGGATGCTGGCTACCAGGCATGTCAGTAGTGGCGGAGATGGTGGTGGGCGCATCAGGGCATGCGAGTGGAGGAGATGGTGGTGGGTGCACGGGGGCATGCATGCAGGGGCAGCGGGGTGGTGTGGAGAAAGGGGTCCGTGCTGCGGCTGCTGAGTGTGTTCTTTTTTAGGGCGGAAGGCAACGGCCTTCGTAAGGTGATGAGGTTGAGGTGTGGTGTGACAGGTGCCCAGTGCGTGAGTGTGGGAGCGGAGTGCGGAAGCGGGAGAACTTGAGGAGTCGGCATGGAGGGTTCGGTATAGAGATGTGTTTTCTGTGTCAGGCGGCGGGGCGAGAGATTAGTAGAAGCACCCTGGGAAGGTTGCTGGTTGGGTTCGACTTGGTGGGGGTTGTGCTGCTTTCAAAGTCCACGCATCCCCTCCCGCTTGTGTAATGTTACACGTGAAGGGCATTCGGATGGGTTGAGTGTAGATGGTTTGATGATCCGTGTTTCTGGCCGCCGCAGTTTGCAGAGGGAGAGTGTGTCAGGTTTCTGTTTCTGAGGTTTGTCATTGGATTCCCTTCCCAGGGCCGTAAGCCGGGTGCCTGAGTTGCATGCAAAGGTGCGGTTTCTGATGTATCACTGTATCAGCGCGTGACTATCACGTTGCTCGCCCCTGATCTTGGTGCTTTAGCCTTAGTCATCTCATCCTGCTATCGTTCGTGCATGCATGTGCACATCCATCGCTGTCGACGCGTTGCTTGCACGTGCATGCCGCTTTGCCGTTGTGTATGTACCGTACCTGTGTTGGCTTTAGTTGGCGCTAGTTACAAGTCCGATTGCCCAGAGCCGGTGTAGTACACTTGGTAGTTAAGAAAACTGCCGTACAGGCTGTACTAAGATCGTGAGAGTGGTCAGCTGCCGTACCGGCTTTGGAGATACCTGCCGTGCAAAGTGCCCGTTAAGAGTTTCGTCGTGTTGAGTTGCTGCCGTTGTATCGTCCATTCTTCGTATTTGCCTATCGGTATGCCGTGGCATGACGCTTTGTCGTGCCGCGCGGATTTGTGACTTGTGGCAGAGGTGTTGAGCGGTTAGTTCGTTGGTTGGTTGGTAGTTGTTGCTGCGATGAGTGTGATCGGTCGGCAACCGCTAGAAATGTACTTTCCAGTGTCGCGTATTCTTTGCTACAGAAGTGTGCGTGTGTTATTGTGCAAGGTTGGTTAAGAAGCGGAAAACACCGTTTTAATCGTACGTTTATATGCTGATTTGTTTAGGAAGCAGCTTCAATACGCAACAGCCCTTGTCGGTTACACACATGCGAAGTGCCACAACGTGTAAAGCACGCCTGACCGAGGATAAAATGGGGGATTGTTACCAATGCTCCGGCCAGTCGGTTACATTACATGCCGTACCAAGTACCGGCCGTCGCTGTACGACCTATCGTGCTGTATGTAGCAATCCACCACCTTGCAAGTTTTGTGTCACGACGTAGCTTACACACCGAAAACACACAAAAAACCCAAGGGCGTATTGTAGCCGCGCACATTGCAGCGCGTAGACATACCCGGTGTACATCCCGACCCTTTCTGCATCTGGTGCCAGCGAACATTCACCACGATGAGTCTTGTTTTCCTAAGAAACCGCCGTACACCCTCCGTATGAAGTGGACATGCATAGGTATCAGGTCCAATGCGACATTCGTCTGACAATGCCCCTGCATGCATTGCATTTCTTTGCCGTACGCATTGTCATAACCGTATGCGAAAGCAACCCAGCGCTTGAGCTGCCGCCAGACGATTACTTTCGACCAGTGTCATAAACTCATAATACATACAAGTTCAACCTTCCGTAATAACCAACCCTGCACGCGCGCTTACAACTCCTGCATAGTCTCCCACAACCCACACAGTCCCACTATTTACTTTGTACGCCTCTATCCAGCGCTCACCCGCAGATACCATTCGCCTATACGAATTACCCACCGCTCGGTCACCTCCCTTGACCCCCATCCACGCGTCTAGTCCCTGCCGTACTCTCATCGTCTCATATTTTTTTATTGTATGGTCAAAGACCATACCAAAACCACACGCCCTGCTACCCCCGTACTCTAAAGCACAAGCCCTGCTCCCCCCTGCCCCCCTTTCCCTAACATCCCATGCACCCTCCGCATCTCCTCCCCGCATTTCTCCACCTATCCATGCTCTCATCTCCGCAACCGCTTGGCACCCCCGTTCTGCCGGCCCCCTTGACTCCCCTGGGCCCCTTCACTCCCGGATGCTTCCCCCACCGCCGCTGCAGGCGCCTTGGACGAGTCCTGCTCAGGCAGGTGGCGGCACGTGGGGCCGTCAGGGTCAGTAGGTCACATACACTGGGCATAAGGATGGGGAATTCACATGGACATGGGCCGGGTTCCTGCGGGTCGGATCAGCAACTGAAGCAGCTCTGCTCCGCATGTTGACCATCAGGAGGGCCACACAGGGGGAATCAAGCCCCCCTCACCGCAGCCAACTCCTCCTCCTTCGCCAGCCTCGGCCCCCGTTGCAGGGACACACCTCCAAGACCACAGGAGCCCCAACCGGCAGCTGCACCAGAGCACCACCCCTCAGCCTCACACCTAGAGCCCTCACAACCCCCCGCCCTCACACCCCCCAGCCCTCACACCTGGCCGCTCGCCTCTCCCTCCTCCTCCTCCGGTGCGCCCGCCGTCTTGTCGCTCCGGGCACTCCGGATGCCCGCATTGAGGGTGGCTATGTGGGAGGCCAGGCAGAAGTCCCGGGTGCTAATCAGGGCGGGAAGGGTGCCTGGGGGTCAAAGACCATACCAAACCATAGGAGACCACAAGTTAGGGCAAAGCCATGGGGGAAGGGGGAGAGCGCGGGTAGGGCGGGGCAGGTGGGGCGGGAGGACGTGATGGGGCAGGCAGCTTCCAATGCATCTGTCCTAGGACCCAGACACCCTTGCATGCGCCCCATACGCTCATGGCAACAACCACAACCACCGGCCCAGTCCACATCACACCAAACCCTCAACAGCCACCCAGCTCTCCCCCAATGCCGTACATACACACCCACGCACCCGTCGCTGAGGTGGGCAGCGCCACCTCGAAGCTAAGATCCAGCTGCTCCCGCGGCGGCAGTCGCAGCGCCTGCCGTACAGCCCGCAGGAAGGCGCGGCGGCCCGCCAGCCCCGGCCGCAACGGAATACGGTGCAACGAACCGTCGGGCGCGTGGACGTTGACGGTTGCCTCGGTCGCCGGTCGCACACGCTGCGGTAGCAGGACTTCTTGCCAGGGCGGTAGCAGGGACTTGCAGAAGCGACACTCGCGCTCCTCGCTAAGGTGGGAGAAGGAGGAAGGCGGGGAAGGCGGGGGCAGGAGGAGCGTTCAGGAGACGGGGGAGAGGAGGCGAAGGGACGAGGGAAAGCGCAGGAAAGGAAGGGCGGAGACGAGAACGTGAAAATAAGAAGTGGATGGGACGTATAAGGTTTGTGGTGAAAGAGGGATCGGCCATTATGCGCGGCGGTTATGCCCTGGGGATTTCAATTGAGTCATGGCAACGACAACAGGTAACAATACTTTTTTAAGACAGGCATTTGCCAGTTCAGCACATGTAGATGTAATCGTTGCCAGAGTATGTTTGTACGCGAAGAATTCCATATATAGGCGGGGCAGTTTCAACCGCGCCGTTGACATTGCTGACAATGCGCAAGTCGCGCAGCGTGGTAATTTTCGCACGCATTGCAGTGAATAGCGTAGTTTATGCCAGAAGCTGCTTTGGAAAGTTGTTATCCTAAACACGCCAGGACTAGCGCAGCAGAGCTGGCAACGCCCGTCGCCCGCACTAACCTTCGGCCGAGCCTCTCAAGTTGCCATCTCGCCAAGCACGTCCGATGTACAGGATTTGAGCATTTGCACGGTGCATCTTGGGGATTCTCGTCAAGGCATATCCAGCAAACTGGTGCTTGGCAAGCTGGCATTGCAACCTCCGATTCCATGTGTGTCTCCATTTCTTCGTCTATGCCCTTAATAGAGGTTGGTTAAGGGCGAAAAGTAAGGGCGACTGACCGTTACTAAGTAGAGGAGCTTGGGTCGCTGGCAAAGTTGGTTGTCGGTTTGCGGGGTTGCCAAAGAAACTACTGAACCTAATCTTATGAGCCCGAAAGGAACGCGTTAACGAGCGATAAGCCTAACAGCTCAAGAGGAGGTTTGCGAATGTGCCAAAATAGGTTTGCACAAGGGCGTTACACTAATCATAGACCATCAAAGCTGCCAGTGCACGACACTACCGTTCCTAGGAGACGCATATGCAAAAACGTATTAACGTGCGAAACAGTCCCAGGCAAAGTGCATCAAATCTGGCATGCAACGACGCTCCGAAACAGCGTTTTTTGCGGGCGTTTGCGCGGGTTAACTTACAGGATAGGTTGGACTGGGTGATGTGTTCTTTCAATATAGTAACTGAGTAACAATGGAGGACAAAACTGTTAAGAGCGTGTTGCTCGTGTTTGGTAAGCGGGTGCCCTTATGGACAATGCAATCGCAGCAACTTCACTGCAATTCCTCAACATAATGTTGATCTGCGTGCAGCAATGGAGGCAGAGGCTCAGCCTCTCATCCAGGCGCTCGGGCTAAAGGAAGATGCGCCGCCGAAGTAAGCCTTATCTTGTAGCACACGTTGTCTGTCGTGGCATTCTGCTTTAGTCGTACGTGCGGGTTACTACGGATTGTTGCGTCGCAGGATTCTAGGGCCAGCGCCATGCTTGACATTCTCCGGCTCCCATGAGGGCCTGAACGTGCACGTTGTTTGGAACGGGAAGGACCGGGAAACGGGAGTTGACAACGTTGGTACTGTGCCGGCCTCGCTATCGACATATCTCGCGGTTATGGCCTTTAAACCCGACATCGTCATCTCGGCGGGTACCTCCGGGGGTTTCAAGGCGCAGGTGGGGCATGTCGGGAAGCACGATAGCCGCTATCGGTTCACGTCTCTCCGTGTCATGCGTCGTCCCCTCATACTGTGCCATCCCAGCTACCAAGGTTTACCAAATATTATGGTTCCATCAGGTTCCATGTAAGCCACCCAACGCCCATACCAACTCCATTCCTGACTCATTTCACCCACCCCAGGGGGCTGCCATCGGGGATGTATTCCTGGGTACGGCAGTCATCAACCACGACCGACGCATTCCGCTGCCCAACTTTGACAAGTACGGCATTGGCTACAGCCTCTGCCTAGCCACTCCAGGCCTACAGGTACGTTCATAAATACGATCATGAAGTGCGACACACAGTGCAGAACCCACCAGCGCCGCTCGCCAGCACCTGGGCTGCTGAGACCCTTTCCAGCCCTCTCCCAACCCCGCCCCCGCAAAGCAAGCAGCAAGCGAGATCGCATGAGTCATGACCCTCGCATGCATCCCTCCTTCCCCTCCCACTCTCACATCGCATTCACGCATTCAACCACCTCCAACCCATGCGCATTCGGCCTCGATCCCCCACGCTTGCTCTCCCTCCTCATCCCTCTCCCCTCTCCACTCCCCTCCCCCTCCCCCCCAGTCCTCTCTGGGTCTGAAGCAGGGTGTGGTGTCCTCGGGCAACTCGCTGGACTACACGGACAAGTGCATGAGCATCATGGAGCAGCACGGCGTGGCGGTGAAGGAGATGGAGGCGGCGGCCATTGCATGGGCCTGCAACCTGTTCCATGTGGGTCGGGGGGGGGGTGAAGGAGATGGAGGCGGCGGCCATTGCATGGGCCTGCAACCTGTTCCATGTGGGTCGGGGGGGGGGGTGAAGGAGATGGAGGCGGCGGCCATTGCATGGGCCTGCAACCTGTTCCATGTGGGTCGGGGGGGGGGGGTGAAGGAGATGGAGGCGGCGGCCATTGCATGGGCCTGCAACCTGTTCCATGTGGGTCGGGGGGGGGGGGGGTGAAGGAGATGGAGGCGGCGGCCATTGCATGGGCCTGCAACCTGTTCCATGTGGGTCGGGGGGGGGTGAAGGAGATGGAGGCGGCGGCCATTGCATGGGCCTGCAACCTGTTCCATGTGGGTCGGGGGGGGGGGGTGAAGGAGATGGAGGCGGCGGCCATTGCATGGGCCTGCAACCTGTTCCATGTGGGTCGGGGGGGGGGGGGTGAAGGAGATGGAGGCGGCGGCCATTGCATGGGCCTGCAACCTGTTCCATGTGGGTTGGGGGGGGCGGTGAAGGAGATGGAGGCGGCGGCCATCGCATGGGCCTGCAACCTGTTCCATGTGGGTCGGGGGGGGGGGTGAAGGAGATGGAGGCGGCGGCCATCGCATGGGCCTGCAACCTGTTCCATGTGGGTCGGGGGGGGCGGTGAAGGAGATGGAGGCGGCGGCCATCGCATGGGCCTGCAACCTGTTCCATGTGGGTCGGGGGGGCGGTAAAGTGGGTCGGGGGGGGGGGAGGAGAGAGGGGTAGAGGAAATGGAGAGCGAGGGGAGGGAGGGGGGCGTGGGATCTCTTCATTGGCACTGGGGGCTTGAGGCTTTTGCGGTGCGGGCGCTGCAGTGTCATGAAGCCCTAGGCTGGCAGCCAGGGACTTGGGATGTCAGGATGCAGGAGGCATACATGGAGGGGACCTCTTGCACGCCTCTCAATACCCCATGGCATCTCACCCAACTCTCCCCTCCCACCCGTCTTCCCCTCAACCCCACCCTTTCCCTGCCTCTCCCTCTCCTCCTTACCCCCCCCCCCCTGCCTCCCCTCCTCCCCCAGGTCCCCCTCATGTGCGTCAAGGCGGTCACGGACATCGTGGACGGCGACCGGGCCACCGCGGAGGAGTTCCTGGAGAACCTGCACTCGGCGGCGGCGGCGCTGCAGTCCACCCTGCCGCGAGTGCTGGGGCAGCTGGCGGGCAGGAAGCTGGGGGAGCTGTAGGAGGGGTAAACTGAGCCGCGGAAACTCTGACCCTGTAGGAGGGGGGGGATAGGAGGCAACTGACGAGCTGTAGGAGGGAGTGGAAGGGGAGTGTTAGAGGGAAGAGACGTTGGAACCGTGTACCCCAGAGATGCACCTTCAGAGAGGGATGGGATGAAGATACAGGCAGCGGAGGGGCGGGTGCAAGCAGGAGGGGATAAGGATTGGGAGCTGCTTCTGAAGGTCTGAAGGGGGGGGTGTTGGGGTGTGGGTAATGGGGGCGTGCGATGTGTGGGTTTTATATTGGCCTTTAAGCGTATCATAGCAGGATGAACTACGTGGCAGGAGAGGTGCGTGCGACTATGCTTCGTGGCTTCTTAACTTACTTTGTATGAAGTATTGCAGCTAGGGAGGAATGCAGGGAATTGGAGCAAAGCAAAGCAGCAAAGCGGAGCCAACATGTAGGCTGGCAGTTGCTGCTGGGGTAGTAGGTGACTGTGTCTTTGCCGGCGGGCAGCAATAGCGCAGGAGGCACGCAGCAGGCAGGCAGGCAGGGCCATACTGCAGCACCGATTGGGGTATACGGGGTGGCTGCATGACGGAGATATGGGGCTTATCTGTGGAGACGGGCCACCCTGCCGCGAGTGCTTGGGGGGCAGCTGGCGGGATGGGGAAGCTGGGGATTGGGATTCTATTGTATAAGGCCCCGGTCAACCCCACACGAGCTGCAGCGTGTGAAGGATGTAAAGGACGAGACCTGGAGGCCCACCTGTCATGGAAGAGAGTTACATGTAACCCCCACCTCGGTACCGCTCCACCGCTCTCATCCCAGCTGCCCCAACTCCTCCTCCGCGCTACACCCCACCGAGACATCAGTCGTACACTGCCCTGGAACGCGCTACCATGAATGAATGGCCGTCACATGTCGTACATACTGTCGTCCACAGAATCCTCCTTCACCCCCTCTCACCCCTTCTTCCTACCAAACCTCCTATCCTCCTCCTACCCGCCGCCCCATTCGTCCTCCCAAGAATCCCAGCTCCGCCCTCTACTTCTCCCGCCTGCCTGCTAGCTCCCTCATGCCTTCCCCGGCCCCGCTCCCCCTCCTGGTTCCCAATGGTTTGGTCTATTTTGACCCCCCTCTGCTCGCAGCCGCCATGAACCTCCACAGTCCCCGCATGTAGATGGCCAGCGACTGCACCGTCAGCCAGGACGCCAGCAGCAGCAGCCCCACCCCCGCACCCGCCGCAGCGTCCACCAGCGGTCCCTGCCCGCCGTCCTTGACCAGCAGCAGCAGCGTGAGGGAAGCCATCTGGGGGTGCATCAGGGGCGCAGGCGGGGAGAGCAGCAGGGGGGTGGGAGGAGGGTTGTGACGACGTGTGGGTGTGCACCTCCTCCCCCCCACGGTCTCGTGTTCGTGGCAAGCTGAGCGGCTGGGCGTAGTTCATCAGCTACCGGTAGTAACCCAGGACTGTCTTTACCCGGTCCGCTTAGCTGGCACATCCCTTTCCCACCCTCCCTTCCCGCCCTCCTCCGCTCCCACCCTCCCTTCCGTTCCCCCTCCGCTCCCACCAGTCCCCCGCACCTGGCTAGCCGTCTTCCACTTGCCCCACGAGTTGACTGCCACCGCCTGCCGCGCCTCCGGCCCCGCACTGGCCGCCCACTCGCGCAGCGCGGACATGGTGATCTCCCGGCCGATGATGGCTGGGGGGGAGGCGAGGGGAAGAGGGGTGGGTAGGAGGTTTGCAGGAGGCCATCCATGCATGCTAGGGCTAGAGAGAGAGGAGACATACCGGTAACCAAGAACACTTGAAAACGACTAAAGCAGCAACTGATCGCAGTACCGGCACACGCCTACCTCTCCCTTTCTCGGGCCCACGCTTTTCCTTTTTCGCATGCCCTGCCACTGGACAGGAACCCACCCAGCCCCAGCCTCGCCACCCCAACCACAACCCCCCAACCCACCCCAGCCCCAACCCCCCACCCCACCCCGCTCGCCCCACCCAGCGTGCACACGGGCAGCAGCCAGTCGTTCCCCGCCAGCGGCCCCGCTGCCAGGGGCTTGGAGGCCAGCAGCACCAGCACCGCCGCCACCATGAGCTTGTCAGCCACCGGGTCCAGGAAGGCACCGAAGGGGGAATAGGCGTTCTGAAGGGGGAGGGGGCGGGAAAGGAGGTGATGAGTAGGAGAGGCGTGTGGGAGGAGGAAGGGTGAGAGAGGGTGGGGAAGGAGGGAGGGAGGAGGAAGGGAGGGTGCGGGGAAACAGGGCGTGTGGGGTGAGGCGGGCGGTGCTGGGAACATCGCAGCAGGACGTGAAGGGTGTGAAGATAGGAGTCAAGTTGATGTGAGCATGCTGCTCGCGACGGAACGGTACGGCTGGGATCTGGGGGGCGGTAGGAAAGGGAGTGGAGGTCAAGGCCTTCCACGGGACGTTGCCACCCACCATCTTGCGTGCGAGATAGCCGTCCAGCCAGTCGGTCAGGGATGCGACCGCGAATATGGCTGTGGTGGCCGCTGCGGAGTACGGCGAGCTCCAGTACCAGGCTGAGCAGGGCAGGGCAGGGCAGAGACAGCAGAGAGCGGGTGTGAGGATTGTAACAGGAGCCCGATAATACCAAGTCAGGTATGTGAAAGGGGTACTTTGTAGCGTTAGTACCTGAGGTCAAGGCTGGGAACCTTACCTGCGATGAGAACGGGGATGGCTGCCACGCGACCTATGGTCAGCATGGTAGGAATTGTAATAAGGACATTGTTACTAGGTGGGGTTTGCGAAGTAGACGTGTTGCTTCCGCTCATCTGTCGGTCGTCTGAAGCGCCAGTCGGATGCTGCTTCGGTTGGCTGGCATGCGCTGTTAGTCGCGAAGATGATATTTGTCGATGACATTGCCATAAAGAACTAACGCAGCTTTGTTGGGGTACTCGTAAGAGCGCGCGAGCGTGGCTATGAGTCGTCGTTGTGCATAGCCGAGTGCAAACCTTGCCAAACGACGCCATGATTTGCATTGCCAAGCCAAACCAGCTAAGCGATGAGTGACAAACACTTAGAGATACGTAGTCGCTGCAGCAAGTGCCAGCAAGTCTATATTGGTGCCGTACATGGCCTTTCCTTTAGTCGCTTACGGATTTCGTTAATCGCAATTAACATTTCAACTGAGTCAATGACAAAGAGCTTGAATGCTTACATAATAAAGTTATCTAGCGACACCCATGCAGCGTGCAACGAAATCAGCTTCTCGACTGCTGTTTAGCTGCCAGCAGCACTGCCTTACCAAGCGGCTATTCGCGACAGCTGCTGCTGTCGTAGAACCAGCCTGTTCTCCCGTGTCTGTATCTGACCCGGGTTCGATTGCAACCACCACCGCAATTTGCCGAAACAGCAGCGGTCATCGCGCGACTGTCCTAGATGGCCGTGCTGTTGCTGCTGCTTGGGAGAAGGAGCTGGCGAACGATGTCCAGTTGCTGACGAAGCTGCTGGGTCGGCCACCGGGTCTGGGTGTGGTGCTGGTGGGCAGCCGACCGGACTCCATTCTGTACGTGACCAAGAAGCAGGAGGCATGCCAAAAGGTGTTTATGCGGGACAACGGGGAGTGTAGAGCAGATTAGGTCTGTCAGGATCACGCGAATTTGCAATGGCGGATGGAGGCTGGCGGGTGTGGAGGTAGACTAGGGTTTACCTGCTCTTCATACTCTAGCGGCAGTGGCATGCTATCGTGCATGCTAGAAATGTAGTATATCCCTCTCACGTCTTCTCCCCACCAGTCCGCTCCGGTGCATCCTCACCGACCCTGACCTACCGTACCCACATCTTCTCCTGCCGCCTCAGGCCGGCGTCCGTACATTCATACGGCAACTGCCCGAGTCCGTGACTCAGGCGCAGCTGGAAGCAGCGGTGGCCGCCACCTGCGGTGACCCACGGGTCGATGGCGTGCTCATTCAGCTGCCCCTGCCGCGCCACCTAAGCGAGGAGGCGGTGATGGAAGTACTAGAGCCGCGGAAGGACGTGGACGGCTTTCATCCCCTCAACATGGGGTAGGGCTGGGTGGGGTGGAAGACGCATGGCTAGGACCATGCTGGTGGGGGTTGCTGGTATCAATAGGTATACAGCTATGTACTTGGATGAAACAAGCGGGCCGGTAGAGCTTCGTTCGTATCACACATCACGGACCGCACCTTTCCCTCGTCACCCTGCATGCCTCCCTACCTGCCCACACCTCCTTGCCCACCGCCCTCCCTGCCCCGCACCCCACTTGGTCTGTACCACCTTGGGCTTATCCAATTTCCCTGTCTTCAATTTCCCCCTGTCCTTCACACCCCCTATAGTCGCATGCTGATGCGGGGTCGTGGTGTGCGGCTGGTGCCCGCCACCCCCCTGGGCTGCATCGAGCTGCTGCGGAGGAGCGGTGTGGACGTGCAGGTGTGCGGGCGGGGGCGGGGGAGGGCGGGGGTTGTTGGCCATGGCTAAGGACTGGGTTGCATGTTGGGCCAAGCCGGTCAGAGGGAGCTCGGGACGGGGTGGCTGGGGTGAGGGCTGCGGCGAGGGTGGAGTTGGGAGCGGAGTGTCCGAGGGAGAGTAGGCTGCGTTGAGGGAGGTGGGGGCGGGGATTAACAGGGATACATATATATTCCGCATTAGGCTGGATGGGTGCGGGCGGGGATGGGGGGCTGTCATGGGAGCAAGGGCCTGCAAGCAGTGAACCCCGACCGCGTGCCATCTCCCTGAAGCATTTATAACAGGAGGTATAACCAGACGTAGGTAACTACCACCAGATATGCCTGCATTCCCCGCAAGCTACATGCCTTCCTCCTGCTCACTCCTTTCCTTACCCTTCATGCTTCTCCCCCCGTCCTCCCTTTAACCTCCTCCTCTTCTCCTCCCCCCCGCAGGGCAAGACGTGTGTGGTGCTGGGCGACAGCAACATCGTGGGCACCCCGCTGGCGGCCATGCTGCGGGACCGGGGGGCGGCGGCGGTGACCATCTGCCACCGCAGGAGCTACCGGGAGTGAGTGGGTGGCGGGAGGGAGGGGGGTTTGGGAGCGGCGGCTGGGTGTCGTACACATACGCATAGACAGGGTGAAATGCCTGTATGATTGCCATACGGGATAGGAGGGAAGGAGGAGAGGGAAGAGGAGAGGAAATCGTTGGGGGGGATGAGTGGTCCAGAGGAGCAAGAATACTGGTGATATACGGTATGTTTGGGTCCGGGACAGACATGTGTGGGTGCATGGATGCGGTGTTGGGTACACGGGAAGCAGCCTTGCACCTGCTAGAGCTGCGAAAGGTTACCCAGTGCCGTCATCCTGAGAACCTCAACCTCATCCCCACCTTAGGCTCCCTCCCTCCCATTCCTGCACCCTCCCTAAACCTGTCCCCCCCCTCCACAGCTGGTTTGTCGACCAGCAGGAGGTGCGGCGCAAGCGGGCAGCCGCCGCCGCATGCCTGCCGCCCCTGCCCGGCCCCTCACCCAGACCGCCGCAGCCGTTCCCGTCCACTCCCGCAGCACCATCATCATCATCATCAGCAGCAGCAGCCGCATCAGCAGCAGCCACAACCCCCGAAGAGCCCACATGTCAGCAGGAGCACCCACAGCCGCTACAGCATCAACAGCAGCATGCCAGCACGGGAGGAAGAGTGCATGGTAGCTCACCAGCTTGCGACTCCTCCCCTCAATGCAGCCCGTCCTCCTCCTCCCCCACCCTTCTGTCCTCCTCCTCCTCCCCGCCCGTCTGCCCCGCCAGCTTCCAGTCCTACCAGCTCCCCGACCTCACACGCAGTGCGGACATACTGGTGGTGGCAGTGGGGTGAGGCAGGGGTTCCGGCTTATGATGATGGTATAGCGCACAGGGTTGGAGTATGGGATGAAGGCGGCAAAAGGGCGGCAAGAAGCGAGGGAGGGACACTGAAAGCAGTTGGGAAAGCGTTGGCCATCTCTGCTCTCCTTGAAGCAGGTTGCTGGTAGTGCTGCCGAGCCCTACAGCACTACACACACCTGTCCCACGCCCCTCACTAAACCCGCGCCTCCCCCCCCTGCCCTCCCCCCCTCTGCAGCCACCCGGAGCTGGTCCGCGGCGACTGGGTGCGCCCGGGTGCCGTGGTGATCGATGTGGGCATCAACGTGGTGGGAGCACTGCCGCGCAACTCACAAGCGACCAGCACCCACACCAGCAGCACCAGCAGTGCGACCAGCACTAGCGGTACGAGCAGCACTAGCAGTACGATCAGCAGCACCACCGCCAACACTACTTCGAACAGCGGTCAGCAGCAGCAACAACAACAACAGAATGAGATGGAGGAGATGCAGCAACAGAGAAGACATCAGGACGACGCGGCGATGCATCAGCCGGCGCCGCTGCGGGAGGTGCGATGTACGCCGTGTTCAGACAGCGGCGTGGAGAGCTCAGACGGAAAAGCAGGCGGGGCTGCAGCTGCTGCCTTACTTGGGTCTTGTACGACAAGCAGCAGCGGGATGACTTGCGACAGTAGCAGCAGCGGGGGTTGCAGTGGCAATCAGGGGGAGTTTGGCAGCGGCGGTGGCAGTGAGAGCGGCAGCAGCAGCAGCGCGGGCGACGACGGCAGCTCGTTATGTAACCGAAACCTGACCTTCCATGTGGTCGGCGACGTGGCCTTTGAAGAGGTGTCGCAGGTGGGTTGCAAAGAAAGAGTCGGGTTTCACAGTTGGCAAGGAGCAGCGCATCATGTAGGTAGTGCCGTGGAAAGGCAAGGCTGGGGGCTGCTTAGCAGGAATCCAACCAACTAACTCAGCTGCCAACCCACATTTTCCCTCTCCGACCCAGATTAACTGCCTGACCCACATCACCAACTAACTCAACTGCCTTCCCAACCAAACATCGCTTCCAAACCAAAATCGCCCCGCTGCCTCCCGTCTCTCCGACATGTGTTTTCGCCTTTTCGCAGGTGGCGGGCGCCATCACCCCAGTTCCCGGCGGTGTGGGCCCTATGACCATCGCCGCACTGCTGCACAACACGCTGAAGGCCGCAAAGTACCGAGTTGGGCTGGAGACGTGGTGATGTGTTGTGGTGGGGGCTGAAGAGGTGTGGTGTGGGTCGGGACGGTGACGTGGTCGTGAGGGGGAGGGCTTGAGAGGCGCTCCGCAGGACAGGGCGTCGTTGGTCGGAGGTGGTAGCCAGTGGGCTGCGCGAGGGAAGGGTCGGCTTGTGTTGGATGCGGATGCGGGCCTGTTGAGGTATCAGACTGGGGTTTAGTTTGGTTATTAGGTTAGGTAGGTAACGGAGCCGGAAGCAGGGCCGCGGAAGAAAGAGCAGTGGTGAAGGGAAAGATAGCGGCGACACGCATATTGCGTGGAATTGCTTGCAAGGGGGCATAGGCGGATAAGGTGGGTAGTGATGCTTTTGACAAGGCGAGGCTGTTGCGCGCGCTCGGGTTTTTAGGTAATGTGCATGATAGGGCAACTTCGTTTTCCAGGTTACCTTGTACACTACAAGTTGATAGGCAGGGTGCGCGATAGGCGGGCGTGCGTAGACGCAGTCTGGCAGCTGCCACAGCTGCCATCTTGCAGCAGGATCACAGGTCCCCTTACCTCCAGTCTTTGATCGGAGGTGCTTGATTACCTTGCGTTGCGTTGCGGGCGGTAGTAGCGGCGGGGTTCCCAGTAGGCCAGTAAGCGCTAGTAAAGCACGTTGCGCTAGTAAAGCACGTTGCGCTAGTAAAGCACGTTGCGCCGTGTATTTGTTTGAGCAGGTTGAGCCCGATACACTGCCGATGAGGCCTTTAGTTTAGCAGGAGGCTGTCATTACGTTCAGGCACTGTGCGATCGCGCCTTTGCATCGAGCTTTTTGAACGAACTGCCGTACTTGGAATCCATGCATGGCGCATTTGTGGCTGCAGGACAGGGATTTGTGGCGCACACATTCTCCGTGCTGCGCTTTTGTAACTTTTACCTAGTGATCTCGCAAGAGCACTATTACATCGTGACCCAAGGGTCTTGCGTGAACTCTTTGAAGTTGCTATAGTTCTAAAGAAGCAGCCAACGAAGGCGAAGTCAAAGGGACTGCTCTAGGTTCACAGTCCAGACCAAGCGTGCGACAGTCTTTCGCTGAACAACTCAGACCTTATCCCTACTACTCGCTCATGGAGGTCACGGCGCTGCTTTCCGCTCTGGGCCCTGCCACCTCTCGCGCTCGCATTTTCGAGCACGTAAGTACCCCAGAGCACGCAGCTGTTTTTTTGCTTTCACCTGCTTCTTGCGGCTGTCTCGTTCTTGGCCACGTGCTGAGGGCGTACGCTACGATGGATGGCAAAGGAGATTCCCCGCTTGCAAAGACTTGCACCTCTTTCCAGCTCTTTGCGCTTCTCTCCGCATCCCTGTTTTGAGAGGAGAAGCATTGACCCTTCCCTCCTTCCTTCTTTGAGCCAGCCGTCACATGTGCATCGCTCGTTTCAGCTTTCTCGCTGTTCCGTTTTCTACAGGCGAGGTCATATGCAGCCCGTGAGGATAGCCAGCTGGGAAAGCGTATCGTTGAGGTGCTCGGAAGGTACGTGCATCCTTTCATAATTTCGAAAACCTTCGGAAGTAGTCCACCACGTGCGCTTGCACGACCACGCCCTTCAGCCGGCCACAGTGCGTGAAATTTCCGAGCTCAAGATGGCCTGAGACTAAGCTTTAAGATCGGCCCTAATGAAGCTGACCCATATCAGGCCGACCCAAATCAGTTCGATTGAAATCAGGCTGACCCAGATCAGGCTGACCTATATCCGCTAAACCTGACAAACGCTCTATTAACTAGCGCCTTTTTGGTGTGTGGCTTTCCTCAACAGGTTGCATCAACGAGTGCATAACTCTGCCGTGCCTCTTCATTTGCCTCCCTTGCTTCCAAATTTAAATCTCCACTGACTCCTCCTTTCTTCTATTTATGCCTACCACCTTATCCTGCCCAACCCCTACAGGCTAGAGCACCTGACAAACACCGCATCAGCCACCGGACGGGCGCGAGTCACCGACCCCGCGCAAAGCTACGACCCACGGGTCACCACTGCATCCAACCGCAAGCGCCCGCGGTCATCGTCCCCTTGCTGCCGACCCACATGCGACGGCGACACTGGAGCCAACAACAACCCCAACAACTTCAAGTACGACACTACTGGTAATAGCCGTACGACAGGCGACGGCCGTCAAGATGAGCGGCAAACAGGCCCGCAAGCGGCACCTCTGCTCCGCGTCCGGCTCAGCCTTGTGGAAGGGCGCGTTGCCCTGCATTTGGAGCTGCAGGAGGGAGGGGCAGAGCTGCCAGTCGCAGCGACGCCTGTTGCTGCTGCTGCTGTTGGCAGGAAGTCGCTGCCGGCAGCAGCGGCGGCGGATGAGGCTGCAGCCGCCGCCGCGGCGACGGCAGCGGCACTGGAGGTGCCGACGCCGACGCTGCCGCCACGCGAGCTGGCCGTCATGAGGCTCAGAGCGCGAGTGGCGGCGGCGGCGGCGATGCGCTGCGCCATGAGGTCGCGGCGGTCCGCCGGCGGCGGTGGCGGAGGCGGCAAGTACGGCAGTTCAGTTGACGGATTCACTTACTCCGCTGCTGCACCGCTGATGTATAGCGGCGTCAGAAGCGCTGCTGCTGTGACGGTTGCTGCAGCGGCGGCGGCTGGGGAATCGGCGGTGGGCACGCCGCTGACGTCGGCTTCGCAGGCTCCTTCAGTACCACTGGGCCCGCCGCCGCCGCCAACAACGCCGCTGCCTCCGCCGCTGCTGCAGCAGCCGCCGAAACGTACGGCAGCGGAGGCGACGAGGCGGTTGCAGTTTACGTCGGCGGATCTCGCGCAGTGGGCGCCCGGGCGGAGTACGACGAGCCGTACGGCGGAGGCTCTGGAAAGGTAAGGTGGCCCTTTAAAGTATCAACAATTATCCCTGTCACCATTTCCACCCCTTACGCAACGCCTAGCCACCACTTCCGCCTCCAGCGTTGCCCCTTACCAAACAACGTTACAACGCCGTCTCCCTTTCCTGCATCCTACCCTCTCTCACACCCCTTTCTTGCCCCCCGCAGGCACTCCTCCGCTGCCCGCTCTCTGCCCTGCCCCTCCGCCCGCCTGCCCCCCCTGCTTGCGTCCAAGCTGCTGGTCGCCTCCCGCTTGCTGCACCGGGCCCGGGGGCAGCTGGCGGCGGCTGCTAGCACTGGGGTGGCGCTGCCGCTGGCCGGGTAAGGAAGAGAGGCGGGGTGGTGGGATGGGGATGTGGGTTTGCCTGGGGTTGTTCGTGAGAAGGAGTTGCCATGCTGTGGTTCTGTTCTTCTATGTAATGCTGCTTCCTTCGTTTAGATCCGAATGAACCCACATGTGTATAACTAACCCTCCACGTCAACCCACATCGTGCCCATACCTCCCTTGTCCCTTCCCATTCCTCCCCCACCGCTCCCGCCCTACCCGCAGGCGCCTCCCCCCAGAGGGCCCCCGCGGTCCCGGTCCCGCCGTACACATGATAGCTCTGGAGGCGGGCTGCTGCAGGGAGGGCGAGTGGTGGGGCCGCCCCCCGCAGCGTCAACAGCAGCAGCGGCAGCAGCAGCTGAGGGGCGAGGTGGCGGAGGCGGTGGCGGCCTGGGGCCGGACGGTGCGGGATTGCGTGACTGAGGCCAGGAGGGTGGTGGCGGAGAGGGCGGCCGCGGTCCGGCAGGTGGGGTAAGGGTGTGCAGCGGGGGGAGGAAGGGGAGAGAAGAAGAGGAGGAGGCAGATTTCGAATGGTTGGGCTGTCTTCGTTAACGATCCACTCCCTTCCTCTTCGACACTTAACCGGTAGTCTTATTTCTGCCAAATCTTTCCTTGGTTGCAGGCCCGGGCAGCTGCAGCTGCCGCCGCGGGAGGTACCGCCACCAGTGCTGCAGCCGCTACTGCTGCTGCTGCTGCTGCTGCTGCGAGTGCCAACGGCGGTGGCGGCGGTGCGGGTCTGCGTGCTGCACTGGGTGCGGGTGTGGCGGGGTGGCACGCGGAGGCGGTTGCGGAGATGAAGCGGCGGCGAGAGGAGGCGGCAAGGCGGCGCATCGAGCTGCTCAAGTCGAGTGACATGCAGGTGGGTGGCGGGGAGGGTGAGGTGGCGGGGGGCTGCGTGGGGGGCTGCAATACTTGTCATTGCCGGAATGTGGAGATGTGGCTTGATTTGTGTGCGCCAGGATCGAGCATGCATGCACGCGTCAACCGGACTACCAGCACTCCTAAGCCCCCGCACACTGCTTCCCACACTTCCCCATGTCGTACACCTCCCCCGTACACCTCCTCTCTCACCCGCTCCCACCCCCACCCGCCTCCCCCCACCTCCCCCCTGTCCTCGCAGTCCTACCTTGCCATGGTCCGCTCCGAGAAGAGCTCCCGACTGGGTGACATGCTGCGCCAGACGGACGAGTGCCTGCGCAGCTTCGCCAGCAGGCTGGGGCTGGAGCAGCTGATGCTGGGCGAGGGGGCGGGGGCAGATGGGGCAGCCGGCCAGGACGCGGACGCAGCAGGCGGGGGCAGTAGCGGGGGCGGCGGGGGCGGTGGTAGTAGCACGGATGCGCTGCTGGAGAGCAGCGAGGGGTGGGGCAGGCTGGCTGCGAGGTTGGCGGCGGACATAGCGCAGCAGCCGAGCAGCCTGAAGGCGAATCTGAGGGAGTACCAGATGCATGTGAGGGGGGTTGAAGGGGGGCGGGGGTGGGGAGAAAGGGAGACGGAGGTTGGCCTTGGTTTGGGGGTCTAGGTTGGCGGCAGAGTGGGGCTCCATGTTTCTGTTGGTCAACAATGTCGTCACCATCACCCTAAGTGCCTCATGTGTGTGTGCCGGTATCCTGCCCGAACCCATGAGCCCTACCCGCGCACGCATCCACACGGCATCATGCCCGGCTTCCTGGCGCACGAGTGCACAACTGCTACACGACTCTCCAGTTTCACATCCCCGCCTGCCGCCTCCCTCCCTCCCCCCCACCCCTTCCCCCCCCCCCAGGGTCTCCGCTGGCTGGCGGGTCTGCACGACGCGGGTCTGAACGGCATCCTGGCGGACGACATGGGGCTGGGCAAGACGGTGCAGGTCATCGCACTCATCACCTACCTGGTGCAGGTGAGGGGAAACAAGAATCTTTTCGAAGTCGGGGGGCCGGCTGCTGATCAGACCCATCCCTCTCTCCCTCCCTCCCTCCCTCCCTCCCTCCCTCCCTCCCTCCCTCCCTCTCTCCCTCCCTCTCTCCCTCCCTCTCTCCCTCCCTCTCTCCCTCCCTCTCTCCCTCCCTCTCTCCCTCCCTCTCACCCTTTCCTCACGGCGTGAATGAACCTACCGGCACTTTCCCCCCTCCCTCTATCTCCCTCCCCCCTCCTTCGCCCCCTCCAGGTCCGCGGCGAGCGGCGGCCCTTCCTCATTTCCGCGCCCTCCTCCGTGCTCCCCAACTGGGCCTCCGAGCTGGCCCGCTGGGCACCCGGGCTGCGGGTGCTGGACTACCGCGGGTCGCCGGAGCGGCGGGAGCAGCTATGGGCGGAGCAGGTGAGGGGGGGGTGGGGAGGAAGAGGCGGGGCGGGTAAGGAAGAGGCCGGCATGAACCGGTAGCTTGTTGCGCGTTCGTCACCGTACTGGTACCCCTTCTGCGTTCTTTCCTCCTGAACCCTCAACCTCACCACCACGTGGTCCCGCTCCTGTCACAGGTCCTAGGCGCCACTCGCCGCACCCCCTCCTCCTCCTCCTCCTCCTCCTCCCCCGCCTCCCCTCCCTTCCACGTGCTGCTCACCAGCTACGACTTCCTGATGGGCCGCTCCGACCGCCCGCGCCTGGCCCGCCTGCGCTACTGCCACATCATAGTGGACGAGGGGCACCGGCTGAAGAACGCGGGCTGCAAGCTGAACTCGGAGCTGAAACACTACCGCGCGGCGAGCAGGCTGCTGCTGACGGGTGGGGGGTGCGCGGGATTTTCGGGGAAGGAATGCGGGGGTTTGCGGGGGGGCCGGGGGGGGGGCGGGGAAGGAATGTGGGAGCAAGTTGGGGGTGTGGAAGGCAGCACACTCCCCTTCCTCCTCTCTCCTCCCTTACATCCTAACTCTCCTCCGTCCTCCCCGGCCCTTAATATCCCCCTCCCCCACCTCCCTCTCCAGGCACCCCACTCCAGAACCGACTGGACGAGCTCTGGTCGCTGCTCAACTTCCTGATGCCCTCCCTGTTCGACAGCGGGGAGGACTTCTCCGCCTGGTTCGCCGCCCCCCTGGAGGCGCTGCGGGGGGCGGGAGGGTGCGGCAGCGCGGAGGGGGATGTGGCGGCGCTGAGCCAGGAGGAGTACCTGCTGGTCACCAGCAGGCTGCACCAGGTGCAGGGGGGGAGGGAAGTCAGCCCAATAGCGCTTCGTTGTCCTCCTTATTATTATTCCTGTTAATCCCATGACGCCAGGCCCATGAAGATGGCGCTCGCACACATGCTGTGTACCTATTGACAGCAACAACAGCAAGGGTAGTATACGCTGGCTATTACTATTCGACATGCTGTGTATTCCTGTAGTCAGGCTAATCACCCGCCATCCCCTTTATCCCTCCCACGCCTGCCTTACTCCCATCCTCCCCACCTCACCTCACTCTCCTTGCTTCCTCGCCCCCCCTCTTCTTCTCCCATCCAGGTCCTGCGTCCCTTCATGCTGCGGCGGCTCAAGGAGAGCGTGGCCTCCGAGCTGCCCGCAAAGCGCGAAGTGGTCCTCACCGCCCCCCTGGCGCCCTACCAGGCAGCCCTGATCGACATTGTGAAGCACGGATTTCAGCGGGCATCCGCATCCGCAGCAGCCGCGGGAGGGCAGGCGGGCGGCGGCAGCAGCAGTGCCACTGCGGTGAACCGAGCGGTGAACAACACCGTCATGGAGATGCGCAACATCTGCAACCACCCCTTCATCAGGTACGTGCGTGCGTGGCGTACCTCGGGTGCCCGGGACAGGCCGCCATCCCACGGGCAATTCGACCCACGGTCCGCACCCATACACCGCCTTTCCCTCCAGACTCCAGGCTCTGCCCCAGGCATCTACCACGAGCCTCCGGTCTCCCCTCTCGTCCGTTAACTCCCGGACCAACCTGGTAATCCTCCAATCCCTTACCCTGGCTTACCCTGGTGGTTTTGGTACATCTGTGCCCCCCCTCCTCCAGCAAGCTGCACCCCGAGGGCGGCGAGTTCTCCCTCCCCCCCGCCGCCCAGCGCCACTGCGGCTTGCCACCCCTCGTCAGCCTGTCAGGCAAGATGGAGCTGCTGGACAGGCTGCTGGTGAGGCTCGCCGGACCCATGGGTCACCAGTCAGCCGCAGGCGCCGCCGCAGCCGCCGCAAGCGCCAACGGGAGCAGCGGCAGCGGTGACGGCAGACCCGTGGGTCGTTTCCGTCACAAGGTGTTGCTGTTCGCCACTATGACCCGGGCGTTGGACATGGTTGAGGAGTACCTGGAGTGGCGGGGCTGGGAGAGCGCGCGGCTGGATGGCAGTACGGCAGCGGCCGAGCGGGGGGAGCTGATTGCGGAGTTCAACAAGCCTGGTGAGGAGGAGGAATTGAGTAGTGGTGGAAGGGAACGCTGTCCCTTCTCCTCCTCGTCCTCTTCCTCACGGGGACGTGCCTGCTCCTTGGCGCTCTGACGCCCTTGGATTCCCCACCCTCGCTCACCCAACCCCTCTCGCCCCACCCCTCTCTCCCCACCCACTGCAACCCTGTCCATGCAGACTCCTCCATCTTCGTCTTCCTGCTCAGCCTCAAGGCGGGAGGTGTGGGACTCAACCTGCAGGTGCGCAGGCAGGCTGCCGGCTGTGCTGTGCTGTGCTGTGCTGTGCTGTGTCCCCCCCCCCCCCATGTCTGCTGTGCTTGCCCTCTCCTATCCTTCCAGTTACGTTTCCCCACTTCTTGAAATCCTTCGTCCCTCATATCTCTGACCCCAGGCTGCTGACACGGTCATCCTGTACGACACGGATTGGAACCCGCAGCTAGACCTGCAGGTGGGGGGGGCGGGGGGGTGGGGGGAGGATGGCATGTGTTTTGGTTGGGGCAGAGCAGGGGGAGACCAGATCGCAGGAGGCGACCAGGCAGGGAAGCGCCTCATGAACTAACATAGTCTGACATGGAAGGGGAACTACCATACAACCCTGGGCCCCTGCCCCCTATCCAAACGCCATTTCCTTCCTTCCCTCCGACCCCATCCCACCCCTCCCCTCACCCCTTCTCGTCCCTCAGGCCCAGGCTCGCGCGCACCGCATCGGTCAGGCTCGTGAGGTCCGCGTGTTCCGGCTGCTGACGGGCGGCGGCAGCATCGAGCAGCACATCGCGGGGGTGGCGGAGGAGAAGCGCAAGTTCGCGGATAGCAGCATCACGGGTAGGAGGGGGAAAGAGGAAAGGGAGGAGGCAGCTGAGGAGAGGGCTACGAAGGAAGGTCGGAGCAGGGGCAGGACCTGATTCTGCATGAATTGAAGGCTGCTGCAGTGGTGCTATTCCTAAAATTGTTATCACGAAGTGAGCCTCACGTAGTCTAGCTGGCATCCATCCTTGCAAGGAAGCTGCCTGCCTTCCCTCCCAGCAGCTCGTGCCCTTTCTGCCCGTTCAATCTACGCCGAATGTTCCTGCATCCAAAACGTGTCCTTCCGCCCCTTTTCCCTTCCGTGCCTCCCTCCGTGCCTCCCTAGGCGGCTTCTTCGACGGCAAGACCAGTGCCGAGGAGCGCCGACAGTACCTGCTCAACATCCTCGCAAACACCAACACCAGCAACAACGGTTCCAACGGTAACACCAACGGAAGCAACGACGCCGGTGGTGGTGGTGAGGAGGGTGCTGGTGCCGCGTCGGCTGCGGCGGGCATGTTGAGTGACGCGGAGTTGAACCGTCTGGTGGCCCGTGGGCCGGAGGAGCTGGCGTTGTTGGAGGCGGAGGACGAGCGACGGCGGCGAGCGGCGGAGGCGGCGGGCGTGGTGGCGGGGCCGGAGGGGCTGAGCGGCTATGGAGTCGGAGGTGAGTGGAGAGGGGCGCGCATGGATTGCGCGGTGACCTGTGTCTTAGTCTTGGGTAACCTAGTATTCCTGAGAGATCATTAGCTTTGTTTCCGTACTTTCTTTACCGTACAACTCGCTTAAAACGTCAACTTGGCCAATGCGTACCGCTCTCGCTGCCCCCCACAGGTACCCCCACCAGCCGCTACAGCCGCCTGCTTCCCCCCTCTCTGTGCGGGCCGCTGGCGTCCCTCGCCATGGAGGCCAACCGGCCCAAGGACCCGGATGAGGGCAAGGTGTTCGGACGCGGCATGCGCAGGGTCAACGCGGAGTCGTCAGCAGCCAGTAGCGGCGGCAGCGGCGCCGGAGGTGGCGGCGGCAGTGTGACTCGCTCCGGCGGCGGCAAGGCGGCGGTCACGAGTGGCGACGCCGACGGCGGCGGCGCCGCTGGCGGCGGCAGGAACAGGAAAAGCGACGCTGGCACTGCGGATGGCAAGGGTACGGCGGCTGCAAGGCCGCCCAAGGCGCCTGCGGTAACACCGGCTCAAGCGCCGGCACCTGCAAAGGCGAAGGCTGCCGTACGAGCATCGTTACCAGCAGCAGCCTCATCACGTCCCGCTGTGCAGCAGCAGGCGGCAGCGGCGCCCAAGCCACCCCAAGAGACGGTGGCGGAGGCGGAGGAGGAGGCGGAGGTTGGTGATTCGGAGGCCGTACCTCCGACTTCAGATGCAACGCAGGCGGCATCGGCCGGGCGCGCTGGTTCGGCCGCTGCTGACGTGGTGACAGCGGAGGCGGCTGCTACGGCGGCTGAGGCAGCGCAGGCCGAGGTGAAGGCAGCAGCCGTTTCAGAAGGGCAGGAGGCGCCAGCGGAGTTAGCCGCGGTGATGGCTGCTGGCACCGCCGAAGCAGCAGAGGCGGCGGCCCAGCCTCCGAGCGCAGTGGAGGCGGCAGCGGCCTTACCGCTGCCGGCACTGGTGCAAGCTGCAGCAGCGGTAGGAGGAGGAGTGGAGCTGGGTGGGGCAGTGGCGGCATCAGCAGCGGCGGCTGAGGAGGGAGACCTGACCCAACCCGCGGGAGGAGGAGGAGCCACTCGGGCTGATGCGCCGCAGGTTGGTGCCGGTGGTGCAGAGGACCTAGCAGCTGATGAGGACTCAGCAAAGGCATTGGCACCAGCAGCAGCAGCAGCGGCAGCAGCAGCGGCAGCAGCAGCGGAGGCACTGGGCGCTGTTGAGACCTTCGGGCCAGCATGTGAACGGGGCCTGCCCTTGGCTGCGTCTCTGGTAGTGGCAGCTCCAGCTCTTGTTGAGGCGGGTCCTGCAGCATCAGCCGACGCCATTGCGAATGCCGCGCATGATCAGCCGGGGCAGCATGGGAACGACGAGCCGCAAGAACGGGATGCCAACCCTGCTGCTGTCGCCGGGGCCGCTGCTGTCGCCACCGACGCCGCGGATGCCGTTGGCAGCACTAGCAACGGCATGGGAACAGCTCCGACGATGGCGGTAGCGGATGACGCGCCCCGCTACCTCCTTAAGCCTGAGCAAAAGCCGACGGAGGACGCGACAGCGGCTGTGGTTACGGATGCGGCTAAGACAGCTGCTGCGACGTTACCGGCGGTGGAGGAGAGTCAGGAGAGGGAGTATGCAGGCGCTCGCGAGGCGGCTGGCAGCGGCGATGGCCTTGGAAGTGCTGCGGAGACGGCTGCTGCTCCACAAGCGCTGTCCAAGCGCAGGGGCAGGTCATTAAAGCAGAAGCCAGATGCAGAGACGGCAGCGGATAAGACGGATGAAGGACAGCATAAGGGTTGGGAGGATGGGGAGGAGGAGGGAGATGAAGGTGGAGCTGCGAAGCGGCCGCGGCTGGGCGCTGCAGCGATAGCGGAAGAGGAGGCGTTCGTCGGAGCCAAGGGCCTGGTGGGTGGGAGGGTTCTAGTTCCAGTCGTTGAAATCATGTTTCATGTCGCTTACCTCTCACTGCTTGCTCGCCAAAGTAATACTGTTAATATGAAAATGTAAAATTAGCATTAAGCTGAAAAAGAGAGTTATCAATGTTTCGGAGAAAAAAGTAAAAACTGGCTGCGGCAGGGTTCGAACCTGCGCCCTTTCGGATAGGAGCCTTAATCCTACGCCTTAGACCACTCGGCCACGCAACCATGCAAGACAATTGATTTTGTAGTTATAAGTAGGCATATTTACCGAGTACGGCATTGCCCCGTCGCCCCCGCGCAGGTTTCCTGGGGCCGCGAGGGCACCTTCAAGGGCACCATCACGCGCTACGACCCCCGGCGCGCGAGGCTCAAGTGGCTGATGACCTACGAGGACGGCGACGAGGAGTGGGGCGCTGTCACAGAGGACCGCACCGGCTGGCGAGTGCATGGGGGGCTGCGCAGCATCAAGTGGACGCGCAAGCCGCCTCAGCAACCCAAGTCAACGGCTGTGCCTGCAAAGGCGAAGTCGACGGCGACACACGACGACGCAGCAGCAGCGACGGCCGAGGGACTCCATGCAGGAAACGTCGGCCGAGCGGCGCCAGCGGCAGCACAGCAGGCGCCAGTCCTTGCTGCTGCATGCCAGAGGCCCTTTGCTCCCCAAGCGGCAGATGCAGAAGCGGCAGTTGTGGCCGCACGGTCGGATGCCGCTGCGACGGCTCCTTCGTCCGGTGCGGGTACGAGCCGTGGTAGGGATATAGATATGCAGCCGGTGGCGGCGGTTATTCCCAAGGAGCACGACGACGGCGCGGCAGGAGGCGCAGAGGGGGCATCAGCCATGCTAGGCGCAACAGGTGCAGCTGCAGCTACTGCGAATGGACTTGGCGCGGATACCACGATGGCTACCGTAACCGCTGACGTCCCGGCAGCAGCAGTTGCTTTTGATGAGCCACGTCTCGTCGTTCCTGATGACGTTGGCATGACCATAGCGGCGACCGGATCAGCAGTACCCGGACCGGCGGCGGTAGCTGAGGTGGCGGTGGCGGTGGCGGCCGTATGCAACACTGCAGTGATCGGCGCAGACGACCGTAGCGCTGACGTCGGCGCTGGCGCTGGCGAGGCAGCGGCAGGGGCAGATGCGGGCTTGCCGTCCCGCAGGCACAGGGGCTGTCTGCCAGAGCATACAGCGCCGGCGAATGCGCCAGCGCCGGCAAGTACGGCGGCAGCTGTGGAGGAGCGCCGTACGGAAGCTGCTGGGGCGGCTGATGCCGGCATGGCTGGCGGCAGCAAGAGCGCGGCGGTAGCCGGTTCGCCTCGCAAGCGCAGGGGCTGGCAGGCGAAGCGGCGGTCAACTGGGGCACATTCGGCTGCTTCGGAGGATGGCGACGATGACGAAGACCTCAGGAACGAAGAGGATAAGGAGGAGGATGACGCGTCAGGAGATGAGGATGGCAAGCCCGTGAAGCGAGCGCGGCTGAGTGCTGCGACCCTTGCGGGAGAGGAGGCTTTCGTTGGAGCTAAGGGCCTGGTGGGTTGGGGCTGTGGATGGGAGGCGTTGGTCCATGCGAAAGAAGCGAAGACTTGCCATCACAAGGCCCTCATCCGCCCAACCATCCGCATTTTTCCTGTTGGCATATTATATAATAATGCAATTTTAGTTCTTGTAGATAATACAACCTAGCATTCAACATACAGCAAAAAAATTAAGCTATGAAAAAGCAGAGAAACGAATCAAAACCTGGCTGCGGCAGGGTTCGAACCTGCGCCCTTTCGGATAGGAGCCTTAATCCTACGCCTTAGACCACTCGGCCACGCAACCATGCAAAGGAGACGATTTTGTAATTGTAAGTAGGCATACTTACGAAGTACGACATTGCCCGGTCGCCCCCGTGCAGGTTTCCTGGGGCGGCGAGGGCACCTTCAAGGGCACCATCACTCGCTACGACCCCCGGCGCGCGAGGCTCAAGTGGCTGATGACCTACGAGGATGGCGACGAGGAGTGGGGCGCCGTCACAGAGGGCCGCACCGGCTGGCGAGTGCATGGGGGGCTGCGCAGCATCAAGTGGACGCGCAAGCCTCCGCCTCCGCCGCAGCGACAGCTAAGCCAGCAACCACCAGCTCCGCAGCAGCAACAACCGCAGCCTCAACCCAGGCGCGCTGATGCCGCAACTGCAGCAGCGGTAACGGACGCTGCCGTACCGGCGGCTGTACCAGCGGCGGTACGACAGCCCAAGGCGGACCGGGAGCTGATGGCTGAGGAACAACCGTCAGCGGTCGGAGTGGGTTCGGAGGAGGCGGCTGCGACGCAGGATGCTGAGGGCTCTCCTAAGAAGCAGGGCTTGATGGGGTTGGAGCTGGAGGTAAGCTGCGTGCTACTTGAGGCGCTTCGTTGGACGTTCATGGGCGATGCCTGGACGCGTGCGGAAGACATGGCAAAGTCACATGGCCCAGTCGTGACTTGTCCTAACTTACGATGTCCTGACCCTAACAAACGGTGGTCTCTGCTCATGGCAGGTCGCCATCGGTCGTGACGGCAAGCCCCGCTCCGGAACCATTGTGGATGCTGACCCCAACCGTCCGCGCTTCAAGTGGTACCTGCGCTACAATGACGGTACGACACCCCCTGGCGAGTGGGGCTTCCTGGATTCCGCGCGGACCACATGGGTCACCCACGGCTACAAGCGCCGCGTGCTGTCGACCCGTGGGTCAGTGCCTGATGACGGCCCAGGCAGCGGCAGCCAGCCTGGAACCGCTGCCGCAAGCAGCCAGGGCGTCAGCGCGCGGGAAGAAGTTGCTTGTGCCGGCGGAAGCCAGCAGGGCCTGCTGGCCAGCAATGCCACGCAGCCAAGCCAGGGCCGAAATGCGGCAGCAGCAGCTGCTGCTGTGCACGCCAGCGGCAGTGCCCACGGCTCTGCCAACGGCGGCAATAACACCGCTGATGGCAGCAACGGCAGCGGCGGCGCTGCTGCATTGCCCAGTGCGCTTCCTGCCACTCGTCTGGCTCCAGGGAGCGGCGCTGGTGGCACGAGCTACCGATACATTGAACGGAAGAACAAGTCGTATCGCGCTCTTATCACCATGCCGTTCGGCAACGTCTGCGGCCCATATTACGACACTCCCGAGACCGCTGCCGCCGCCGCCGACTACTACAACTATAAGCTCCGCGGCACGTCTGCGCGCCTGAACCTGGGCCTCACGCCCGAGCAGCGGTTGGTGCTGGACCAGCTGAGTCTGGAGCAGCTGCAGGCCTACATCAAGGGGCGGGGGGACATACACAACCTGTCCAAGGCACTGCTGCAGTACCGGTAGTCACCGGTATTTGGAGCCAAATAAGGCAGGGTATTGGTAGCCGACTGAAGCAGGATGCGCAAGCAGCTTATGGACGAACATGGTGTCAATTCTGTAGGGAGGAAACGGTATGATCGAAGATGGGGGTTGTTGTTGCGAACCGAGGAAGTATGCATTCGGTCTGCAGCCTTGGGCAGCGGATCCCGCCTTAAAGGGTTGTCAGCATTAGCACACTAGCAGGGGTACGAGCTTGGCGAGAACCGCGAAGAATGCAGAAGCTGATGTAGGGTTGCATCACACACATGGGAGCCCCAGGCTAACCGTTAAGCAGGAGAACTGAAGAGCAGGTGTGTAGCGCATGTGGTGAGAGACGCATGGCTGGGTAGCCTCTCGGTTGGAGGTGGGGTTGAAATAACGCCTTGTCGCCTGCGTTGTTTATTGGCTTCTGTACCGATTGTACATTTGTCGACACGCCGGGTGCATTGATGCATGGTAGATTACAGTATCGTTAAGGGGGCACAGACGAAAATGGCAGCAGACCGCCAAGCAACACCCCGAGTGTTACACGCCGTTTGCCGCATCGATGATATGACAATCTAGCTCACAGTACGTTACCTCCCTTGTACAGTACATTCGTGGTACGGCAGGATTGGCAGCCAGGACCCGCTCGCAAGCATGCATCGAAAACTACTGCTATCGAGTGAAAACCCAGGAGGCTGCGGCTTTCAACATGACCTATGACATCCTGCCCCCACGCAAACATGCTGTGCGCCCACACCTATCTTGTGACACAACGGCCGCCTTCACCGATTACGGCCTAGCTAGCCGTCATTCGAACTGAATCATCCCCCACCAGCCCATCCCTACATTGCCTCCTGTCCAATCCCGTCCCTACACTTTTCCACGAGGGCACTAAAGCGTTGCGCAACAACGACAACAACAACTATTCTATTCAGCCCAATGACAACTAAGGATCCCACACCTCGCCGTTCACCAGCGCTCACGCTTACCGCTGCATGGCTACTGGCGTTGCTTCATCTCCTCGGGAGAGGCCCCAGCTCGCACCAACCACTAAACTCCCATAACTCGTAGAGCCGCCAAGGCGCCAACCCTCACAGGACACCCTTCCCACACCTTGACATTTTTCCCAGTTGTCCAGGACGTCCGGGTACGCCTTCCAAGTCCAGGACACCCCTTGACACGCCCGTCCTAATCAGGGCACGTCGCCACTCCTCCACACCATCACAACTCCATGTCCTGCTGCTGCTGCAGCTCCTCCCCCGCCAGCTGGTGTTGCGCAGGGTGCTGGTGGAGGTGATGGTGATGATGCTCCGACGCAAAACCCACCCCCACATCCGTCATCCCCGGCCCTAGACCCAAGTCCACGCCCATGCCCGCATCCTCCTCCCCAAACGCCAACCCCGACGGCATCGCACCGCCTCCCTCCAGCCCCGCATCCCCCCCCTCCACATGGCCTCTGCCGCCCTCGCCACCTTGCTGCTTCTGAGCAGCATGTTGCTGCTGAGCTCGCTGCATGGCTTGCAGCTGCTGTAGCTGCTGCAGCTGTAGCGCGTGGGCTTGAGCGTGGGGGTGTGCCGGGGCCTGGGGATGCGCTGCAACATGGGCGTGAGCCTGCAAGCGGTAGGCTTGCTGGAGCTGTGGGGCCAACTGACCGGCTGACGTGGCGGCTCCCATGCCAGCGCTACCGCCCGCTAATGCAAGCCGCCGGGCTTGTTCTAGGTAGAACTGCTGCTGCCGCTGACGTTGACGCAGGAGCTCTAGCTCTTGGGTGCTCTGTTGAGGGAGGTCCTCCTCCTGCGGTTGCTGCCGCTGTAGTTGCTGTTGTTGTTGTTTGAGCTGCTCCTGTTGCTGTCGCTGCAGCTGTTGCTGCTGCTCCAGCAGCTGTTGCCGAAGTTGCTGTTGCTGTTGTTGTTTGAGCAGCTCCTGTTGCTGTTGCTTTAGCAGCTCCTGTTGCTGTTGTTTGAGCTGCTCCTGTTGCTGTTGTTTGAGCTGCTCCTGTTGCTGCTGCCGTTGCTGCTCCTGCTGCCGTTGCTGCTCCTGCTGCCGTTGCTGCTCCTGCTGCCGTTGCTGCTCCTGCTGCCGTTGCTGCTCCTGCTCCTGCAGGTCTTGCAGCTGCTGCTGCTGGTGCGATGCAAGCCTTGGCAGCTCAACCTGCTCCTGCAGTTGCTGCGGCTGCTGCAGCTGTTGCTCTTGCTCTTGTTGTTCCTGCTGCAGGAGCTGTTGCTGTTGTTGCATCAGCAACTGCTGCATGGCTTGGTGCGCCTGCAGCTGCTGGTGCAACTGAATTCCGGCCGGGCCCGCGTACTGCAGCAGTGCCTTGGACAGGTCGTGTATGTCCCCCCGCCCCTTGATGTAGGCCTGCAGCTGCTCCAGACTCAGCTGGTCCAGCACCAGCCGCTGCTCGGGCGTGAGGCCCAGGTTCAGGTGCGCAGACGTGCCGCGGAGCTTGTAGTTGTAGTAGTCGGCGGCGGCGGCAGCGGCCTCGGGGGTGTCGTAGTAGGGGCTGCGGGGCAAAATGTAGGGATACAGCATGGTTTACCGTAGTTACCGGTATTGCTCGCATGGAAAGCTGCGGATGAGCCCTGGATGAACCCAAATGGAACAATAACTAGAGGACCAGCGACATGGTAATAAAGACGGCCAGTGGCCGAGGTCCTCTAGGAGGCCCTCAAGCCTCCTTACCTGATTATGGCGCATCCTTGGTGCGTGATCTGCGCGCGGCACATGCCGTTCCTGCGGAAAATATAGCGGTAGTCCGTGCCAGCGCTGCCGTAGCCACTGCCCGTGCCGCCGATCCAGTCGCTATCGCCATTCTCCGAGTTGCGGCGAGCAGGGCGACTGCCGCCGCCGCCGTTGCCAGCACCTCCGCTCCCCGCAGAGACCAGCTGTCCGCTGCCGCCGGGTGCGCCGATTGCGGCGCCGACTGCGGCAGCGGCGGCGGCGGCGGCGCCGCCGCCGCCGACGGCGGCTGGCGACGCCCTGGCGGCAGAAGAGCGACGACTCGCGCCCTTGCCCTTGGGTAGTGCCGCCGGCGGCCGCGACGTCCATGTGATCGGTCGGATCGTGCCATACACTCGCAGCGTCGACAGGTCGTCGGCGAACGTGCCCCACTCCTGGTTGCCGTCATTGTAGCGGATCAGCCAGCGGAGACGCGGTTTTTTGGGATCGTACGACAGAACGCGGCCCCGCTGCCTGCCGTCCGGCACCCGGTCAACCTCGATTTCCAAGCCCACCACGCCTTCTGGGTTCGCAACCGGCGACACGGGTCCAACGTTGACCGGCGCGTCAGCCGGCTCGCCTGCCGCGGCGCCCTCGCCGCCGGCAGCTTGTGACGACGGCGCCGCCGCCGCCGATCCGTACGACAATCCCAGTGTGGCGACAGGCTGTCGTACGTACGTCACTCCGGGCATCGCCCCAGTCTCGCCGCCGGGTGTGAGCTCCACTTTGACCCGCTTGACCTGAGGCACGCCGCTGCCCCCCGCGGCCTCACCACCGCCGCCGCCGGCGTCAGCAGTGGTGGCGGCTTCGCCGTCGGCGGGCTGGCTCGGTGCGCCGTCAGCCGGAGTTGCTGCGGCGGTCGGGGAGTGTTGTACCAGGATCACATGACCACCAGCGGCGGCGATCTCAGCCTGTCGGGCCTCCCGCGCTGCCGCCGCCGCTGCCTTAGCCTCCCGCCGCGCCCGCTTGCCGAGCGTTAGCAGCGCCGATGCCACGGACTGCTCGTCAATGAAGCCCGGTCGCCGCTTCCGGGTCGGCGACTGCACGCCGGCGGCCGCCGCCGCCGCCGCGGCGGCAGCAAGGAAGTACGACGCCGGAAGTACGGGCACGCCCTCTGACGCCAGGATGGTACGGCGGTATCCGTGGCACAGCCATGCGGTGCGGTCGTCACTCAGGGTGCCCCACTCGCCCTCCACAACAATGCCGGCAGCGGCTGTGCCGGCGTCAGCAGAGGGCTCCACAGCGGCGGCATCTGCGGCCGCCGCGGCCGCCGGGTTGCTAGCCTCAGCCGCCGCTGCCGCCGCCGGGGGTTTCCCCTCGGCGGCTTGGGATGCGGCGTCGGCGTTAGCCAGGGCTGCCGCCGCAGCTTCACCCTCGGTGGCGGCTCCGGCCCCTGCTGCCGCCGCCGCCGCTGCATAGGGAGCTGTGCCCGTGGCCGTGGCTGTGGGAGCCGCCCCGTCGGCAGGAGCCGCTGTGGCGGCGCCCTCCGCAGCAGCCGCTGCACTGCCCCCAGCTGCGGCGGGTGTAACGCCCACCGGCAGCACCTCTGCGTCGTACACGAGGCGCCATTTGTAGCGCGGGCGGTTGGGCTCGTAGTCCGTGATGGTGCCGCTGCGACGAGCGCCGCCTCGGCCCACGGTAACCTGCGATATGGGGTGGTAGGTGGACAACAGGGGTAAGTACTCCTAGGTAGGTGGCCAAAACGGGTGCGCAGGTGAGGTGAGCCTTCCTAGGAGGCATGCAAGCTGGATCGCTGGTTCCAAGCGACGAATGCATGGGGCGGCAATGACGGCAAACCGACAACGTATGTGGAGGTACGGCACACCGCCTCGGAAGTACGGAACACAGAAGTGAGCTCTTCACCACCGCAACCCCTTCCTACTCCCCCTCCTGCCACCCGCCACCCACCCCCCGGCATCCCCACTCCCAACCGGAACCCACCAGCAGCCGAGCCCCAATCAGGTTCGTCCCCAGCTCCTCCACCGGCTCGACCACCAGGTCCGACGTGTCAATACCCAGCTCCGAAACCACCTCGGGATTGCCGCCGTACATCATGGCAACCGCCGCCGTCGCCGCCGTCAGCAACGCGGCGTCGACCTCGGGGTCGATATCAGGGTTGCCGCCGCTGCCGCCGCCACCCTCGGTCTTCACCTGTACCGAGCCCGACGGAGCGTCGCCGTCTGCCGTACCAACCCCCCCAGGCGACGCCTCCGCATCCTCAGGCATCAACTCCGGCCCGCAATCCTCGCCACCCTCGTCCACATCCATGGCATCTCCACCAGCAGCCGCACCCCCAGCAGCCGCAGCAGCAGCTCGGTCTCCCACACTCGGCGTCGCCTGCAGCACCTGGCTTCCAAACCCTGGCGACACCGCCCTCGCCGCCATTCCAGCTGCCGTACTGGGTGAATGCAGCGGAGGCGGCGGCTCCGCTGGTTTCGGCTTGCGGTCTGGAACCCCCGCAAGCGCTGTGATGTTGCGTTTGTAGCCGTGCGCCAGCCACAGCGACTGATCCTCACTGAGCATGCCCCACTCGGCCATGCCGCCGTGCGCCGGCTCGCCCGCCGCGTCAAAGGTAAGCCGCCAGCGGTATTTGGGGCGGTTGGCGTCGTACTCTGTGATGGTTCCGGTGCGCTTGTGGCCCTGGCCGCGACCCACCGTTATCTGCGGTTAGGATAAGGGGTTAAAGTTGTAAGAGTCCTTAGGAGGGACGACGACGACATGGCAGCAGTGACGATGTTGGTGATGATGTTGCCACCATTGCTTGGTGCAACGTGTAACGTGTAAAACGTTCCAGACACAACGTTGCAGTACGCAGCCCGCAGATGTAAACCATGTTCTCGACCCCTGCTCTCCGCCCTCCACTCGTCAACCCCAACTGCCCCTCCTGACAAGCCATCAATCCCTCCCCAGCCCTCACACCTTCCCCCAAACGGCCCCCTCCTCCCCAGCCGCCTCCCCCCCTCCTCACCGTAATCTTGGCGCCAACCAGCGTGGCTCCGTACTCATCCGGCACCCCCGCCATCGCCTGACTGCTCACCCGCTCCGGCTTGGCAGGCAGCCCCAACGCACCCAACCCCAGCCCGCCCTTGGCCCCCGTGGCTGCCGCTGCGAAACCCGCTGCCGAGCCGTACCCGCCCCGCATGTTACTCAGCGCCATCACAGGCAGCCGGTACTTGCCGTCAGGACACGGCTCCGAAGCCGATATGAGGTACAGCAGACCCAGGCCGGTACGGCCAAAGGGGCCCTTACGCGGAGTGAAGCCGCCTGCGGCGGCGGCAGCCGCCGCAGCGGTGGGCTTGGGCGGCGCTACAGGCAGCAGACCGCCCACGCCGCCGTTGACTGACAGCACGGGACGCTTGTAGCCGTGTGTGTGCCAGGTGGTCTTCTCATCGTCCAGGCAGCCCCACTCGCCGCTGCCGCCGTACGCGGGCTCCGCGTAGCCGATGTAGCGCACGTACCACTTGTAGCGAGGGCGGTTGGGGTCGAAGTCGACGATGGTGCCCAGGCGGGTCTGGCCATCGCGACCCACAGCAACCTGCACAGGCATTGGAGATGAGGGCGGAGGGTGAGGGGCGGTGATCAGGGAAGGAAGGACTCCTTGCCAACACAAACCATGACCGTAGACCAATGGAAGTGGCGTGATATGGCCAAGTGTGGGTGTTCTGGCCGACTGGCGAACCCGGCAGCGTGGCACCTGCTCAACTTCCTTTCCCCTCACAGCTCCTCTCTGCCTTCTCCTACCTAGGCTTCCCCTTGCTAGCTACCACCCGCTAGCTCCCGCCCTTACCTCTTAGCCCCCCCCTTAGCTCCTAGCCCCCGCCCTTACCTCAATCTCTGCGTTCATGAAGTTCACGATGAAGCCCTGTGCGGGCGGCGGCGACGCCACCTGCCGCTGAGCGCTAGCCGGCGCCGGAACCGCGTCCGCCGCCGCCGCCGCCACATTGAGCGGGTCGGTGGGCGGCGGCGGCTGCCCCACCCATGCCACCGGTCGCAGCCCCCCGTGCACTCGCCAGCCGGTGCGGTCCTCTGTGACGGCGCCCCACTCCTCGTCGCCGTCCTCGTACGACATGAGCCACATGTGGCGGGAGCGGCTGGGGTCGAAGCGCGTGATGGTGCCGCGGTAGGTGCCGTCGCGGCCCCAGGAAACCTGGGGGGAGGGGGGGAAGGAGGTGGGGAGGAGGGAGAGGTAAGGTGGCTTGGGTTGCGGAGAAGAGCCACAGGACGGGGTCATTCCCAATGGACCGGCTACGTACACTAACACGGTCGAACACACAGACCATTTCCTCCTTGCCTCAGGCCTCGGTACCGCTCTTCCCCCCACCCCTCTAATGAAGACCCCTTCTTGCACCTGCCTTCGCTCTTCCACCTCCCTTCCCCCTTCCCCCGCCTCCCCCCTCCCGCCTCCCACCCACCAGTCCCTCCAGCCCGATGAACGCCTCCCCCTCCGCCAGCGCCGCCGCACTCAGCCGCACTCGCTTTACCGGCCTGCCGTCCTCCCCCATCACAATCTCCTCGCCCTCCCCCACATGGCCGATGTCACCGGACGCAAACTCGTCCGGCGGCAGCTCCAGGTCTTCCGGCTTGAACTCCATCTTGGGGAACTCAATACCAATGTCCAGGTCGTTCGGGTCCACATCCTTGTAGATGTAATCCTCGTCATCTGCCCACAGACCGGGCGCATCCAGCTCAGCAGCGGTCCCCGCCGTGCCGGCGGCGGCGGCAACAGCGCCGTCGCCAGCCTCCGCTGCCCCTGCTTGCTTCTTTGATTTCTTGCGACTGCGGCTCTTCACTCCCGGCATGACGATGCCACTACCATCCTCGTCCTCGTCATCCTCATCACTGTTGCTGCTGCGCTCCTCCTCCTCCTCCTGCTGCTCCTGCTCGTCCTCTCCCTCACTGCCGGTACGGCCCATGCCGTACGTGCCGCTGCCGCCAACCTCCACGCTGGCATCACGACTGGCGGCGGCAGCATTGTACGACAGCGGCGCGCCTGCTCCTGGAACCACTGCCGCCGCCGCCGCTGCGGTCGCTGCAGCGGCCTCGGCGTCCGCCGCTGCTTCCGCGGGTTGCACCAGCAGGGCCCCAGGAGCGTCGTGGAGGGCTCCCTGTGTTACACCTGGTAGACCCGCTGCTGCAGCAGTTGGCAAGGCAACACCCGCCGGAGGAGGAGGCAATGCGTCAGGAGGCGCAGCAGCCGCCGCTGCGGAGCCCATGTCTACCATGTCCTCCTCCTCGTCGTCCTCCTCATAACCGCCATCGGCCTCCGGATCCGGTTCGGGCTCCGACAGGTCCGGCTCCGAATCCAGATCCGGCAGGTCTAGGTCCATGTCCATCTGCTTGCTCTTGCCCTTGCCCTTACCGCTGGAGGCTGACCGCCGCAGGCCCTGACTGCCGGGCGACGTCGCCGCCAGCCCGGGAGTCGCCGCCGTCAGCGCCGCCGCCGCCGACGGCGGGTCCGGCGAGCCGGCGGTATCCACCTGCATGGGCGACACACCGCCACCTCCGCCGCCAGCTCCCGTTGCGCCTCCACTGCCGCCACCGGTTGAAGGCACTACCCCGCCGTCATCAGCCCCTTCATCATTACCCGCAGCAGCAACAGCCGCATCACGGTTAGCATCATCGCGGTGTTCGTCTGCCGTACCGTCATCGTCGACAGCGCTGCAAGGACCGTTGTCGTTGCCGTTCCCGACGGCAGCCGCCTCCGTTAGGGGTGCCGTACCAGCACGCGCGCTGGCGGAAGGCACAGCAGAACCGCCGTGAGGGTTAGATGTACGGCAACGGGCCCCAGCCACACCATCCCTCGCAGCACCCTCGGCTGAAAGGGGAAGCGTGGAAACCCCACATGGGTTTGAGGATGAGGTATCGCCACTGCCTGGCATGGCGGGATCGTTGACCCTGCGCATGCCCCTTCCAAACACCTTGCCCTCGTCTGGGTCCTTGGGCCGGTTGGCCTCCATGGCGAGGGACGCCAGCGGCCCGCACAGAGAGTGCGGAAGCAGGCGGCTGCGGCAAACCGCAAGGGGCCACAGGTGGGTGCAGCCTTGTAAGGAAAGGTTGTCGCAAGGGCGATATGCCTTTCAAGGTAGTGTGCCAGGAAGACAGCAGGTCTGCCCTTTAAGGACTGCGAGGAATGTGCCGTATGAGCGTGTGTCACCTAAAGTAGCACATCCGCACTGTAGCTTTGCCGTTAGGTGAGTTATTGCCTTGACTAAGGCGATCACGTCTTGTAGTGTGAGGTCGTAGACACGGCAAGCACTGTTTTGAGCCAGGCCAAGCCCTGAAGCGTACGTCACCCTCCGCCGCACTCGAGCGCACCTTGCACCTGCCATCCCGTTAACCCACCTGTCAGTCAGCAGCACGCCCGCCGCTACCTCCCGTCGCTTCCGCTCCTCCTTTGGCTACACCTCCTAATGCGCTTGCGCTGTGTCTTGCTGCCTCTACCGCTCGCGATCCTAGTTGCGCATTGCCCTGTGGCGCCACAGGCAGCAGGGACGCTGCCGCTGCTGCTGCTTCTGATCTCGCGTCAAACGCAGCTTTTCCGATGTGCTGCAAGCTTGGCACTCTGAAGGAAACCAGGCATGGGAAAAGGGAAAGATTGGCAGGCAGTGATGAGTGCCGGTCAAAAAGCTGTGTTAACTGGTTGCGAGCCTGAGCGACACACCGTGCAGACTGCAGGTTGCAAGGTCCCGCATAAGAACAGGTGCTCCGAACAGAAACCCCTACAGCCAAAATCTTCGCACCCAACATGTTGGGCCAACAAGCTTGCGGGGAAGGGGTCACGAAGGGTGCAGGTCTACACACGCAGGACCAGCCCGATACCTAGGGCTACTACTACCCCGGGGATTGCCGCCGAACTTTGATAACATGCTTCAACGCCTTCAACACAAAGGCAACGCGGAGTGGACCCCAGGGGGACCTCCGGCTGTCCCAATACCAGCCCGGCCCCTAAGCCAAACCGCGCCCAAGGTCGCGACTCCTGCAGGTCTTAACATCCCTCGCATGGCCCAGTTCCCATCACCCTGAGGTCCTACAATGTATACCCTGAGAAACGTGGTAGCGGCGGGGCCGCGGAGGCGCGCGGGGAAAGCCATACCTGCAAGTCCTGCTCCGGGGTACCGAAGACCAAATAGCTCCGTCCTCCTGCGCGGGATGCCAGAGAAGTTATTGTATTTCTTATGATATTTGAAGGGAGAGTGTCCACTGGGGGGCTGAACGCTGGTCGTGGCGCGGGCGCGATGACGCTGCGCTTTCGCACCCCCGGAGAGAAAAGTGACCTTCAAGAGGGCGGGGCTCACCTGTGTATAGAAGTTTAATCTACCCGTATTTTGGCAAAGTTTTGTGCGAATATGGGAGAGTCTGCGCAAGGGGCGATTGCGGGGTGGGGGAAAGCGGGTAATTGCGGGGCGGCCGAAGACAGGCTCCAGGGTCTCCGTTCACTCACCCAAGTCTCTCAAGAAGTCCTTCTCCATAACATAAACTATATTGGGGTACACCAATGAGGCTAAATACAGCAGTCAGCGGAAGAGGTCCTCCTGACGACCATCGCGCCCCCGATGAGCTTCCTAAACTTAGCCCACCGGGCGCCAAACGTTCCTTGTGATCTGTGGATATATGGAAAACCCCTAGACAGCAAGGTGGTGTTCACTTTATGCTTCTAGGCAGCTTCAATGATTTGTTAGGATGTTGGGAGGTCTTTTGTCGAAAGCATGTGACTATTCACCTGTTGTGAATCTACAGCAGGATAAGTATCCCGGGCTCAACAGCATTTCAGAAGTTCAAATGCAGCTTTCGGGGACCAAGAAAGCTGGGCGAGCAAGCCCCTGTGTGACCAGCGGCATCTTACTGACTGTGAGAATGTTGATTACCGCATGTACTGGGCCCATAGGTCCACCTGTATGCTTATCCACGTGGGCCTCTTTCCATTCCCGTCACCATCCCTGGAAGTGCAACTCCTTTGCCGTGTGCTGATCAGGAACATAAGATAGCGCATGCGCTTGCAATAGCATATACCCATTCAACGGGAGATCTCAGCCTATTGGGTCCACCCGGCGCACATGGTGTATGGGTGGGCGCTCAATGCAATACCGACGGTGGGCAAGTCGGCTTTCTAAGCCAGCGAGCTCATGAGGGTGCTGGGTACCAATCCCCCGAAACCCTGTTGTTCCGGATATGAAGCGGCCTGGACGTCAGGGCGCCACGCAACATAAGGCTGTTCAGGCAGGCGCTCTCTTGCCAACAGCCCTGGCTCATTTGCTTCCTCCTTAACAAGTCGCTGCATACCGCCTGACTAGGTGCTACCTATGCAGTATCTGGTGTCGTTTGGCCACCACGCACCCTTGGCCGCCAAAGGCACATGTAGCGTCGCACTAAGACCTTTGCCTCTGCGCTTCAACGAAACGCTGCTGCTTAGGAAGTGCGACATATGGTAAATTTGTCCAAATGGGATTTGTGCTTGCTTATACAGCTAAAAGGCCCATGCAGCATGGATGGTCCCGCCGGGTCGTTTCCGTGCGGCAGTTCGAAAAGCCCTGTCATTGCCGAAAGCAGTCATGAAGCACCACATGCATTCTTAGTTGCTGCTTTTCCTGGACACAAAAAACAAACGAATTGAAGAACCCCCCCGCCAGACAGACGCGCCGCTGCGGTCCTTGCAGCACATTGCGCTCGTAGCCGTCGCAGCAGCGCATTTTAGCCTAGCGCAATGCCGTTAACACCATCAGAGCTGGACGGCTACGTGCCGAGTGTCCTGGAAAGGCTCCGAGGGGCCGCGCAGGAAGCGGGCGCAGCTTCGGGACCGCAGCTGGAGCTCGACAAGCTAAGCAAGGAGCAGCTTAACGACTTATCAAAGGTGCTTACAGACACCAGACAGGCAGCCGTAAGCGTTAGCGGCTTTCTTTTGCGCTTTGCCAGCACCACGACTTTATCTTCGGACGTTCGGAGGTTGTGTCGGTCCTCCTGTCCAAGTCGATAACCTGCGCGACTGGTGATGGTATTCAAGATCGGATGGTTAAGCATTTGCACTACGTCGGCGTGGCTTCCAATGCAGCATCCGTGACTGGCAGCTTGCTCAGCCAGCCTTCGACAGCCGCCTCTGAAGCAGTGACGGCTGCCGTACCGCTAGTTACAGCTAAAAGGCAGCAGCAATCTGGACAGAGATCACAGCACTGGAACCATCGTGCGCCACGTATGCAAGGGCCACAGGAAACGCTGGCAGCCCCCATCATTCCAACCCTCAGCACCTACACCACCATGCAAATCTCCATGCCCTACTTGCCACCCCAAACCACGACACTACTCCCGCTTTCACTGTCAACACTGGACAACAGAAACACGCTCCCCTGGAACCAGGGCTTCGTAGCCACCGCAGGAGCCGCCGCGTTCCGTTTGCCCTGCCCCGAATCACAGCGGCCTCTCCGCATTGGGCGGCACCAGCGGCGGCAGCTTCACATCCCGCACCCGGCTGCTGCTGATGCTGCCGTCAGCCGCCTTGTCGATCACTGTGAGGGCCTGCGGGGTGTAGGTATGTGTGTTGAGAAAACTGGTCGCGAGTCGGAACGTACTGGATTATCGGAAGATGATGTCCCCAAGGAAAGCAGATGCGCACGGGAAGGGAGTGCGCGGGACACACACAAAGAGACAGGCAAAGCTTCATGAGCATGCGCTGGTATTAAGAAAAGTGGAGCTGCAACTCTCCAAGCCTTGCAAGCAACCCTCCCCTCGTACGCCTCTTCATCCGCGATCCGCACTTTACCTCCTCACAGTACAACACACACAATCATCCGCATTCTCTCGTACTGTCGTACCCCTGTCGTATCCCCGCTGTCGTACCCCCGCTGTCGTACCCCCGCTGTCGTATCCCCGCTGTCGTATCCCCGCTGTCGTATCCCCGCTGTCGTACCCCCTGTCGTACCTGCATGGCCACCGGCGGCCCCAGCGGCAGCACCATGCGCCCCCCCGGCCGCAGCAGCGCCAGCAGCCCGCCCGGCACCTCCCGCGCCGCGGCACCCACGTGTATGGCGTGGAAGGGGCCGCAGGCGCCTACTGCCTCCAACGCCGCGTCTAGGGAGGGAGGGCGGGGAGAGTAGTGATAGGAATTACACTCTACACAGTTAATAGTATTATATACCATGGTGTATAGTTATGAGACAGCGGTAGCCTGTAGAAGTGCCGCCGGCGAAGTCCGCCACTCCCCTCACCCGCCCCGCCCATCCGCGCCTCACCCACCATCCAGCACATTGCCATGGTACATCTCCACATTGTGCAGCCGTACCACTAGCCGCCCGCCGCTGCTAACCCCCGTCCGCTGCACCCCTTGCGAGCCCAGCTGCTGTGGTTGGGACGAGTGCGTGTCGCGCTCTTGCGCCCCGGGTGACCCATGGGTCGGTTGCATGTCGCCCACGTGGGCAGACAGGCTGCATGCCAGCGCCCAACTGCCGGGATGGGGGACAAGCGGACAGCCATTAGCTCACAGCGTTGAGCGAGAATGTTGAAGTGAACAGGAAAGGTAAACCGAACAGCATGTGGTTTGAGGGGCTTAAACTCATCCATGCCTGGTGCGACCCGCCTCCTGCAGTCCTCATCCCCCATTCAGGCGCATGGCTCTTCCTACACCGACGCCCAAGTGTACGCCCGCCCGAACCTATCCTCCGCACGTAACCTCCACTCCGCCTGCTCCACCCCCACCCACCCACCCACCCCGCCTTGTCACGCGGTTACACTTCACTTCCTCCTTTCATCCACCCCACGCCCACCCACCCACCCACCCCGCCTGCTCCACTAAGCGCTCATGCCGCTCCAGCGCCGCCACTCGCCCCGCCGGCCCCACCAGCAGCGAGAAGCAGGCAGTCAGGTAGCCAGAACCTGGGGCAACAGGAGGGAGGGGGGGTGAGGAGGAGGAGGCGGAGGGAAGCGGAATGGGGTTGAGCGCGGCGGTAGAACAGCTAGTAAGGGTGTAGAGGGGGTGTATGAAGGGATGCATGCCGGTATAAAACGCTGGAGGTTATAGGGTCAGCTGGGGGGTATTTGGAGTGCTGGAGTTCACTGGGACAGTGCGGGTTGCTGAGCCAGCCGGCCGTGCCGTCAGGCCAAGTGCGCCCCACCTGCTCCAACATCCAGCACTGCCGCCCCTGGGCCCACGTGACCCTCCAGCAGGCCCAGGCAGATGGCGTGCAGCGAGGGGGCGGAGATGGACTGGCCCTGGCCGATGGGGACTTGGCTGTCCTGCAACGGGACGTGGGGGTACCCAGGGTTGGGGTTGCCGTGGAAGGAGGAGGGGTAGGGAGGATGAGGCGGGAGCTATAGAGATTGGGACCGGTTGTTAGGTGAAGCGCGGGGCCGTGGAGGGGGTTGTGGAGGGCAGCAAGGGTTCCTAAGGAGTCCTGCCGGCCGCCGAGGTCTTCGGGCAGCAGCAGGGTACCCTACTACCCGTGAGGGATGCGCTCCGTCCATTCTTCCAGGTTGCTTTCCTGCTTTCCCCTTGAGCGTCCCCTTACCGAGTAGCTAACGTGCGCTGGAATGCCCATATGTGTGGAGGTGAAGTCACGCCTGTCCAATGCTCGTAGCACGGCCTCTACGCGGGGACTGCGCACCAATTCCTGCTTAATCAAGCTGTTAACTAAGGCATCTTGAGTATCATTATTGAAATTAATTGTCGCTGTCGATTGACCTGTTGATGATGCGAAACGGCGGATGGCATCCGCGAGCGTGCGCGCGCAAGGCGGCCTAACGATAGGGCCAAGCATTTTAGTGTTTGCACGTAAGGCGGCTTGGAAGGTTCAATGTGCTAAGCGAGGGCAAAATGGCAGCTTGGATTCGGCTCGTCCCGATGCTCGTCCCTTTTCATCCGGAAAGGGATCGCCACGTTTGAATCCGCCTAGCCCGCTGTTTGGTGCGTTCCTTTGCCTTGGTACTGTGCTTGCTCAGAAACGATGCATCGTTACGCTAGAGTGCAGGCTAGGAGCCCATCGCTACAGCTCGGAAGCGCGAGCCGCGCTCTCATCCCCGCAATCAACCATAAGTTAGTAGGAAAGGTCATCGCTTCACAACTGTCACGTAATGCGCCGTGTCGCCAGCACCGCTCGCTCACGGCCTCCGTCATCGCAGCTGCAAGCAGACATGGAGTAGAAGAACCGCTCGATGACGAGCGCGATGGCGAGCAACATGAGTATGAGGATGACGAAGAGCCGATGCCAACCCCACCGCTGCCTGCCTCGGCTCTGGAGCTGCTGAGCCAGGTCCTGACAGAGCTGCCTGCCGATGGCGCCCCATCATCGCCGGAAAGCCGAGTGAGTCGCCACATCCCCTCACCACAAATCCTTCCGAAGAGTCACTTTTTCGTCCCCGTGATCTGAACCTGTGCCCTTGTGTTGTTTTCGCCCCACTCTGCTCACCCCGACTCTGGGAGCTTGTGTCAGAACGACGTCGTGCCTCATGCCGGGAGTGAGGGAGCCTAGGGCCCGGCGGTGGCAGCACGTTACGGTCTTGTGCAGTTGTGCTGTTGTAAGAGTAGCAACGCCGATTGATGACCACACTCATGCATTCCGGGAGCTTGTCGCTCTTGAAAGCAGCAACCTTCACTCCATAACATACCGGTACCCTCCAACCCGTCTCCTCTCTAGGAGGCCCCCCCGGGCAACGCAGCTGCTGCTGCGGCCGCCTACCAGCCTCGCAGTTTCTGCGTCAACTGCTGCCGACCGCTGCCGCACCCTCCACCGCGCGCTGCTGCCTCAACCTCAGCCAGCAGTGCCACCGGCGCCGCTGTGCGGTGCAGCGGCTGCGGCCACGACAGCAGTCGGGATGCAGAGGTGCTTGGCGACCCGCACGCATGGGTGGAGGCCTACCAGCAGCAGCTTGCTGGGCAGGAGCAGCAACAGCAGCAGGGGCAGCAGCAGGAGTCCCAGTCTACGGTCAGCAGCAGCAGTAGCAGCAGCAGGGGTAGCGATGGCGGAGGGGTGTTGCTGGCAGCGGATGCGAGGATGATGCTACACAGGTCGTCACTGCCGCCGTATCCTGGGAGGTACGGCAGCACATTGGGACAGCAAGAAAACGGTTTGGTTCCTTCTTAACGTGGACCCACCAGGCCCCACTCCATACCTCCTCCTGTCCCCCTCCTTCCCTTCCCCCCCTCCCTCCCTCGCAGGCCAGAGCGGCTGCAGGCCATCATGTCGCGCCTGCACTCCCGCGGCCTGCTGCCCCGCTGCCGCCTGCTGCCCTGCCGACCCGCCACGGACGCAGAGCTGCTTGCCGTACACAGCCGGGAACTGGTGGATGCCGTACACAGCATGGGGACATCCAGCAGCAGCAGCAGTGGCGGCAGTAGCAGTGGCAACCTTAATGCGGAGCTAATCGCCTCCATTGCCGCATCCTCCTCCTCCTCCACCACATCAGACGCTTCCTTCATAAGCTCCGCCATGTCACCTTCTGCTGGCTCCTCCACTGTCCCTTCCTCCTCCTCCTCGCCCCCCTCCCCTCTGGCCCCTGACACGCTGTACAACGCACACACGAGTACGGCAGCGCTGCTGGCGGCGGGGGCGGCGGCGGAGGTGGGCGCGGCGCTGGCAAGCGGCAGGGCGGCGCGAGCGTTGGCGGTGGTACGGCCTCCTGGAGCTCAGGTGGGCTATAGCCGGGGCGGGCGGTTAACTGGTTATGGAGGTGATGAGCAAGAGGGGGTTACTGCGCTGGGGACCAGGGCTATGAGGGTTTACTGGAGTGTTTGGGACACCGAAAATCCACAAAATTCGAAGTCCTTGCGCGCCCTGTGCACTCCCTGTAGGCCGGTGTGGACATTGCTCGAGGCGGCTGCTACCTGAACAACGTAGCAGTGGCGGCAGCGGCGGCGCTTGCAAACGGGGCTCAGCGGGTGTTGATTGTGGATTGGGACGTGCACCACGGGCGTGGCACGCAGGAGATATTTGAAGAAGACCCACGGGTCCTGGTGCTTTCCATGCACCGCTATGAGGAGTAAGTAAAAGTATATACCGGTGCACATGGATATGGGAGGATCGAGGTTCAGGATTCTTTGAAGCCAGTAGTGTATTGCTAGTTTGCTACGCCACGCGGTCCGAATGACCTTACATTGTTGCTTCTCCTGTCTTTTCCCAACTTGGCGTGCCGCTATGGAGCAGCGATACTGTACACTGTGACACACGAACGCTGCAGGACGCAGCGGGGACGCCTACACTCAACCACGCCCTTGCAATCCACCGTTCCACCCTATCCTGCATTGCCTCACTCCTTCGCCTCCTTCCTCCTCCTCCTCCTCCTCCTCTTCCCTCCCCGGCCTCCTCAAAGGGACGTGTATCCCGGTACCGGCTCAGTGGAGGAGGTGGGCGAGGGGCCGGGCGAGGGCGCCACCCTCAACATCGCCTTCCCGGCCGCCGAGACCCGGGACGGCCTGAGCGACGGCGACCTGTTATCAGCCGCACTGCACGTGGTGCTGCCGGTGGGGCTGCAGTTCAGACCGCAGGTGGTGCTGGTGGCGGCGGGTTTCGGAGCGCTCAAGGGAGATCCCGTGGGTGAGTCCTGAGGCCTCTTGAGTCCTCACTGTCTTGGTTGTGTGTTTCTTGTCTCTTTCCTTCTACTTCTGCGAGGTGTCCTCCCCGTGGTTTCCTTATCATCCTGCACAGTGAGGAAGTGGTCAATGTGAGGTCTAGGAAGCGCCGAGTACGGTACTGCTACTACTGGGGTATTGGATTGCCTCTTGCGTGTGCCCTTCTGCATGTACCCAATGCACCCTTCTTCTTCTCCCCCTCGTGGTACCGGTAACCCCCTCCTCCCTCGCCCCAAGCAGGCGGCTGCAGCTGCTCCCCCGCCGTGTTCGCCCACCTCACGCACCTCCTCTCCGGCCTGGCTCCTGCGGGCTGCGGCGGTCTGGGGCTGCTGCTGGAGGGCGGCTACAACCTGGCCGCCACTGCGGAGGCGGTGGAGGGCTGTCTGCGGGTGCTGCTGGGGGAGGCGCCGCCGCAGCTGCCGGGCCCCTGGGCCACCTCGGCTGGGGGCTGGCTGGGTATCATGAACGCCATGCAGGTGGGGGGGGACAAGAAGAATACGGTACCTGAGGTGGTGGGGAAGGGCACAATAGACCAAACCATAGGAAACCGCGGATGCGGGGAGGGGCAGGGGTGTTTTGTACCGGTGGTATCAGGCTGGTCACGGTGGGGTCACGGCAGAAGGGGAGGGCTAGCGCTGGGAAGGCGTTGAATGCAATGAGGGGTAGGAAGCGTGGGAAAAAGAAAGGGTCTTGGGTGCGGACGGGGAATACACCGTAACGCGCTGGTGAAGTAACAGGCCACGAGTCGGAACGTGCACTAGCTCACTCCCTTACTCGCTCACTCTCTCGCTCTCTCATTCGCGCTCAGGTGCACTCGCTTACTCGCCCGCTCCCCGCTCACTCACTCACTCACACTCAAGTGCGCTTGCTTAGTCGATCGCTCGGCCTCTCACTCGCACTCGCTCACTCAGGTGCACTCGCGGTACTGGACGGCGCTGTACCCGCTGTCCTTGGACGGTTGGATGAGCACCATCCGGCGTCAACAGGAGAAGCAAAAGCAGCTGCAAGAGGAGCAACAAAAGGCAGAGATGGAGGCAAGGTACGCGGCTCTGCAGCGGGCAGCGGACGAGCAGGGGGAGGAGCAGCAATTCTCGCTTGGAGGACAACAGCAACAGCAGCAGCCCCCAAGTCCTGCCTCTGCATCGTACAGTGCATACGCGGATGGGGAGGGCAGTCGCTGGGAAGATGATGCCGTGGAGAATGGTGAGGTTGAGGATGCAAACGGGAGCTCCGTCGACAACCTGTTCCCAGACAAAAACTCCGCGGTTTACATGCTAGAGCAGTTCATAGAGCAGTTACGCCAGGAAAACCGCGCCTCCGCCGCCACCTCCGCTGCATCCGGGAATGGGGACTTGGTAGCGGATCGCCGGTCGGAGTTTGGCGATGGTGATGATGAGGCGGATGAGGTGGAAGTGGTGGATGCGTTGGGCGGCGCGCGGGTTGCCGGGCGCATTGCGAGTGCGGGCGGGTTTGTGGTGGAGGGTGCGGATCCACGCGACCCACGGGACATTGATCCCGCGGAACTGCTAGATGTGATGCTGGGGCTTGGGGGAGGTAGCGCTGGGGGAGGCGGCGGTGGCGGCGGTTACAATGATGATGGTGATGGTGGTGATGATGGTGATAATGATGATGATTGAAGTAGCGAGCTGTGCCGGTAGCTAGCAGTGGCGATTACCGGTGGCAATAGCGGCGGCAGGAGGGCAGCAGAGTGTACGAAGGATGGGGTCATGCAAACGAAGGGCAATGAACGCAGGAGGCTGCTGCAGTCGTAGGGAATGTATATTGCGGGGTAAGGGGGGGGTACTTTAACTGAGCCGCTATGAGCCGCTAACTGTGACCGTAGGAAGTCGGGTCACAAGGGAGGGAGGGAAGTTTACAAGGAGCTTCATAAAGGCGGTTCTCCAGCAGGATTCTGGGTTACGCATTCCTGCTGAGGAAGCATCGCGCCTATCAGGGGTGCTATGACTACCGCTGCTTCTATCGTGTATTGGTCATGGCAGCGGCTCAGCTGTTCCATTTGGTCTGGAGCCGCTGTTTGTATGGCTGGGAGGACTTAACGGCAAACGATGGATGTGCGTGGATGTACAATAGCAGCAGCACCTCCCTCTGACGGGGGTGCCGGCACATGCAGGGCGCTTTGCGGATCCTAAACCTCACAAGGGGTTTGTTTGAAACCTATGCCTTTACACGCCAGTGAGGCATGTCCGACCGCGCGACTCGTATCCGCTGGGCACGTTTCAAGTAGTAGTTTCCGTAATAGCAAGCGGTAACCGGCAGCTGTCAAACGACCCATGGGTCTCCTTGCCGTTGCTCCATTCATATCAGTGCCTTGCAGGCAGAAAAGGATCAAGGCTGGTTAGTATTGCTTCATCAATTGATGATCGAGGATCAAATGATGCACGACAAAGAGGTACCGTGCTGGTGCCCACATGTCAACCATAAGCACTTGACTGCCGTCGGGTGCGCTCCATAGTACACAGCTTAGCCGGTACGCAGGTTAGCTAGATTTTGTATCACTCGTGTGTTGCTGGCCGACGTAGGGTTGCCTCAAACCGGAGGTCTAAATAGGACCGGAGGTCCTATGCTTGCTAACAAGGAACCCTTCGTTCATGCAAGCCTGCCGAACGGATTCTTACGGTAAGCTGTGAATTACTCAATTACTTTAAAGCAAGGAGTGTTTCCAACATACGTGATGGCTATCGGTCGCTTGAGGTAGGGTCAAGCTGCGGCCGCTTTTACTCAATCACGTGCTACATAACAATTGATAAAGACAAACTCTTTGACATAATATTATTCTACTGGGTTGACGTTGGTCGGACCCAATGTAGGCACCAAGGTTAGTCACGGCAACAAGATTTGGAGGAGCTGCCGCGACCTGCTTGCGCCTTGGCTTGCGGACGCAGCAACTTTAGCTCACTTTTCCAGCACCCTCTCTGAATCCTGCAAATACCTTAAATCGTAAACCAGTTATTTCTCAGGACTCCAGTATGTTGCGATCGCGCGGTGAGCTACCAGCGGTTTTGGCACTGCTGCTTGCCGCCAGCAGCTGCCTCCACGGTAGGCGTGATGCCGGGCGGGCCTTCAATCAACGTCAGAATAACATGCGTTGCAATAAACAACATTAAAATGTAAATTTGCACTAAATCACGCACCGGTCCGCTGCGGCAGCAGGTGTGGCACGGGCCGCCTCGCCCCCAGCCTCTGTCATCGCAGTCGCCAACCGCGATGCGGAGGGTGCAGTTGTGGTTGACGCGGACGCAACCAAGAACTTCCAGCCAACCGCCACAGCCTGTCGTGATGCATGCGTCAATACTTCAGGCTGCAATGTTTGGGTGTGGTGCGGCGCTGTAAGCGGCTGCACGACTGGTAGCGGAGGCGGCGGCAACCGAGATGCAACCAGGTGCGGTCAGTCCCATGGGTCACCTCATGTGTGCATCTACGGTACGGCGGCAGTGCATACCCATCGGATGGACTGCGGACGGGATAAGTTGGCCTTTGGCCTTTCCTAAGGTCCTAATCCTGCATGCATGCTCTAGCCCAGGATGCAGCATGGGATATCATTGCCATGCAACACATGCAGCGCTTGAAGCCTGCATGCTGTCTCAATGCCACTTCCATACTTCTTCATCAACTCCGGTCCTCTCCCCTCTACAGTTGCTGCCTTCCATAACTAACAACCATGACACTTCAGGTACAAACAGTGCTGGCTCAAGTACGACGTGCCTCCTGCCGGCGGCGGCGGCGGCGGTGCCACCGGGCGCTTCCCGCGTGCCAAGAATGCGCCCGACCAGCCCTCCGGCTGGATCAGCGGCACCACTGCGTCCGGAGTGGTGGACGGCACCACGGCAGGGCCTGAATCCAGCTACTCGTGCAAGTGCCAGCCGAGCTATGTGTACGGGGGCTACCGGTTCGAAGTAAGTGAGCGAGCACATGCATGTAGAGATGCATGTAGCTCGGCACGCACTTTGATGGGGGCTATGCAAGCGCGCTTCGGCACTTGCGTTGCTGTAGCCTGCATGTTAGTGCCTTTGTTTAGCCCGCGTTGGCTGATGCATGCGCGGATTCATGCTGCTGTAGCTGGCATGGGCGCATGGCCCATAACAGTGACTGATTAAAGGATCGCCCTTACCTTCATGCACGTCGTCTAGAGGCTCAGAACTCTGAGGGTCATTCTGGTCTTGGCTTATGCTTGCGCGGGTTGCTGGAGCTGTGATGGCCCAAAAGGATGAGTGACTAAAGGATCGCCCTGATATGCATGCACGTCGCCCTGAGGGTCCTTGTCCTATCTCTGGCACTGCAGGGTGTATGCGCTCCTGTGGACGAGTACAGCAACCCCTCGTGCCAGGTGGAATCCAGCTGCGCGAACGCACCCAGCAACGCAATCCAGAGCTGCTCCACGTACCGCCCGTGCACTGTACTGCTGGACACGGACCTCAAGGAGAGCAAGGTGGGGGCCCGGGAGAGTCGATGTCCCCCCGGAAGTTTGTTGATGAGCCGCAGGCGTTGTTCAACAAGCCTGAAAGAACAACGTACAACGTCCCCATAGATTGGCTATGTACAAGGCCGCTGTTGGGTCTTTTTGAATGTACGTTCTTCAGCCTTCGTGTGGACGTTACTAAGGATTGTCGTACAGCCAGTACTGAGAGCGTAACTGATACGGTACGGTAACTTGGCCCATGGTGATATGCGTGTTGATTCAGCAGGTCCTCGTCTCTGGCGACAGTAATGCGGCCGACTCTGCTGAGGACTGCTGTAGTCAGTGCGCCAAGACCAGGGTAGGTCTGGACAGGTGGCTTATTACCGAAGGCAGCTCGACGGCTCCCAACGCGCATTATAAGTCACGTGGAGGGTGCCGTACGCACGCACGTACGGGCATCACCCATAGGACTGCTTTCCTAGATAGGTCACCATGCTGGACCACCACAGCATGCGCGCCTGTAGAAAACTGAACCTGCTGTAAGGGCTTGAAGTGTTCCTTGGTTTTGACACGCGCACTGTGTATGTGCGTGTACGGCACCCTACCTTTGCCAGGGGTGCAACACTTGGACCTGGTGCGGGGACTCCCGGGGATGTGGTGGTGAGCTCTTCCGTTTCCGGCAGTGCTGGCTGAAGCAGGGAGACCCGCGCAACCCCAGCCCCAAGAAGGGTTTCGGGGGCAGCCCCGGCTGGATCAGCGGGGTGCGCATGGCATACCTGCCCGTGTAATCAATTAAGCTGTGTAGGGCGCTGAGTGCGGCGAGATCGTTCCTGATGAAAAGGTGGTGATATGTATTCCGTCTGCTGGAGGTTCAGTTGGATGGAGAAGGAGAGGCATTGCAGTAATGTGCTCGTTGCCCCTGTTCAGCATGGCACGGCACTTACCATGTGCAACAGGGGCGTGTGCGCCCTGTGCCGTACGGCTTCACCGCAAAATGAAGGTAAAATGAAGGTAATAGGTCAGGACGTATGCACCAAAGGACGCCTCGGAGACCAACGATGCATGCAGGATGCACATGCTTTTTACAGTTTGCAAATTGTACGGAAGGCGTCGCAGCGAGCTATGCTGGGGTACAGGGCGAGCACTCCGTGTGTGCAACCCGCCATTGCAATGAGCTCTTCCAGGTGCCGTTCGGTAGCAGTGAAAGCAAGCGGTGCAGGGAATAATAATCCATTGATGACCCTTTCTTTCCGGCGCCCAGTCACTTCCAAACAAAATCGCTCGCCAGGATGACTTCAGTTTTTTTCTCGGGCGTGCGAGCCAAGGTTTCGCTTTGCCACCTAGCGATTGACCCGTGGGTCGTTCGACCACCGCGCTAAGCACCCTCTGCCTTCTTCAAGCTAAAGCGCGCGATATAAATAGCTCAGAGTTCAGCAAGGATGCGGCCTAAGCAGATTGTTGTGGAATCTCTGGCTTGCCTCCTCCCGGCGGTCGTCTTCGTAGCTTTTACTGCTGCCGGTACGCCTTTTCTACGGTTCTATCTCTCTCGCCTTACTCATCCAGAACAAGACGCCCTCTGCTGGCATGGAGAGGCGGCGAGGTGTTCCCTTTTGCTCCAAGCTCCCCTGACCTGCGCTCCCTCTTCCTGCACAGGGGCCTCGCCCGCTGCTGCCGCGTCCCCCCCGGTACACCTCATCGCTGTCAGCGGTCGCAACCCGGACGGCGCCATCTTGTTGGATGCGGATGAGCGCGGACACAAGGTGCCAACCGCGCCTGCGTGTCGTGACACGTGCGTGCGGACTCCTGGCTGCAACATCTGGTCTTGGTGCGGGTCGTCTTCCGCCAAGACATGTCGAGTAGCAAGAGGCAAGAAGGCCAAGAGGTACGGACCTGGGACTATCACATGTACCGGTGTGCCAGCAGCAGGACCCTGAAGGCTGCCAGTGGGGATGCAGCTTCCTCCAGTCTTGAAGCACCCAGGCTTTCTTCTTTGGGGTGCTGGCTGGCTGGGGTGGCATAGTAATGCATGTTGAGACACGTTTCCTCCTGGCGTGCGCTTGTCATCATGCTCGCCATTCAGGTTCCAGCAGTGCTGGCTCATGTACGACAAGCCGCCACCTGCGAAGAACAACACCTTTGGTCGTTTCCCACGTCCCAGAAGCATCTTCGCCGCAGATGAAGGGTGGATCAGCGGAACAACGGTGCCCGGTATTGTGGATGGTGCTTGGTTTCCTGACCAGAGCCTGACGCGCAGTGGTTCTTGTACGTGCAACGTCAGCTACGTCTACAACGGCTTTCGCTTCGAGGCCAGTACTGGGGAAGGACACGTGTGTTTAGCACGCGTCTTCGTGGCTATTTAGGCAAATGCACTGCCCTGGGTTGACACCTTGACATGATGCATGGGCACTGGCATTACAAGTCACTAGTGGTCCATGCATTACCGAGACATGCATGCCTGGCACCCAACTGCAGCCCGCCTAAACTGACTGAGTGCACAGTAGCTCCTCTATCACCCTGCCAAACGCTGCGTTCAGGGTGTTTGTGCCGCTTTGACGAGCGAAAAGGTGCACCAAAAGCCGGCATGCGTGGTAGACGCCCAATGTGCAGCGGACATATCAGACACGGACGGTGTCATGGACTGTGAGTTCGGCCGGCCCTGCACGGCGCTACTAGACACAGAGCTTCAGGGGACTCAGGTGAGGAACGCTGCAAATGAGTGAGTAGGAGCATGGCCCTTCTGCGTGTCAAAGGGCTACAGGGTGACGAGCGGAAAGTCGCAACGACCAGGGGTTGGGCAATAAAGGATCGGCATTCGGGTCAGTACGGGTGAGCGTTTCTTCTCCTACTCCCTTCCCCCGTCCTTGCAGATAAGACGAGCCAAAGGGGCCCCACTCATCATGATGTTCTCAGCGGATTCATGCTGCAACTATTGCATGGCCACAAGGGTGCGTGGTGTAATGAATGCCGTACAGCCATTGGGTTTGCGTGCATACCGGTAATTGCGTTTGTACGATATCTCTCCGCCATTCCAGCTGCATGGCGCCGAGTTGCGCATGGGTCAACCCAATGTGCTGGTATGCTGGTGGACAAACACCGTCGCTCACCTCTCCCCCTCTCATCACTCCCCTCGGCCCCGGATTGCATGCTCAGGGTTGCAACATCTGGGGCTGGTGCTCGGACCCGTACGGCTGCGGTCAACAGGTGCAGTACGAGGAATGCAGGCTCATGCAAGGAGACCCGCGCAACCCCAGCCCCAAGAAGGGTTTCGGAGGCAGCCCCGGCTGGATCAGCGGAGTGCGCATGGCGTATCTGCCCGTGTGAAAGGGCAGGCGCCTGGATAGTGCACGCTGATTGTACTGCGTGGAGCCTAGCGTGTACGACATTGTCTATTGAGCTGCCGCTTGCGAGAAATGATCAAGCGGGCTGTGTTAATTGTTTGTACCGCTTACGTTGCCGGTTCAGCTATGCCGGCTAGTGTAGGGCAACCTGTGTGCCACCCGCACATGCGTCTGTCTGCTTCTCCAGGGCCTTGCCAGCGGGTTAGGTAAGCCAAAACATGACATGGGTCCGTCCAAGTGTCCCACGCGTCGTGCAGATTGTAAGCCATCACCCCGGCCGGCGCTTCGCTACACTGCCAGACCATCCCCTGGATGCTCGGCATGGTTATCAACACTGCTTCGCCCCGCAGCTTGGGTGGCGAGCAGCAATACTACCCAGGTGGCGGCATGTTATATGGCGCTTTATGCGTCTGGGCGGGCTCTGGACTGCCCCTATGTCTTTACCCACACCCTGCGTGTACGCGAGCCAGAGCCTCATCGCTATCGACCTCCAGCGTGTAAGCAGTTTGCCTCTGCTATTATTGTGGGGTAAACCCCACTCTGACGAGGAGAAGCATTATGTAGGCGGATGACAGGCAGCAGAACAGCTCACACTCGATGGCGTGGACAAAGCAGCCCAAAGCAAATCCTATCCCAAGAACTTCTGCGCCTATCGCTGCTGCACGTACGCAGCCAACCCATTGGCATATCAGGTGCGACCTGGGCTACTCCCAGAAGGGCTTTGACTCGACAGATCTACATACACGGTAACCTCTGGTGACGCGCAGTCTTTTCCAAGACACGGAGGGGTTATGCCCTAAACCCATCGACCAAAGGGGAACGGTTGACAAGGTATTGGGCAAAGAAGGAAAGGCAATCCGTGGTTTCCTTACCGAGTAACGAGGTTCTTAGCTCATCTGATAAAAAGAATCGACTGTAAGTTCTCTGAATATTTGTCGAGCACGCAGGGACATAAAAGGCTGATAGCCCGATGCTCGTACGGCGCCGGAAGAAGCTATAGAAGTACACGAACCCAACAAAATTTGTACCTTTCACAAGCTGACCGTAAGGTTCAGCTAGGCGTTTAATAGTGACTTAGGAGTAGAGGCTAGGCTTGCCTCTTTTCTTTTTTAAGGATGGCATTCCAAGGCGCTGGTGGGGGTCAGTATGTGCCCCCGCACCTCAGGGGCATGTCCATGGGAGCCCCACCTCCACCTCCGCCTCCGGGCCCTGTGATGGGCGCATTTGCTGGCTTTGGCGGCCCTGCCGGTGGCTTTGAGGATCGTGATCGGGGCGGCCGCGGTGGCTATGGCGGTGGCTATGGTGGCCCTCGTGGTGGTGGATATGGTGGCCGTGGTGGATTTGCCGGTGGCATGGCCGGCCGTGGTGGCTTCAGTGGCGCTCCTCGTGGCGAGGGCGGCGCTCCTGGTGGGTCAGGTTGCGTTTTTTCCCGCGCGAGGTCACCTGGCCTTCTTGAAGCGGAACAGCAAAACGCTAACAAGTTTTAAACTATATCTCTCTTCTATAATATTGTTCTCGCAGGGATTGGCGGTGTGGGCTTTAACCGACCCTACGACGATCCCTTCAAGAAGGCAGAGGCGGAGAAGGCAGAAATCGACGCGCTGTATGGTGCTGAGAACACCGGCATCAACTTTGATGCCTATGAGGATATCCCTGTGGAGACCAGCGGCAAGGACGTGCCCAACCCCGTGCACAGCTTCGAGGACCTGAACCTGCCACAGTGCATGATGGACAACATCAAGCGCTGCAAGTTCACGAAGCCAACTCCTGTGCAAAAGCACTCTATTACCATTGGCCTAGCTGGACGTGACCTTATGGCCTGCGCTCAGACCGGCTCAGGCAAAACGGCGGCCTTCTGCTTCCCGATCATCGCCGCTATGCTCATGAAGGGCTACCAGCCATCTGGAGGCCGGAACAGCCGCAAGGCGCTACCTGGGGCCCTGGTGCTGGCGCCCACTCGCGAGCTGACGTCTCAGATTTACGACGAGGCGCGCAAGTTCACGTACATGACTGGCCTCCGCCCAGTGGTCATTTACGGTGGTGCCCCTGCTCCCAACCAGGTGGGCTATGTTGCGTGTAGACATTAAAATGTGTGGTCAGGGGTGTTAAAGGGTGTCGTTGAAACAACAGTCTTGGTTGCTCTCTCGGGTGGGTATTACCCCTCGCTCCCTGCGTAGGTGGATCCCTTTACTGCCTCTCCTCCCCCAGCCTTGTCAGCTGCCCGCATCTTGGAACGATCACGAAACATGACGTTAGCAATGATAGCACGATTACGCGAAGGGTTCGCTTCTTCTCACACCGCAGCACGACCGTTTTTTGGGGGGGGATCTAGGTAACACCCTATATCCACATTCAGCTACCCAGTTGGTGTCCCTCAACACGCATGGCTGACATTTCACTTACCGCTTGTCCCCGCCTCTGCCTTCATGTCGCAGCTCCGCGACCTGGAGCGCGGGTGCGACATCCTCGTGGCCACCCCCGGCCGCCTCAGCGACTTCATTGAGCGCGGCCGCGTTGGCCTGTCCTCGATCCTCTTCCTGTGCCTGGATGAGGCCGATCGCATGTTGGACATGGGATTCGAGCCGCAGATCCGCCGCATCGTGGAGCAGGAGGACATGCCGCCTGTGGGGCAGCGACAGACGCTGATGTTCAGCGCCACCTTCCCCAAGGAGATTCAGCGCCTGGCCGCCGACTTCCTGAGCAACTACGTCTTCCTGACGGTTGGCCGCGTGGGTTCCTCGACCGACCTGATTGTGCAGCACATTGAGTATGTGTCGCCGGACGAGAAGCAGAACACGCTGCTGGACCTCATCAGCACGGTCGAGGTGAGTCGGGACGCGCTTGACCCGGGGGGGAGTTGTTGGGGCAAAAAAGGGCGTTGAGTCACTTGCAGAGACGTAGGTAGTGGGTACGGGCTCAGTTGGGCCTGAAAGGGTCATCGAAAGACACGGTAAAAAAAACCGTACACCCCGAGGGGTGTAATCGAGGAACGCATACGGATATTTGGCGCCTTTGGACCATATCTTTCTTTGATTCAGCTCGCTGGCATGGAGGTGGCACCGGCATTTCTCCTAACTGCTGGGATCCGCAAGTTAGTCCGCTAAATTGCATGGCTACGGCTCTGCTTTCCTTTTGCCCAATCTGCCATGTCCTTAGGGCCTGACGCTGGTCTTCGTGGAGACTAAGCGCGGCGCGGACGAGCTGGAGCGCATCCTCACGCGCAGCCATCTGCCCGCCACCTCCATCCACGGCGACCGCTCGCAGGAGCAGCGTGAGATGGTGAGGACGGGTTTGGGAGTGTATGCACCGTTGTGTACGGGTTGGGGGTAGGAGGCGTAGATGAGATGTGATGCCTTCCCTTCTTAGAAGGTAAGGGCTGTTAAGGAGCCCGTCTTGGTTTCCGGATGAGGCGCTGTTCATACGAGCGCATGGCACCTTGTCGCAAGGCTGTAATGCATGCTGACCAACATCCTTCCCCCCCGCAGGCTCTCCGCAGCTTCAAGAGCGGCAAGACGCCAGTCATGGTTGCCACCGACGTGGCCGCCCGTGGTCTGGACATCCCGCACGTTACCCACGTCATCAACTACGACCTGCCGAAGGACATTGACGACTACGTGCACCGCATTGGTCGCACGGGCCGTGCAGGCCACAAGGGTCTGGCCACCGCCTTCTTCACGGACGCCGACGCGCCGCTCGCTCGGTCTCTGGTTGAGGTGCTGACGGAGACCAACCAGACGGTGCCGGGCTGGCTGCAGAACTACGCTGCGCGCACCCCAGGCTACGGCCAGAAGAGCCGCCGCGGAGGCGGCCGCTTCGGCGGTCGCGATTTCCGCAAGGACGGCTACGGCGGTGGCGGCGGTGGTGGTGGCGGTGGCTACGGCGGCGGCTATGGCGGTGGCGGCTACGGCGGTGGCGGATGTAAGTGGCCTGGCGGTGGGGGCTTCGGAGAATGGGGTATGGGTGTGAAATTTAAGGTTTCGGCCTTATCGACACGGACACGGACAATCTCTTTTGTTGACCCATGATGGTTGAATGCGTGTGTTAACGTCCGTTTCCTTCTTTACCCTGCTTAACAGACAACCGCGGCGGTGGTGGCTACGGTGGCGGCGGCTACGGTAGCGGCGGCGGTGGCTATGGCGGTGGCGGTTACGGCGGCGGCGGTGGCTACGGCGCAGGCGGCGGCTGTAAGTTTGTTCTAGCTATGTAGATTGGGTTCAGTCTTGGCTGGGTTGTCGGGTGTCCGAATGCCATGTCCCAAGGTGTTGTTGCGTTCACTGCTTTATGCGGTAACGCTTTCACGCAGTAACGCTTTATGCGGTAAAACCTTTGTTGCGGATGCGCCTGTTAGCTCTATTGCTTACTCGTGTCCCCTGTGCCTGCCCTACCCTATGTCCCGCAGATGGCCAGAGCGCATGGGATTAAGTTGGAGGCCGGTTGGCCTTATCCGTGGTCTGCCCAGCTGTTGCAGACCTACGGAGCACCAGACAGCATGACCGCTGTGTAGAGCATACCTCCCGGTTAGACAGTTGTTGACGCCGCATGTGTTGCGTGTGGGATGTAGGCAATAGGCGTAGCGTGGAGGAGCGGGGCATCATACATGGAGTTGGACACATTTGTTTGATGGCGTTGCACATGCAGGCCAATGTAGCAGTGCCTGTAGCAGTTCACACTGTCAGCGCCATGATGATGGTAGTAAGAGTTCACCGCAGGAAAGAGAGCGCCCCAGCTGGAGCCGTTGACTTCATTGCTGTCAAGAGGGCGCTACAGCGACACGGCGGTTTCCTGTTTCCTGTTGGGTAGCAAGACGCCGTTGCACCAGCGAGATGATTGTGGCTGCTAGAGCCATGGTCCATGTGCGCACGTTTAAGCGTTCTTGCTGATTGTTGCTGCTCGTCGTTCAGCGTCATGGAAAGCACACAGCTTGTTATTCCGGGGCTTTGATTTTGCGTTGTTTTGGGCCCATGTGGCTCTGTATAGCGCAGTATGTACTCCGGATCGAGTGACCGCTTGGGCAAATGCGAGAACCTGAGAAGACATGTATGCCTAGCTGCCCAGTTGTTCTTCTGCGCGTATTCACCTGAGCGCTGGAGAGACTTAGCGAGCCGCGCTTTGCATTTGAGAGGCAAGAGGGGCGCGAGTGCTTGCACCGCATTATTCCTTTAGCCTGCTATGTTGGGGCGAAACTCGCGCGCTTGTCAGTTTGCGCGCGCGTTTATGGCAGGTGAAATCTTGAGCCCCACTCTTGAGTCATGTGCGCGGTGCGCTGTTGGGCAGTTGGGTAGAAGTCGAGACGGTCTGCAAGAGGGAGCAGGAGGTGTCTGTCGTGGTCTGCATTCTGTCAATCTAACAGCTTTGCTGAGGCCTTGGCCTAGTCTTACCCGTTTGTTAAGGGTGGGACTCAGGGCCCTGGGGCCGTGGAATGGCACATGGCCAGGACCCATGCCCACACGTTCCTTGTGCGTGTGACGCATGTCAGTTGTCCTGCGTCTTGATGCTGCTTATGTACAGTGCCCGGCTTGGGCGGCCCTACCTCTCGAATGCTCATCTCTTGTTGCAGACACGGACTCTTCATTCTCGCATTGTGCTTGTGTTGCCCAGGTGTGTGTACGCTGGTGGTGCTTGTTTTATGTCCTGCACGTGTCGTGGTGTTTCCTGATATCGAGGATTTTGTGTTGTGGTGTCAGTTTTAATGCTACTCCACCGTTACAGAGGTTAAGTGCAGCGCTTGCCTGCCCGGCTCTTCATTGGGGCTCTTTACTGCAAGCAGGTTGCTTGAGAACCTGACCGTGTACGCTCCATTGTGGACGCCTATGTTGCCCGCTTTTCGGAATAACAACACACGCCAGCGGCTGAGTTTCTGCCGGGATACGTTTGACCGAGACGCCTGTTTTCCTTTACTGTGGTAAATTGCCGACTTTTGAACCCTACAACTTGTTTGCCAATGCAGTTTGTGGCGATTCTCCTTGTGTTTCCATTCTTCTGGCGTGTCGCCAAACTGCTAACTTAGTCGCATGCCAATTTGACGCATCTGTCCGTACATTTTGTAAGGTAAACTCACACGATGTTGTATGACATGCTCAACGGTTAACGCCAGGAGAGACCGGCAGCTTTTACATTCCTGTGAAGCACGGTTACCATACTTCTAAAACACGTTGACATCTGCGTAACCTTCAATACACTTGCAGCCTGTGTTGTTCAAAAGTCCGTTCACAGCCAAAAACGGCTTCCTCTCAGATTTAATTGCTGAATAACAGGCCATGCGACACCAAATACACCATGCTTAATACCTGGGGTATCTGCCTAAGCCTACAATGCTTTCTTGTTCTCTGTCAGACTAGAACCTAGACTAAGTACGCAGCCTAATAGCAGCTCATGGCAGAACTGACGCAAGGCATCTATATGCGGCACGTACGGCACCATATACAACAGCGACGGCTGTTCCTGACAAAATTGCAGTGCCCTACGTCCAAGGCGATTGCAACAGCATCCGCCAAAAACCCTCTCTTCAGACACATAGCTCACATGGGCGAATCAGAGCCTCCTGCTGTGATGCTTGCGGCCTGTCCTGACGGAAGAGGCGCCATGTGCGCAACAGAGATGGTCTCGTCAGTGGCGGTAGGGTTGCGGGCCTGCTCCATGAGGATGTCGATGGGGCTTGGGAAGCGCTGACGGCTGTACACCTGCCAGCGTGCCCGCTGCCGCTCCGCGGAGGTATACGCGTCCTCCAAGCGCTGCGAAACACCCGCCGACAAGCTCCGCCGTACAAAAGGACCGCTGCCGCCGCCAGCGCTGCCTGCACTGCCCATGTCGTGCCCAGGCTGGGTTGTGAAGCCGCCTTGGCCAGACAGCTGGAACTGTGCTGGCGTCTGATGCAGGGCCCCACGGTCCCCGTCGCCCTCCTCCTGGACAGGCGAGCACACCGACCTGAGCTCGGAGTTCGTGCTAGGGAAGGACACCGCAAATCCGCGATTGTAGGCACCGTGTGCGGGCAGCGGCTGCAGAGGTGGTGGGCTGTCAGTTAGGGATGCCGGAGCGGGTGCGAAGCCGTCAAAGCCCGGCGACGCAGGTAGAGGAATCGTTGGAGATAGGGGCAGGTTCTTGAGTGGCGACCCGCGTTCGCTGCCTCCGAGGTCGGCCGTGTCCCTTGCTGACAGCACAGCCTCCGCCTCCGACCCCGTTTCAGCGGTTCTAGCACTGGCACAGGCTGCCTCCATTTCGCGCTGCAGGGCCACATGGCGATGACGTCAGCACTTAAACATATCAACCAATGCAACGCATGCGACAAGCAGAACTGTGCGCCCCACAGCCTTCCTGCCAGTCACAGTCCCTTTGTTCATAGCCTGTTTCACCCTTTCCCATCACACATACCAGAGTCCTCCCCTGCCAAGCCCCCGTCTTACCTGTGCCCGTGCCTCCGCCAGCTCTGCAACCGCCTCACGCAATCTGTCCTGCAGCGGCCGCAGCTCCTCCTCCACCAGCCTCTGGATCTCCTCGAGCGCTGCTTGCCCCTTGGGCAGCACCCGAATGGCGCGCTTCAGCACCTCAACGTGGCGTTGGTTGGACTCCACATCCGCCTCGGCGGACGCCAGCTGCCGCTGCAGCCCCTCCGCCCTGCGCCAACAGACCAGTTACCAGTCGGCACAAGAGGAGCGTGAGCAAGCTACGCACGGCCATATGGTACAGGGCAAACTACGCACCCAGTGCTGCGAAGCAGCTGACGCATAACTGAGCCGCGTAACAGAATGTGTGCTGGTCTCTTAGGAGAGTAGCGGTGAATCGATAAGCAGTGCGAGCCCGGAGCCACTGGCTGCCTGCCTCACCGTTCCTTGGCCTCCTGCAGCTCCCGCTCCGTCACCGCCAGCTTGTCACGGAGCTCCAGCAGCTGGGCCTCAGAGGCGGCGGGGTCGAGGAGGGATGCGTTGGCGCGCTGCGCACGGAGGAAGCGGTCTTCGGCGTTTCGGCGCTCCACCTCGAGGCTCGCCTGCACACAGCAGCAGCCAGCGGCGGCACATTGTAAGCTCTAAGCAAAAGGTGAACCCAAGCTAGTGGATAACCCCAAGCAACAGGGCGTTAGGGCGGTGATATACACGCGCAAACCAGCCAGAGTACGAAGGAGCGGGCAGCCGCTAGGCAGCCAGCCAACTTACGCATTTGCTCCGCAGCGTGTGGAGCGTCTTGTGCATTTCTGACTTCTCGGTCACTGTGCGGCTGAGCTGGCGCTCCAGGTCCTGCTTGCTGCGGTGCAGATGCTCCACGTTCTAAAGGGGCGAGAGACGACAAGGATGGGTAAGAAACACCATACCACCAACACAATCGACGAACCAGGACCGGACCAGCACGGGAGCTTAAAACCTCCTACAAGTGGACCTTACTCGCCTCCTGCGGTAGCCGTACCACCCATGACGTCATACTCACCGCCTGCAAGTCTCGGACGAGCCGCTGCAGCCGAGCAACCTCGCCATCTGGGGAAGCCGGGCGCAAACCAGCTGCGAAGCGGGCGGATGCGGAGTCCACGCTGCGTCGCGCCTCCGCCATCAGCGCATGGCGGACCGACTGAGCCGGGACATGGGGGGCACACGCGCGGGATTAGTTGACGCGGGATAAGGGACTGAACCCACATGGAAATCGAGGACGGGCCTATCTCGCGAAGCACGACATGCACTCAATCGTCTTATTGCCCGCAGTTCTCGCAACGCTTAGCCCCTCATTCTCCCAGCAAAAGCCTCAGAAGGCCATACATCACAGCCACCCAACCCAACCCAGCCCATGCCCTACCTGCATGTCCAGGTCTGCATGGCTGTCGTCGCCGTACAGGCCCGCCTCCATCCGCCGCTGGTCCTCACGGCGCCCGTCACGCAGTGGCGAGCCTCCAGAGCCGCGGCCGCCCATCCCCGAGCCCGACCCAGATCCCGGCTGCACGCGCGCAGCCGCCAGCTCCTTCTTAAGCCGCATGTTCACCTGCTTGAGCTGCGCAAGCTCTGCTTCCAGCTTCTGCGGCATCCCAACAACAAGCGCATTAGGGCATACGGCATCCTTCGGCGCGTGGCTGCGTTGACCAAGCCGGATGACACACTGCAAACCGCGCACGCAGGAGGATCCCATGCAATGATGCCCACGGTTAAGTACCGTACCTGCGTTGCCGCTGTGGCCTCCATGGGGTCATCACGGAACCTGTCGAAGGCGGGCGCGGACCTGCGTGCGCCCCCAGCCCCTGTGGCTCCCGAGCTGCCGCCCCCGGGGGCCGCGTTGCGCTTACCAGCGTCCCTGCCGCCGTACAGGTAGCCGTTTAGCCGGTTGGTAGTGGACTGGAGCTTCTGCTTTAGCTCCCGTTCCTGCTCTTCAGCCTTATGCTTTGATGCTAGCAGCTGTGGGAGGACAACAGGACATGGCGTTGCTTAACTAGTGCCCCGCCATAGCTATGCATACGCTCACATGTCAGGTGCAACTGTCTGTTTTCGGCGATTGGATGGGTGCCGGGTGCGTCAAGCTGGGACGCAAACGGAGTGTAAAAGCCCGCGAAGCCCCATCAATACCCCTTTCCCAGTGCCACGGCCCCTTACCTTTCCGTCCAGCTCCTTGACTTGTGCTGATAGCCGCTTGTTGGCATCCTCCAGGCTTTCAATCCGCTTCTGGGCGGCCGCAAGAGCCACTCGGTCCTTATCAGCCTGGTCTCGCATCATCTCACGGGCTCGGTCATCCTGCTGCTGTTGGCTAGCCTGCGCGCGCGAGGTACCGAGCAAGACAGGTGTTAACACGGTGGGAGAGAGTTGCAAGAGGTTAAAAGCTGGAAATACCCGCCGACTCCGATAACTTCAGGTAGAATGAATCAGCGTTATCCTTAGCCATGGCTTGAACTTGATGTATCGGAGGGCATGTGATCTAACCAGACCCACTCAAGACCCATAACCCCTGGTTACACCTACCAGCCGAAACAGCAAGTCAACCAAGTGGGAAGCAGCCTCCACACCAGCATTCAGAATAGTAAGCTTTCCTCCCATTGGCAGATAGCCTTGGCCTACGCGATCGCGTTGAATTGGAGGGTTGCGCTTTGGCCGTGTTGATGTCGCGTCGGTTGCAACAGAGGTCAGGCCAAACGGCATCACCAGGACAACGGTACCATCATAAAAGTATTAAGGGTAACTGCACGCCCCGACAGTGTGCAATCGGGCGCTTGGTCAGCAAGTCGCCGGTCTAGTCCTGCTTGGAGTACAGCTCCAGGCGCACCTTTCAGGAAGGCCTCTAAGCGTGCTGCTGCCTCCAACACGCTATGTTCGTCTGCTGGCGCAGCAGTTGGCGCGTCCATGGCCATAAAGTCGTCGGACGCTTCTGCAAACTCCATGGTGACTAGGGATTTGCTGTCAAGGCGAAGCCCTCTAGACTGACGCGATACTACTTATGTTCAGCATTAACGACCCAAAACATTAGCTTGTTGACATAGCTGGCCGTATCATTGCGTGCAGAGAGGTTGCAGGCACACAAGTGGTCCGAAGGAAGATGCTAAGGAACGATTAGCGAATATGTATATAGTTGTAAAAAGCAATGTTACATAGCTCCTGAAGACAGCGCTGTACCAACGCGTTGGGGTAGCACCACTCTAGTTCCTGAGCATTTCAAACTCCGTACGGCACAATTGCTAGCGTTGTTTAGCCGGTGATCGTTGCAGAACATATCGTGCTAGAGACAAAAGATATTTGGAACGCTAATAGCAGTCCTCTAGCTGGATATCTACACTCCCTGTAAAGCGCATTGCTCTACGCGACAACCCACCCTGTAGAGAAGGATTGGTCGTTAATGGAACACAATATCACATTCAAGTACTCTTAAAATACGTGTAGCACCTTGGCGGCCAAGGGTATTGACGAATCTTGCTGCCCGGTGTTGCTGGTAGCATCGAGGCAGCATGGGCTCCGAGGTGCAGGCGATCACCATAGCGGTGACGGCAGGCCGTGATTGTGCTATGAGCGGGGATTACTCGGCTGGTGTTACTTACTATGAGAACGCTGTGGAGCTCACGTCTAGGTATGCAGACCTCCTTCCTTATCGGCAACACTGTACAACTGTCTGCCTTCTGTCGGTTCGGGCAACATGGCAAGCTTTCACACGGCAGGGGCGCAGGGCATGCCGTCCGGCGGCTGGTATCCTACCCGGTTTCAACACCAAGCACCCCTTGTACACAACGAAACACCGTGAAATTACCATGGCCCAGATCACCTGCACACTCTTAGAGCTGCCGTGGTGATTCCCCTGTCTGGACAACCCCTCCAGGTACATCCGCATGTTGGGCGACCCGCTTGCAATTCGGCATTGGACTGCACTCCTGCATCAGCTACAGGATGAGTTCAGCTGTGTACGGCAGTGCGACAAGGAGGCACGTGGTATGCGCATGGATGCCGGAGTCCAACGGGCAAACAGCTACGGCGATGTAAGTTCTGGGCCCGATCAGCCACAAACTGAGCACTTTACTCGGACTTTTGCCACGCTTGGAGGTAAAGGCATCGGCCCGGACGCCTGCTAGATGTTTGGCGCTATCCTGTCATGGTGATGGGGCTCGGTCATTGTCTCTCAAGCACCGCTTACCAATGTGGGGCCCTCGGCCGGCCCGACCGTTACTCTGATTACTTTGCCCTTACAAGCCGATGCCATGGTGTGCCCTTGCAGATGGGAGATGCCCGTGCATCTGCGGCGTACGATGATGGCTACCGACAACCCATCGTCGTGGTGAGTCAACTGCACATGTTTGTCATGCCTTCCGCGTCCGCACCTGAGGCATGTTCAGCTTTCCGCTTAACCCATGATGAATTTTCCCCGCAATAACCAACCGTGTCCCTTTCCTCTCTGTCCCCTCTGCCCGCGCCCTACTTCCAAAGTGCCACAACCCAAACCAGGGCCAAGACGACCCCATGGTGTGGCGCCCTCCCACGCGCGAAGGCCGCGGCAGCGCCCCTGTGCGCGGAGGGGCCCCAGCACGACCTCGCGCCAGCCAGGATGACAGCCGCCAGGCGCCGTCTTGGTCTAACAACGGGGCGGGAGCCGGGGGCAGGCAGGCGAATGCAGCGGGGCCGCCAGGGCGGTCGTCGTCGGCACAGCGGAGACCAGGAGGTGAGCCGGGACGACACCGCTGCCTGGGCTTGCAGCACACGTACGCCGTGTTACCGGAATACCCTAGGGACGGCAGCACCGCACCCTCCCTCTGCGCACACGCTCGTTAGGTTCAGTTGGTCACAGCTAGGGTGTGCCTTTTGGTGTCCCTCATGCCCAACGTCCGCCCTAGCCCCAACGTCACAGACCCCACACCCCGGCTGCTCCTTTTCTCACCTTCCCCCCACCCGTGCCATGTTCCAGCTGCTAACGCCCCCGCTGCGGGCAACAAGGCGGCGGGGTACGACAAGCCCTGGCGCCAGAACATGGCGGACAAGGGCGGCGCTGCGGGCGGCGGCAAGGGCGGTGCCGGCGCGGCAGGAGCGGCTGCCAACAAGAAGCAGTACGTGGGTCCCGACCAAGAGCTAGCCAACATGTTGGAGAGGGACATTATCGACCAGGGCATCAGCGTAAAGTGAGTGGGGTTGCAGAGTATCGTAGAAAGACTGCTTTTTGGCTGAGGAGGGAAAGCGCGCAGTTTTTAGTTTGTGGAGAGGCTGGTGTGCCAATTCCATGCAGCAAGCCGGCGGCAATGTGTGGCCTACATGTGGGGTTCGGGCTGTGTACGGCACCGCAGGTGGGACGACATCGCGGGCCTGGAGGAGGCCAAGCGGGTTCTCAATGAGGCACTGGTGCTGCCCATGATCATGCCCGACTTCTTCACGGGCATCCGCAGACCCGTCAAGGTGCGGCGTTGGGTGGGGGGCGGCGGCCCGCAGAGGGATGGGGAAGACCAGGGAGGAAACATGGGAAGCTGCCTTGTGTAAACGCCACAAACGCGCACGTCCAAACTGTATGTTGCATGGCCGTTGCGTTTCACTTGTATTTGAAGTTTTCTGGGGGCCGACTTCGGATGATGAACACTGACGGCGCAACGACCATGTGCTGCACGCAGGGTGTCCTCCTGTTCGGCCCTCCAGGAACCGGGAAGGTGAGCGGAATCGTACAGCCCCATTGGTTTCTAGCTAGCTGGTACTGGGGGTGGTTGCATGCTGTCCCACTTTGCTTGCTGTACTTTTAGCAAAACGCGATTCTCGGGCGACTGAGAACCGCCACACGCCCACGCTGTCGCTTTGCTTGATCTTCCCAACCGCTTCACCCCCCACCTGCTGCACCCCCCACAGACCATGCTGGCCAAGGCAGCGGCCACGGAGACCTCGTGCACCTTCTTCAACGTCTCCTCAGCCACCCTGGCGTCCAAGTACCGCGGAGAAAGTGAGCGTATGGTGAGAAGAAGAGGAGCGGCACAATCAGGGATCTTGAACACTTTACCGTAATGTGGCTATTCAATTTTTAGTCCTCTGTTGTCCGTCAGTGGCCCCATCACCATACGCATATCGTATCTGTTGGCTCGTTGCCCACTGTCAAATGCTTTTTCCCCATGCGTTCCTTTCCATGAGGCACGGGTGTACCCCGACGTCAACCCTCCCGGCGCCCTCATCTTTTCTCTCTCCCTTTCCTATCCAAACGCAACCGCACCCCCGCCCCCAGGTGCGTGTGCTGTTCGACATGGCTCGCGAAATGGCCCCCGCCATGATCTTCATAGACGAGGTGGACTCGCTGTGCTCGCAGCGCGGCACCGCTAACGAGCACGAGGCCTCGCGCCGCGTGAAGACGGAGCTGCTGGTGCAGGTGGGCAGGGCGCGGGGGGAGGAAATACGTTGCTGTGAACAATGGGTGGGCAGGCAGATGGGGAGCATGTTGTTGTTAACGACGAGGGAAGTAGGGAAGGGTCTGCAAGGGAAACGGTAGGGCAGTTGCTTATGCCGTAGGCGTGCAATTCAGAGGTCGTGACTTTAGTTTTTGAGGGATGGGCAGGGTATTCGCCGTTCTTACAACGGCGTATCGGCTACACCATGCATGATACCGGTACCGCTGCCCCCAACCTCAGCCTCTTCCCCTTTTGTCCCTTGCGCCCACACGACCCACCCGACCCACCCACTAGATCGACGGCGTGCACGGGGGCGGCGACAAGGACAAGGACGCAGCTGCGGCGGGCGGCCCAGACGGAGAGCCCCCCGCGCCGCGTCACGTGTTCGTGCTTGCAGCCACCAACTTCCCCTGGGACATCGACGAGGCACTGCGCCGCCGCCTTGAGAAGCGCGTGTACATCCCGCTGCCGGGTCACGCACAGCGACTGCAACTGCTGAAGATTAACCTCAAGGTGTGCGCTGCTGTAGTGTCGCGGTAGATGTGAATGAGTGAATGGCTGTGGTGCAGTGGTTGATGTGTTGTCACAATGGTTGATGTGGCCACGCGCTGGTTCTGGCGGCAGACGGACGATGCAAGGGGCTCCTTTATCAGACTCTGAACCCAGTTCTTGAACGCTTCTGGTGCTGCCTTGTGCTGTCTGTTAATGTTACACCCCTGCATGGCTGAAAGAAGCAAGTGGCGGGAAGCCGCGATTGCCACATGCTCTCCCGGTTGCACCCCCTTTCCGTCCATACCTAAGCACACCTCGAGCCGCCGCCCCTTTTCACCCCGAGCTGTCACCCCTTCACCGTATACCGTCCTACACCCTACCGCAGGAGGTGGACGTAGCGGATGACGTGAACCTGGACTCGGTCGCCGCCCAGCTGGACGGCTACAGCGGCGACGACATCACCAACATCTGCCGCGACGCCGCCATGAACGGCATGCGGCGCCTGGTGGCGGGCAAGACGCCCGCGGAGATCTTGGCACTGCGGGAGGCGGGAAAAGACAGCTTCAAGGTGGGTGTGGGTTCTCGTGGGTGTGCTAAACTGCTAATAGCAGGGCATTTTCGGGAAGTTTGGGCGCATGTCGGGGCTTTAGAAACGTGTTAAGAGACGGAGGTTGCAGCCTTCTAGGCAGCAGCAAGGAAACGGCACCCCTCCTGAGAGTGAGTGGTTTGACGGCACAAACTGAGCGTGTTATGTCGTGCTGCTGCTGCTGCTGCTGCTGCCCCCATGACAGGAGCCGGTGACGAAGGAGGACTTCCAGCAGGCCATCCGCAAGATCAACCCCTCGGTGTCCAAAGAAGACATCAAGCGCCACGAGGAGTGGCTGGGCGTGTTTGGAAGCACGTGAGAGGAAAGAGCCCCAGGAAGGAGAAGAGGGGTTGCGCGCACGCGGATGCCTACGGGTTGTGTGGATGCTGCCGGAGGAGGCTTGGAAGGGGGATAGTACCTGAGTGGGTTGGACGGTTAAGCTATGCAGGATGTGGCGGGGGTGTGAACCCGCGCGCATGCAAGTGCTGATTTAAGCAGTGGTGGTGCAGCCTTGGCGCATGCAGGGTATCTACGAGCGGAGGCTGCAGGAGTATCTACGAGAAGTGCGTTTGCGAAGCAGCGGTTCTTGCTCGGTTCCAGGCTGTATACCTTGATGATCTTGGTATCCTGGTGGCGTGTCGCCCTGACTGTTGGGTAAAGAGACTGTCGTCAACTGCGGAGCGACCGCTGTAATGAAAGGAACGACAGTTGGCGTGCGGCATTGTGTTACCCTCCTAACTACGGGACGGCCACGACTCCTGGTACTGGTTGGCGGAGGGGCCTGCAAGAGCCCTGTTGCATTACCGTAATGTTTGAGAGAGTTACACGACTCTTAGCAAGGAGCGCCTTGTTGTGCGTGCTATACGCATACCTCAGCGTACTGCCGGCGGTCGCTCTTTTGGCATTTGAAGACGTCAGGCGCCCTATAATTTAAACTCGGTGTCGCTTTGGAACACCTGTACTCTACCAGAGGAGACTCCAGCTGCCAAAGTATCCGATATTCCTCATTCCGCGCAACACCGCCACATACCGTCACCTACGATTGCAATACGCAGCCCTAAAGACACCAGCAATGCTAGTCACCTGTCCCTGCCCCTGTGCTATGTACGTTGTTACCTCCGCCCTACTCTGCGTCTTGCAATGCATGCTATGCATGTAACACTACCCGACTATACACGCTTGCAGTGTTTGCAATGCGGCGTCAAACAGAATCACGCAAACGTCATGTACATATACATGTAGCTCCCCCCTACCACGCAGCACGCTAAATCACATACCAAGCATCCGATGGCAGATAGCGAGACCATCCTAAGGCTCACGCTCACTCATCGCCCTCCCCCTCCTCCCCCTCTTCTCCGGCGGCTTCCCCCTCGCCGCCCTCCGCCTGGCCCTCGCCAGCAGCTGCTGCCGCGGCCGCCTCAGCCGCCGCCCGCGCAGCCGCCTCCTCCGCTTGCCGAGCAGCCTCAGCCTCGGCCTCCGCCTTGAGACGGATCGCCTCCTCCAACGCTGCTTGCTTGGCCGTCACGTCCGCCTGCGCCTTCTCCAGCTTAGCCACCGCCTTCCGGAGGAGCACTGCCTTCCGGGCCACTCGCCGCACCTGCCACAGGGTTGAGGGACGCAGGAAAGCCGGGGTTGGACTCCATCGCTACCATAACACGCAACCTGGACTCCCACACTCCGCCCTCGCACCACTCACCCCCTCAACTGCACCTTGCCACCCCTCCCCACCTCCCTCCCTCTCCTACCTGCTTGATGTACATGAACGCCACCGCGCCAAAGGCGGTGTTGGGCATCTCCGTCTCCAGCTTCTTCGGCGCCGACACCGCCTTGTAGCAAGACCGCACACGCGCCCACAGCGCCATGTCGCGCTCCTGCGTCGCGTCGTAGCCCGCCATGTCCTCAAACAGCGCGGGCGTGAAGTGCGCAAAGGCGCGCTTCCAGGTGGCAAAGCTGGCGGGCTCCTTGCCCAGCAGGTGCAGCAGCGCCTTGACGATGTGGAAGGTGGCTTGCGGCACGGTGAGCATGTGCTGCAGCGTGGAGATAGTGGCCTCGGAGGACTCAGCGGCGGCCTGGGGGCGGGAGGGAGGCGGGGATAAAATGACGGTGGCGTAAACTCAGGAATTCATACAAACATTGATGAGTGCCGCATCATGTCTGTCTAACTGGCATCTCCCGAAAGGTGCGTCCTTAAAGGCATTGTCATTCCCCCCAACATCGCACCCAGCCACCCACCTGCACCACCGCCGCCAGGGCCTGCTGCTCCAGCTCCACCGCCGCCCGCGCATGCGCCTCCGCCTCAGCAGCCGCCTCCGCTGCCGCTGTCAGCTTAGCAATGGCCGCCTGGATACCCGGGATGGGGTCCGCCACCTTCTTCTTCCGGGGTCTGGGCGTCTCTCCGTCCTCACCCTCCTCATCCTCCTCGCCCTCTCCCTCCGCATCCTCGGGCTCCTCAGGCGCCGGCTCCTCCTCCTGGGGTGCGGCGCCCTCCTCCTCCTCGCCGGCTGCCGGGGGCGGGGCTGCGCAGCGGGTTGCATGGGAGACATAGGTGCGGTTGCATGGATGCAGGGACCTCCGTATCTAGGCTTCTGAAGGACTAGAGGCCATCACTATGCACCACTGCGCAAGGCGCCGCAAGGGTTCGGCCCTCACTTTCTCCACATCCCCCACCCATCATGCACCTCTCATCCCGCCTTCACCCCCCCACTCCCACCCACCACCCGCACCACCCACCTGCCGCCGCCGCCTCCACCGCCGCTTTCCCCCACAGCTCCATCACCTGCGCCCGCAGCGCCTCCAGCTTCTCTCCCGCCGAGGCGCCCGCCAGCGCCGCCGCCGCCTGCGCCGCCACCGCGTCCATCGCCTTGCCCAGCGACTGCGACACCTCCCAAATGAAGTCCTTGTCCTCAGGCGGCAGCGGCTGGCCGCTACCCTCCGGGAACAGCGTGTCCGCCGCCAGCAGCGCCTTGAACTCCCCGCTGGAGGCCAGCGACACGCCGCATGCCTGGTAGGAGCCGATCTTGGGGAAGTTGCGGAAGAACTTGATGCGCTCCTCGGAAGCCACGTTGGCCACGTACACCATGGGCAGCTTCTCGTCCAGGATACGGAAGGTGTACGGCAGCGGCTCAGGCTTGAAGTCCTCCGGCGCGTCGTCGGGAGGGGGTGATGGGCGGTAGAGGTCGGACTGCAGCACGTGCTCCTGGCCGGCGCTGGCAGCCACGTAGGCAAAGTACTTCTTGCTGTAGTCTACGGGGCGAGGGATCTTGCGGGCGGGCGGCGCGCCATCGCCCTCCGCGCCCTCCATGCCCTCCTCCCCGCCGGCATCAGCGTCCTGATCGGGCTGAGCCGCGTCCTCCCCATCGGCTGCTGCTGCTGCGGAGGGCTCGCCCTCGTCCTCTGACTCCACTGCAGCCGCTTCGTCGTCCTCTGGGGGAGTCCAGTCGGGCTCCTCGGGGTCTGTGATGATGGCGGCGTAAGCGGCGCCAGCCGAGGTGTGCTGTCGTATAAGTTGTACGGCGGCCTGCAGGAGATCGCGTGGTACGGCAGCAAGTAGGCCGAGACCCTCCGCGGCCTCCTTGCGTGTCGCAGCCGCTGATTTAAGGGCCTGCTCGGCTTGAGCCTCCTTTACCTGCGGGATGGGCAGGGGACGGCAGCGGGGCAGTTGGGGGAAATGGCTCCTTGCAAGAGTGTGACGGTGGGATTGTATGGCTCCGCGGCAATCCACCAAACAGTGAATTCTGTGCCAATAAGCACTTAGTGGCACGCATGTTGTGGTACCACATATAACAACAAGCGCCATTGCGCAAGGACTGCCTCGTCAGCTACGTCATAGGCCCGCGCCTGGGAGGTAGCAAAGGGCGGTTGGGCTGGGAACCCTTCATGCATACACATGCTTGCACCACACTTTATTTGCAGTTCCCTGCCCGTAATGGCGATACCCACTGTTGAAGCCCATGTTGAAATAGCGCTATACCCACTTACCAGCTTATCCTTCTTTTGCTGCAGTTCCTGCTGCCGCTCCCTATAGAAGTTGCCCTCAACCTCCGCATTTTTTACGTATCTACAGTCGCATAAATGCATGTTAACCGTTAATATGTATCGTTCATACAACGTCGACGGCAAAGCGCAGGCAAGCCTCACTTCAAAAGCCAGAGGCCTAGATACTCCACTGGGTCATTTGGTTGAGCACCAATTGTCGCTGCACATCCACGAGCCAAAGCTTCACCCACAGTATCCTTTAGGTATGTGGTATCGTTTCCTGGCGCCGGTGGCATTGTATAAGAAAAGCTCGCGCAAGGATAGCTAATTCGTTTGTGGTTAAATCCTGATTTGATAGTTATATATCTGCCAATTTCTTAGCATATACCTGCTCGCAGCGCGACTGACGACGGCCTTCGAACGTACAACTGTACGGCAATGCATTCTTCCTGAAGAGAAGTGACGCATCGCACAGTCAATGGACCAGAAGCCATTCGAGTCATACCCACCGTTGTTACATTTGCGGATCGCAATTTTAGAGCCGGTAATAGCCGTAAGGGAAGGCGAAGCCTGCCAACCCTACAATGCAACCCCAGCGTGGCCAACCAGCTCCTGCAAACCTGCGCCAGCAATTGGTGCCGCCCTCCTGCTCCATATCTACACGCTCAGTTTTGCACCCTTGGAAGCAAACTCCAGCTTTAGCAGCAGTCCTGCAATAGCTGTGCGTCCCCAACTGCCCCTAAACCTGCTAGCTATTCATGACAGCTTAACGCCCTCCCAATGTCCTTGTAAACACAATAACCGCTCAATTCCCATAACAGTTGCAATCCTGATAGGCCGATACCACCCGCAGCACTCGCATACACAAGACTCTCGAGCAGTTGGTCCCAGAGCCAGCACACCTCCCACGCTCAAGCCTAACATAAGCCACACTAAAAACTGCCGGCACCACAAGCACCTACAAGTAATCCTAAGCCTAACCTAATGCTGGAACGGGCACCGGGAAGAGGCATGCAAGCGTGGGCCTCAGTAACCCTGGCTCTCGAGGTAGTCACCCATCGCCTCTACAACTTTGTTGCATAGACGGGCGTCAACTGCGGGTTCCGTGTAGAAGCCCACGACCATGGCTGATGCGGTCTTCCGCGCAATGAAGCCGTTCTTGTCTTTGCGGCAGCGCAGCACCGTCTCATCGCCGATGGTCTTCATGTACTTAACGCCACCGATGGTCACAGAGGTAATACTCGCATCAACCATGGAAGAAAGCATTGTGGAAAATTCGGCGTCTGAGAACTCCGGGAACTTGTCGCTCTTCGCCCAGCATCCACCGTCAAGCCCGACGATAGCGGCGCTGGTGAGCGTTGTCCCGTTTGCATCAAGGGGAGCCATCAGGTTCTGGCTGATATACGCGTCCCAGGCCATTCTTCTTTAGCGCCTAAGCAGCGGCAGATCCACAGAGTGATCACCTGTGTGCAAGGGCTCTAATGACTAGGTTCAAGAAGTTAATAACCAGAAAAGGCCTAGTTAATAGGAACGTTCTAAGAAAAGAGGGCGGCAGTCTTCTTATACCGGGGAGTAGAGCGGTCGCGCGGGGATTTCATGATGATCCAACCAACCCCACTTGCGCCGTGGCATTGCAAGCTCACTTCCTTTCCTGCAAATATATTTATAGTGGTTCTATAATGGTGATGTGTTCGCTGAGGTGCTCGCTGGTGCGTGGTTCTACTACTTACTAGCCCAACCCCCGTCGCCACATTCGTGTGTGCACCGAAATCCCTCCTTTGCAAGGACGGTGCGCCCCATCATCTGTTCCCTTCAGGTCCTGCCACGAAACGTTGTTTATTACGGGACACGTCCACTGCCATCCCATGCCTCATTTAGTTACCCCTTTCTTAGCACTCAACGCGAGCCACAATCTGTCCAGCATGGCCCATTTGAGGTTCCAACACGCCATAGCGCGGGTCAACGTCGGCCTTTTACAAAATGTGCGTTACGAGTCATGAGACCTTTAGTCAGGTTATCCCCGTGGGGATACCACCGGTCGCGTTAACATCTCCGCGCCTTATACTTCAATACCCCGCCCCTACGCAAGCGCGCTACCTCCTTCATACAACACGCCTCGCCCTGCCCACCCAGCAGTCCACCCATGCTGTCACTGGGCTGCCCCCGCTGCCTCCCCCATCTCCACATCTCCACCTCCGTCACCTGCGACCCCAGCGGACACAGAACCCGGGGCGTCCTCATTCGTTACCGCCATATCGGCAGTTTGCTCCGGAACTCCTACCCCGTTGCCCCCTTCTGTTCCCGAACCGCCCTCAGCTGCTACTGCAGCAGCAGCAGGCGGTGCCTCCTGCGCAGCTGCCTCCTGCGCCGCTGGGGCGTCAGGGTCGCCCCTCACCGCTGCCGCCTCACCATCACCAGCCGAGGAGGCGGGCACTCTCTGCGAAGACACACAACAGGCATACCAACGGTCAACCGCCAGCTGCATGGTCCTTGGCTGACTGGTGCGGTGCGATGAGTATACCGCATAAAGGAAGAGAGTTGGGACAACAGCTGGTGGCTGGGAGATGCGATTGTCCCACCAAGCCAACGCCTATCCCGTCTCTGTATTATACCGGAGGGACGCTCACCTGCGTTTCCGGCTGCTGCTGCTGCGGTGGTGGTGGAGGCTGCGCTTGTTCCCCCGCTGTCCCCTCGGGAGGAGCTTTAGGGGTCTCCTGGGGCTGCTGCGCGGCCGCCTGGTCGGCAGGCGCCTGCTCGCCTGTGGGCTCGGACGGTGGCTTTGGCTGCCTGATGATGGGCTTTTTTAGCTGCAAGCGGGGTATGGGGGGCCGGGGCAGCAAGTTCCAGATGAGGGGCTGAAAGGACGGGCGGGTTGGCAAGTGGGCTACTACCAATGTACTGCAAGGCAAGCCCATCCTAGGGAGTTTCGAGGTTCGCAGCAATACGCATACCGGTTTTATGTGAGGATGTCGAGGGCCAGTCAGCTCCGGGCAAAGCTCATCTGCGGTAAGGGGTCAGGGAGTACAGACCGTGTAGGGTAAGGACTGGGAGACCGGATGGATGGCGGATAGCCATGACGGAGAGAAGCAGCCGATGCAGCGTGCCCCCTCGATTTTGCACTGGCACTCTTACCAGTAGCAATCCACCGGAGCACTTCAAGCTGGACCTCGCTTCTTACAACGCCCTTCTTGTGTTGTACAATGCGCTTCTCCCACTTGTGAACGCGCCCCTCGTAGACTTCCTTGGGAGCAGTGTTCCTTGCCTGGCTTCCCCTTGTAGCCATGCGACCTCTTGGCCGTCCGCAAACAGTTCAGAGGTACAGCACGGTTAGGTTGCGTAGGTATCGCTTGCTTTACTACTTAGCGCCTATAGTGATGCTTATGTAAGTGTTCATACATGATCGTTTTTTACATTTAGTACCGGTATACTAGGGATTGCTAGCGCTTCCATCGGAAAATTGTCGTTCGTGCAATTGCTACTTTGTCATTCCAGTAGCCCAACTGTCCTTGCAAAAGCTAGTTGCTCACATACACTAGACGTTTCTCGCTGTACTAGATCACCTTTACCGCTTTCTGCATCTACCATTCAACGACTCCTTTATACTTCTCTGTGCTTTAGCAACGCGGAGCACAACAGTAGTCTGCAGGCTAGAAGCACGGGGCTTTTAGCCCCGTTGCTTTCCTGCTAGTGCTTTCGCCGCAGTAGGACCTTCTTTCGCCAGCGGGCGCTCGGGAAAGGATGGCGCGCAATGAAGAGAAGGCTCAGTCTATGCTTAACCGCTATCTGGCGGGAAAGCTAGACGAGAAGCGCGGACCAAAGCAAAAGCGGCCATACCTTGCGTCGGAATGCCGCGACTTGGTGGAGGCGGATAAATGGCGGTCTCAGATTATCCGGGAGATTGGAAAGAAAGTCATGGAGATTCAGAATGAGGGCTTGGGAGAGCATCGGTGAGTGTCAGCTGCTGTTCCCAGGGCGGCATGCTAGGATGGTGTGAGGGAAACCCGGGGTTTGTAGCAGCGTGCGGGCAGCCTATACATGCCTTCACACCGTGAGCGGGTCGATTGAGAACTCCTAGGCGAGTCCATAACGTCCACGGGGTTCAGAGTGAGGAGCCGTTATTTCCCTTGCGGTAAATAGCAGCCATGCAGCCTAACCTGCGCTGCGGTTCCCTCACTTCATATGGAGAGCACCCTAGGCGCACGCGTCTGGGAAAGCCCCACCCACCCACCGCACCACACCACAGCACCGCACGCCTGCCCAGGTACCACCAGCAGCACGTTGGACCGCCGTGCCGTGTACGGGATTCCCCAGTGCCTCCTCTGCCCATACCCATGCTGCAACCCCCTTGTCATCCCCCTTGCGCCCCCGCCCGCGGCAGCCATGCTGGGCCCCTGATACGCCGCCGCCGCCGGCCCCGTCATCCCCCTCCCCGTCCGTCCCCTCCTCCTCCCAGATCTACACCCAGATCTCTCATGCTCCTCCTCCTCCCTAACCCCTAACCCTACACACACACACAGCATGCGCCCCTCCCCTTCCTTCCCTTCACCCCTTTCCCCCTTCCTTACCCCCTGCCCTCCACCCCCCTCCCTCCCCCCCTTTGTCGTACAGCATCCGCGACCTGAACGACGAGATCAACAAGCTGATCCGCGAGAAGGGGCACTGGGAGCGGCGCATCAAGGAGCTGGGTGGCCCGGACTACTCCAAGGCGGCGGGCAAGGTGACGGACAGCAAGGGGAGAGAGGTGGCGGAGCTGACAGGTGGGTCGGACGAGCGGGGGCCGGGCGGAGTGGGTGGAAGCGAGGTCACGAAGGGCGGTGCGGGTTTGGGGAATGGAGGTACTGGCAGGAAAGGCAATGGTAGTAGGGAAGGAAGGTCACAGAGTCCCCTGCCTCCCCTTACCGCCCGCTGTTCCTCCCGCTCCCTGTTCCTGCCCGCTGTTCCTGCAGGCAAGGGCCGCGGCTACACCTACTTTGGCGCCGCCAAGAAGCTGCCGGGCGTGAAGGAGCTGTTCGAGGCGGAGCCGGTCAAGGTGGCGCGGCGCTCGCGCTTCCAGATGCACCGCGCCATCGACCCCGACTACTACGGCTTCCGGGACGAGGAGGACGGCGTGCTGGAGCGGGTGGAGGAGGACGCGGAGAAGATCATGCGCATGCAGGTGAGGGGGAGGAGGAGGGGAGTGGGGGGAGGAGGAGGTTGCTGGGGTTCATGGGGTGGAGAGATGAGGGCTGTTGCGGGCCTTCGGCTAGACTGACCCCCCAGCACAGCACAGCATCGGGGAGCATGACTCCATGCTGTCATGACATGACCGGGATGTGATCCCCGCAGCATCTCGCGAGCCCCGCAAGCAAGCTCTTCTGCCCGTCCTCCCCATTTCATAACCCCCCCATCCAATCCCCTCCCCCCTGGCCTGCCCCTCAGGCCGTGTTGGACTGGGAGGAGAAGGAGCAGGAGCGGCAGCAGGCACTCTCCTCCGTAGCCGCCCGCAGCGCTGGCGGCGAGGGCGGTGGAGGTGAGGAGGGTGCCCGCTTCGTGGCGTACGTGCCGCTGCCCGACCAGCAGGCCATCGAGGCCAAGATCCTGGAGATGAAGCGCAACGACCTGCTGTCCAAGTACGCCAGTGAGGCGCTGCTGCAGCAGCAGGCGCAGGCCAAGTCGCTGCTGAACAAGAAGTGAGGGTGCGGGCGGAGGCGGGATGGTGTCACTCTCTTTTGCCGGAGACCTTCAGTGTTGCAGCATTGCTGAGGTGCCGGTAGGGCAGGTCAAGGCAGCTTGCGACCTTGATGTGCGGCGTCTGGGGCCCACAAGGGGTGGGGGTGCTGAGAGCGTGCATACATGGGTAGCATGCCGCCAGCACCCGCAGCAGTGTGGTGGTGTTCACATGACGGCAGGTGCGAAGGCCACGCGTGCATGATTTGTGGAGCACCTTTGTGGGGCGAGCTCCTGCTAGGCCAACCCGACGGTGCAAAATTGAAGCGCTGTGCACAGTTGCGGCCGCGTCTAAACGGAGGGGGGATGTACCGGTATGGCCCGGCTTATGTTTTGTTGCATGTGTGCGGAGACTTCAACCTTTGACTACCGGTACATGGAATGTACGGGATTCGGAACGGAAGGAAGGCAGGTTGATTGATGGAGGAAACGAGGCATGGCAGCCGCGCCCCTCTTCGAGTCCGCTGTGCGCAGGAGAAGGAGCAAACGAGTAAAACGCTGCATGCGGCTTCGTTTGGCAACTTGACCCTGAGGCTGTTGGGGCTTACGAGTTAGCCCGGTGTAGCCTCCCCCAACCACCATGCACTGTTCCGAACTCCCCAAAAGGCCCAGCGATGTTACTCCTGAACAGCAGCACTCCCCCTACAGCAGCATTCTCCAGTAGCACTGTACAACCACCCAAGAGCCCAGGTTTTCCTCAAGAACGACAATAGCGTCACCAGCGACAAAAGCTGCCACCAGCTGCTGACATAGACGCCATCTGGGACGCCTTGGGTGAAAAGCTAAACACGCATTGCCTAAAACCGTTACCGTTTCATCACCTAAGGGTGCTCCGCGCCCCCTACCCGCAACTGCCCTGCCGAATCTGGAGCCTAGTCAAAACCATTTGCCGCCCTTCGCTGGCCTACAAGCAGCTGCTCGTCAACCATACCCCAACTACCACCATGATTCCACAGTCAGCACAACCCCTCCCTCCTCCGAATGCGCTCACTGCATGAGTCGGGATTCGGGATTGGGATTGCGTTGTTGCATTTATTTATTATTTTCCTCCCTCCTCCTCAACGCCTCTCTACTCCTGCTTCCCCTCCCTGACCTCCATCCATTCCTGCATTGGGAATCTTCTTCCCCCCTCCCGCAACCTACTCCACGGTAATGCTGGGTCCGCCAGCCGCCCCCGCTGCCCCCCGCTCCTGCAGCTGTGTGTGTATGCGCCGTGCGATGTCCACATACACGCCCGCCAGATCGCCCCGTGGGTCGCTGGCCACCACCGGCGTCCCCGCGTCGGACTTGGTCTGGATGTCCACATGCAGCGGAACCTGTCGCAGCCCGTACACAGCCGGTCAGCCAAGGTGGGAGATGTCGGCACAGGGATGACGTAAACGGCAGGTCTTGCAAGCATGCGAAGCACGCACTTCTGCTAAACCCAAGGCACAGGTCAGGCATGCGGGTTGCTTCAACAGCATGCCGGGCGAAAACGCGCACTGATGCACTTTTCCTAGCTGCCTCCTAGCTGCCTCCTAGCTCAACAAGCTACCATTAACCCCTACAAAAGGCACACGGCCAGGGTTCTCTTTATACACACCCCTCCCAGGGTTCTCAGATTCCGTCCCACCTATCTCAATCCCATCAAACCCAGTCCCACCCCCCCCACCCGACTCATCCCCACCTGCCCCAGCACCTCCACGCCATAGTCCGCTGCCGCCCGCGCCACCCCGCCCGCCCCGAATATGTGCTCCACGTGCCCGCACTTGGCGCATGCGTGGTAGCTCATGTTCTCAATCAGCCCCAGCAGCGGCACGCGCAGCTTGAGGAACATCTGCGCACCTCTGGGTGGGGGGCCGGAGGAGGTTGGGGCAGAGGAGGAGGTGGGGGGGGCGGATGTAGGTGCATGGGCGGCGGCGGCGGCGGAGGTTGGGGGCGGAAAGCGAAACACAGCATGGATGGGAGGCCCGCATGCCCCTCCTTGAGCGCAAGCAACCGCGTGCCACACCGTTCTTGCCTCTTCGAAACCACCCAGCTCACAGTCCGACCCCCAGCCTGACAAGCCCTGTTAATCTCCCCGCCCCCCACCTGCGCACGTCTATGAGGGCCACGTCCTGAGGGGTGGACACCAGGGCCGCCCCGGATAGCGGAATGCGCTGACCCAGATTGATCTGAGCGTCACCCGTGCCTGTGGCATGAGGGCGGGGATGGTGTCGGATGGGAGGCTGGTGGGAGGCGGCCCAGGCGAGGTATACGAGAGGTAATAATGAGGAGTAACCTGCTCAGCAGCCCCTAACGCCCCTCTTCCACCCAGGACCAGCCAAAGTCCTTCTTCCTCTCCCAACCTCTGTCCCTTGTGAGCCGCCCTCTTCTCTGGCCCCCGCTTCCGCATCCCATGCCATTTCTCCTTCCCCTTCCTTCCCTTCCCCCCATACACACCCCTCACCCCCCAAACCCCCACCCGGCGGCATGTCCACCACCAGCACATCCAGCGCCCCCCAGGCGGTGCCGTACAGCATCTTGTCGAACGCGTTGTTCACCATGGGGCCCCGCCACACCACCGGCTCGTCGCCCTGTGCGGAGGAGGGGGGTGAGGGAGGGAAAAAAGAAATTCCAAAGTGAGTGAGGGGGGTGAGGGAGGGAGGGGTGCAGGAGGAGGGCATGGCAGGCATGGCAGGTCAGATGGGTGGGTATGGTCGGCTGGGTGTGTGCAGGATGCAAGTGGGGTGCAGAGGCAGCGGGCGGCATACCAGCTGGCAGAAATGCAACGCGCCTCTACGTTATCGCCGCTCACCCCTCCACGCACCCAATCGGTAGACTCGAACACATCCCCACCAACCCTAAACCTCCAGCCCTGTGAGGAATACCCCGGCCCCTCCTCCCCTTACCCACCTCCAAGAAGAAGCCGAAGGACATGGTTTTTACGCGGTAGTTCTCCTTGGGCAGTAGCAGCGCCTGGGGACCTGCGGGGAGGGGGAGGGGGAGGTGCGGGTGTAGCCGGGTGTGTATGTGGGTGCGGGTGCGTGTGCGACGGATGCGTGAGGCGAGAGGAACAGCAGCAGCAGATGAGGAGGAGGAGCAACCCGGAGGCTGGATTTGAGAAGACATGAAGACAGGTCCGTGCCCGCGTGGCTCATGAGTGCCGTTGCGTTGTGTCCCAGCAGGTGTGTTGTTGCTTGTACGAGACGGGTCGGCCCCCTCCGCACGTACCGTGCTTGTCCACCTCGGGTTTGCCCCGCAGGTTCATGAGGGTGGGAATGGAGGGGCCGTGGATGTCGGCGTCTAGCAAACCCACTCGCAGTCCCAAACGAGTGGCCATGGCCACGGCAACGTTGACTGCGGGTCGGGGATTGGGTCGCGGGTTTCGAAATTTGGCATTTGGTAGGGTTGGTTTCGGAGGATGAGATTTGACATTGGTGGGCATGCCAAGCGAGGAATAGCGAAACAGGCCAGGAGAGTGAGCAGAAAAGGTTGGCTGTGTTCCTGTGCAGGGTTTGTTGTGTGAGGGCAGGTGCAGTGGCCTGCAGTTCCCTGACTGCATACAAAAGGAATGCCCAGGGAAGGAGTGCCCCCTCACCCGCGGTGGTCGACTTGCCCACGCCGCCCTTGGCTGAAGTAATCGCGATGATGTGTTGAACCTCCTTCAATCCCAGCTTCTTTTGCTGCGAGCTATGCTGCTGTTGTCGAGCGGAACCCGCCGCGGCAGTGGCCATCGACCGCCATCCTCTACCCGCCAGCCACTTAGCGGCATGGCGCCAAGTCATGATGTGGAGACGCGTATACGACACTCAAGCTAAGACAAGAACTGCATCCTCATAACGAGCGGCCAGGTTCACGTAAGCAAATGTCCTAACCACGGTTAAGCAATTGGCTTAGTGGCTTAGTGTTCTCAAGTCCGCAAAAGGTAAAACACTTTGAGGAATCACACCGATTGGCTCAGTGCAACAAAGCGAATCGCTCTCTCACTAATACCGTTGACAGTTAGAAAGCAACTCGGCTTGCAAGCTCGTTCCGGTGAAATGCTTATTTTCTTTAGGCGTCAAACTCTTGCTTACACCTATCTTACATGCAGCTACATTCAATTTAAGAGCCTTCTTCCCAGATAGCTGATGAGGTCGGCCCATTGGTCAATTGTCTTCGCCCTATCCCTTTCCAGGAGCCGTTCAGGGCTGTTACAGCGTCATTCTGGCCCCACTAACAAGTGGACAACGTATCTTGTTCGGTACTGCGTCGGGCGCCACACTGACGAGCTTGGCAAAAGACCCTCCCATCCATCCTTGCACGACTCTATGTCGTCCAGGCGCCAGCGCAGATTCACGCGCAAGTCCATAAACTGCCCGGCACCACGAGAACTTCCTTTACGATGGAAGATCCTGCTTCCACAATACCCTACACAGCCCAAAAAACACCCGGCATGTCCGAACGTCAACCGGAAAGACAATCAATGCACCGATGCCCTATCTATCTTTCCAAGTCCCAACGCTTCTTGCACCCACAAGTAAGGGGCCCCATCTTAACAACAACAACTGCATACCCTCAAAGCACTTGCTTGCTCATTGCCCCCTCACTTCCCGCGTGCCTCCCTGCACAGCCCAAGCCTCATGCCTCCGCGCCGCTCCCTCCCTCCCATCACCTCCACATCCCAGCCACCCTTCCTCCTCCTCCCTCTCTCCCCTCACGCCACAACTGCGCCCTTGCCCTGCTGCCGCTCCTTACCCCTTTTCTCCCCTGTCTGGTGATATCTATCACTCCTCCCCGCTCCCCTCCCGCGGCAGCAGCAGCACCGTGTCAGTTCCCTCCCGCGGCACGAAGAAGGGGAAGGCGCGGCTGCAGGTGAGCAGCATGTCCGGGGTGCGCAGTGCCAGACGGTACCGCCGCATCACCAACGCCAGCAGCAGCTTCACCTCCTTTGAAGAGGAGGAGGGGGGAGGTGGAGGGAAGGGAAGGGAGGTCGGCGGGAGAGGCGGCTGAGGAGGCGGGCAGAGAGACGAGGAGGGTAAGGACTACGGTGAAGATGCAGCGGAAGGGCTACCGGGCACTCTTCGCAGCAAACCATGGAGCAGCCGTCAAAGTCCGCCCGTCAGCCCTTCTCGTCGACTCCAGACACGCCTCCTCAACACCCACCCCACAACCCCAAGCCTAATCTCACCTCCCCCCCTTCTCCCCCCCGCCTCCCTACCATGTACACCAGGTTCATGCCCACACACAGATGCATGCCGCTGCCGAATGTGAAGTGGTAGCGCGGCCGACTGAGCTGCTCCCCAGCACCCGCCGCATCCGCACCCCCAGCCAAGCTGCCCTCCGGGACGTCTCCTCCTCCGCCCCCCTGCTGCTGCTGCAGCCAGCGCTCGGGTCGGAAGGCGGCCTCCAGATTGCCCCGCCAGTCCATGTGAGGCGGTACGGAGGGCCCGGAAGCGGAACCGGAGGAGGAGGAACCGGAGGAGGAGGGTGTATCCGCCAGGGCAGGATCCAGGTAGTGCATGAGGCCCGCATGGTACCACACGATCTCCCCCGCGGGTATGCAGTACGGCCCCACCCGCAGCTCCTCCGTCAGTCGCCGCATGCCGCCCGAGCTGGCGGGCAGCAGCCGCATGGCCTCCTTCAGCGTGGCGTCCATGTACGGCATGTTGGATGCGGCGGGGTACGACAGCTCGGTGCCGTACTGGGAGATGACCTGCGTGCGGGTGCGGGCATGTCAAATTGTCCAGGATGCATGGATGTGCATGCATGGGTGCGGGGGAGGGGGGGGTTGCGAGGGTTGCGTGGGTGAGATGGGGCACATCCTTCATCCTTCCTCGCCGCTACTTTCCTCCATTTCCTTCACCCACTCACTCCCACGACGCTCTCCCTGCATCTCCCATCTCGACTCCCTCACCTGCATCTGCTCCCGGTGAAGTGCCTCCTGCACCCTCGGACTGGCCGCCAGCAGCGCCCAGGTATTGAAGAGCGCGAAGCGGGTGGTGTCGGCGGCCGCCACCAGCAGGTGCAGCACGGAGAGAGCAGCATCGTGCAGCTCGCAGCGACTGGCATGGCGCAGGGGAGGAGGGGGTGAACACCGGGTGATGGGCGGATGGACGTTTGCGAATGGGCTAGCAGATACCGTGATAACCGCTTGTTTGCTTCCAGGCAGCAGGCATCGATATGTCAGCCCCCTTAGCAAACCCCCCCCCCACACACACCACTCACTCGATGGCCGCCCGACCCAGCAGCTGAGCCACCATGATGGATGGGCTCAGCGGGGCAGCAGGGGAGGAAGCGGAGGCGGCGTCAGGAGAAGAAGACGATGAGTCGCCATCCGCCCCGCCCCCCTGCTGCTGAGGTTGCTGTTGCTGCTCCAATAAGAGCGTTGCGAAGGTCTGCGGCGAGCCCCCAGCCGCCCTCCACTGCTTGCTGAACCGCTCATGCAGCTCCCGAAGCGGCGGCTGCAGCACCGCCAGCAGCCGCTTCTTAGCGGCCAGGGCGCGGGCTAGGGCGGTGCCGGGGAGAGGGAGGGGCAGGCCGTACAGCCCGTCTAGGAACTGCTCCACCTGGGGAAGGGGAGGAGGGGGTGGTTGGAGAAGGGGTTGGAGGGAGGAGGTGGGTTTGAGGAGGAAGGTTTAAGGTCGGAGGGCTGTGAATGGGAATGGGAGGCTTTATTACCGGTATGCGTGCTCCAGTACCAAACATAATGCATGCAAGCATGCATGCATGGACCGACGCAGGCAGTAGTGACCCGTGGGTCACCCCACACCTGGCCCTTGAACCAGTCTCGGTCCACGTCAGGCGGCAGTTGCACCTCTGTGATGACGTCAACCGCCAGATCCAAGCCCATCAGCCGGGCCTTGTGAAGGAGGGAGGGGGAATGGGGGCGGAGCAGGGCGGCAGATAGGGGAGAGGGAATGCTGGGTGGGACGGCCGGAGCTTAAAGGGATACGAGAAAGGGATGAATGGTACCGGTAATAGTAGTGGCAATATTTATGGCCTACCCCTCTTCCCATTACATGCCTCTTCAGCATGCATACCGTATTGCCCAAATTATAATTGACAAAAATAAAATGTTTTGGGGTGTGTCAAATGGGGCAAAAATGTTTTTTTGCCATGTCAAATGGGGCTGGAAATTCGCTGGCAAGGTGTCAAATGGGGGCAAAATATTCCGCCTGGGGTGACTGCAGGGTAACTAAGATGGAAACGGAGAGGTAGGGGGCAATTGACTTGCCAGTGCGCTGGATCCTCACCGCGCCATGCCCGGTCAGGGTTTCTAAGTGGTGTTCCACTTATCCTCCTAGGGCTGCACAGCGGCATACAGCTGAACAGCTCCTTTCCTTACCATGCTACATCCAACACGTACGGCGGCTTTGGGGGCGTTTTGATGCATGCCAAATGGGGCTAGAAATTCGCCATCAGGAAGTCAAATGGGGCATAAATTATTCCCGCTTTGTCAAATGGGGCTGGAAAATAGGCCTCCAAACGCATGTCAAATATATTTTGGGCAATACGGTATGCGAGCCGCACACCCAATCCGTCCCCCTCACCGCCCGGTATATGGGTATGCTCCCCGCCTGCTCCCAGCCCTCCAGGTGTCGATGCATGACGTGAAGCACTCGGGGTACCATTGCGGCCAGCTGGGGGGGAGCGAGCGCGGCAGCGAACACCTTGCGCTGGGTTTGGGGGGAGGGGGCGGGGAGAGGGAAGAGGCGTGGAAGGGGGAGGAGACAGGGGCGGGTCAGGGAAGAAGGGATGGAGATACAAAAACCGATAAGGAGGGAGAGAAAAAGAAGAGGAGGGTTGAGAGAGGGGTAAGTGTAGGCTCACAGCGTGCCGTACGGTATGTCGGTATCACTATCGTCGTACGTTCCCCAGATGCCGTACGTGCTAGTTGCCGTACGTGCTAGCTGACTCACCCAGGGCCCATGCACACCCGGCTTGGAGAGAAAGGTCTCGTTGCCCCTGCAGCCAGCCAGGCACACAGCAACAACAAACAAGTTAGTTGCTGGGGAGTCTTTCCAGCCCCTCCCAACAGGCTGTCTGCTTCCCGCCACCCACCTGCTTTACTTCCACACCCTCTCCCTCTACCCCTGTGTGTTCTGCTCTTCGCCTCATCACATGAGCACATCGCGGCGGCATCGATTCCCCGCCACCTACCGGGCCTTACCATTGGGCGCTTCGAGGATTATTGTGTTCTCGCCCCTCCCTGCTTCCCACCAACCCCTCCAACCCCTTACCCCCAAACACCCCTCCCTCCCTCCCCCCCCACATAAGGCCCCCACATGAGCGCCTTGAAGCTGCCGAAAGGCACCTCGGGCACCGCTCCCTCGTCCCGCAGCGGCCCCCGCAGCGCCGCCAGGTCCGCCACCACCCACATACGGCTGCCCAGCACTCGGGTGCGGAACACGGGACCGTAGCGGCGGTAGCTGTGTGCGGGGGGAGCGGGAGCGAGGGAGGGGATGCTGGATGCGAGTGTGTGTATGTGTATGTACGGCATGCCCGTATGTGTGTACGGTAAGCGTGTAGCCCCGCAGGGGCAGGTATGTGTACGACACCGCGCGTTATGAGGAGGGGAGAGGGGAAAGGCGGACGACGGCCTGGACTGCATAGGGTTTGTTAGGACATGAGGAGCGTCGTCCCCTGCAAGCGTCGTGCCGCATGCCACATTGGCACGCACATCGTTGCATGCAGCAAACGCGCACCGGTCATAAAAGAACTTGAGCGGGTTGCCCGAGGCCAGGTAGATGCCGTCGCCTATGATGGGGAAGTGCATCAGCGGGCCGGGAGGCAGCTTGCCACCCTTACGGGAGCCGCCAAGGAGGTAGCGGCAGAGGATGAAGAGCAGGTAGAGGCCGGCTGCAAGAGTGGAGATGGTGGCTAGCAGAGAGGGATGTACGGAGTTAGTGTCGATGTAGCTGCCAAGGAGGCTGCTGCTGGTGAGGAGATGGATGGGGGTGCTGCTGCTGTTGGTGGCCATTTTGGGCCGCAGAGTCGTCGAAGGTGAACCGTTTGATAAGACGCCCTGGCAGTGTGTGTTATTTGTTATTGAGTTTTGTTAGGTTGGGCTGTAGATGTCGCTTATGTGGATAAACTATGATAGCAGGGCAGCTTGCATCGGGGATGAGGACGCGGAGTGGGAAGGCGTCGACCCTACCACTTTATACATCGTACACGACAGTTACCTTGGACAGCAGAGTAATTCCTGTAATTCCACATAATCCATAGGAAATGGGTTTATTGTAAATCATAAAAGGAACATGAATGACCAAGTAGAAAGAGCGGCTTCGGTGTGCATACCACGACAGCAGTAGTTTGACGGATTTTGCCTAAAGGGCATCAAACGACCTGGCATTCACGATGCACCCCAATTGGTTATTATTCAAATACCTTCCATAGAAAGGCTTGCTAATTTCATGCCTGGCAACCTCTGCCGCACTGCGGATCGTTCGTGACGGGTTCCGAAGCACTGCACGGCACGAGGCACGAGGCAGGGTCGACGATAACGCCACACCAGCATATATTCGCAAATAAATACCTATCTTCACACTGTCACGAACTCTCGCTAACACTTCGAACTAGCAAGCATAAGGACAGAGGCGGCAAAGTTGACCGCACAGTTGACTTCGAAAGCTTCGAAACATAGTAAATCTCTCTGTATCTGCACCAGAGGTAATTGACGCTATCCGAAACACCCTGCATACTCCACTTCTGTTGACATCAACCTACTGACCCATGGGTCGGTGTTCACACTGACAACGCTCAGCATCCTCTGCCATCCGCTTCTAACACGACTGTGCCCGCAAGTACAAATACGTGCACACGCACGCTGCTCATTGTACAGGTGATAGCTATTGACAAAACGCAGCTGCTGACACTAACCATGCATGCTTCCTTTCGGGTACGATATATAGCACCCGTACTATACATATATACGCCAAGCGTTAACCGCTCAGCAATACTATGTACCTTTCACACTCTGCAATCCCCCAAAACGCTCACGAATTACGAACCCGCTCTTTCATATGCCTTCCAGTGCAGTAAGCACTACGACCTGTTACACATAGCTAGCAGCCCAACAGCTATACCATTATTAATGCCGTACTGCCTTACCACCACTGCCGTACCGCCACCAGCCTACCACTCCTCCAACATGAGCGCATCCACTCCGTCCGCGAACTCACTGCCGGGCAGGATGACAGCGGCGTACTCGCTGCTAGTGCCGATGTTGAAAGGCAAGCCCTCGCTGGCCATCGCAATGCCCCCGGCGGCCGCAGCAGTCTTCATCGCCTCGGTTGCCGTTCCCGCCGCCCTTTCCGTTTCTGTCTCCTCCGGCGCCTTTTGAGCCGCTGCCTGTCCCATGACGATCACCGTCGCCGTCACCGCCACCTCACCCGCTATTGCTTCCGATGCGGTAGCCTTGGCTGAGGGCTCGGCAGCGGACGCAGAAGAGGGTGGGCCCGGAGTGGATCGCGCGCGTTTGCCAGGCCGATCATCGCTGCCGCCCACAACACACCGCTCATCGCCATCGTCACTTGAGGCCTTCGCGATTACGTCCGTGGGGCTGCTACCGCCGATCATCAATGACGGATCCACAGCAGCTGCTTCTGGAGTTGTGGATAGTGCCGCTGATGCTTCCGGCGCTGCTGCTGCCGCCGCCGCTGCTGCGCTCGGAGGCAACGCCGCGATCGTCACCGCCTTTAGCGCTACCTCTGGTGCAACCCCTGATGTCGCCCCGTGCAGCGTTTCCACTGGCGCCTTCGATGTCGCAGCAGTAGTGGTCACAGCAGTACCAACAGCAGCCACGGTCATGGTCCCTGCCCTGGTCAGGATTTCGTCAGCAGCAGGGTTCATATCGTCGTCATCTAACACCACATCCTGCGACGAATCATCAACATGCACACCTCCAACCAGCGCCGCTCCCAACCTGCGCTTCCTCTCCTGCCGCTGCTGAGGCGGCAGAGGCAATGGCTGCTGCTGCCGCCCACCCGCCTCATGTCGTGCTTCCTGCTGCAGCTGCAGCTGCTGCTGCTTAGCCTGCTGTTTCTCTTCCGTGGGCTTCTGCTGGGATGCGGCCGAAACGCTCAAGTGGAGTGGATTGGACTGAAGAAGTACGGAAGAATCCAACCCCTCCAGCGCCGTACCGACGCCTCCATCCTTATCCCCCAGGGCGCCTTCCCTTCCGCATGCCATGGCGGCTGAGCTGCCGCCGGCTTCTTCGTAATCCAGCTGCTCCTCTCCTCTAGCTGGCAATGGCTGTTGCGGCAGCTGCAGTGCAAGCTCCGGCTCAGGCGGTTGTGTGTGCTGGCTTGACGGTGCTGGCGGCAATGAGGAGTCGAACGGTTGGCTGCTGCCATGCGGCGGTGTGGCGGCGGAGCCATCGCAGGCGGGAGGAGGAGAGGCTACCGCAGCCGGGGCTCCCTCAGCAGCTGCGGCAGCCGCAGCAGGGCCATCCCCAGCGCTCGGCGCAACCACCCGCATGGCGGTGCATGGCCCCATGGACTCCTGCCCTGCCGACCGGGGCTCTCGTCCGCCGGTAGCCCCGCATACACCATGTGCACCATCCGGAGGTGTCGTTGACTTGGTTGCCTCGTCCTCGGGGCCTGACAGACGGCGGCGTTTAGCGCCCTTCGGTGACTGCTGTTCCGCCTCCCTGCAACACGTCGGCGTCTTCACAGCAACCTCTTCTCTACTGGCTCCTAGCATACCGGCCCCAGGCCCCATGTCACCACTGCCGCCGGAGTCTTGCGCTGCATGTGAAAGCGTCGCCTGCGGCGGCGGCCCGTCCACCGCCTCCAGTGCGGTTGGGCCTGTCCGCACCTGGCCGCCCCCCTGCAATGAAGGCGGCTTGCTGCTTGGTGCCTCTGCAGCATGGGCACAGCCGTCCGCTTCCTGGGGTGACGACACCGCCGCCTGGTCCTCCGCACCGCCCTCCTCTTTCACCTCCTTCTCCTCCACCACCTCCTCTTCCTCCGGCCGACTACCGTGGCCTGACGGGTCGCTGGGCTGCTCCGCCAGGGGCTGCGAGTCTGCGTAGCAAGAAGGCGATGGGCTGCTGCTGCGGGTGCAGTCCTCACGTTGCCCACCGCCCGCTGCGAAGGCAGCGTCACCCGCCGCCAGGATGGCCACATTCGCGGCCACAGCAGCGCCCTCATGCGCGTACACCGCGGTTGGCTCCGATGCAGCCGCTGCGCGCTGCTGGGGTGCTGTCGCAGCCCCTGCCTCCGCCTCCACTGTTAACTTCCCCGTCTCCGTTCCTGCCTCGGGGAAGTCCTCCGCTGCTGGTCGTTCCGCCTGCGTTGCCGCTACCGGTACATCCGCCTCCGCCGGGCGCCCCGACTTATCCTCATCCTCTTGCATGGCGGTGCTCTCCTCCTGCTCCTGAGGGACATCACCATCCTCTTCACCACAGCCCCGCACCTCAGCATCCCCCTCGCCATCCTCTTCCCCTTGCCCCACCTCCTCCTCTCCCTGCTCCTCCTTGGCCGTCCCTTCCATCATCTCATCATCACCTTCCACCCTCTGCGCCGCCTCCACACTCTCAACACTGCCATCCAACACGGGGTCTCGCTGCCCTCCGTAGCACTCCTCCATCTCCGCATCCTCCCCATGCAAACTACTGTCGGCAGCCGCTGCGGCAACAGCCTCCGACCCACCGCTGCCGTCCTTGGCGCTTCCGTTGCCAATGTCTCCGTCGCCGGCGGCTTCCACGCCCTCCTTGTGCGGCCCCTCTTTCGCGCTCTCCTCCACAACGGGGCCCTGATGCTGCAGCCCAGCGGAGCTATGGTCTTCCCCAAGCTTCGGAAGCTGCTGCGATTCCCCTATCGCCAAGGGCGGCGGCTGAATGCATGGCCGCGGGGCCGGCGAGGCGGCAGCCTTGGGGTGCTGCTGCTGTGTGCCCGCAGAGCTGCAGGGCTGCCCGCTGCTGCTGCTGGCTTGTGCCGTGTGTTGGCGGTCCGGATGGGCGGGTTCAGGCCCTAGCTCGGTTTCCTTTGTGTGCAGCACCATTCGATCGAGGTTGCTGCTGCTGTCTCCGGAGGTATCAGCAGCATCCGCGGTATCAGCTGCTGCCCCCGTGCTGCTGCCGGTATTGCATGGGCCGCTGGCGTTGCATGCTGATGATACGGCGGGATTCGGGGCCGCCAGCGAGCGCTTGAAGATCTGGGGTCGTCGAGGCTGCTGCGGCTGCTGCTGCGTTATTGTAGGTTGCTGCTGCTGCGGTACTGTTGGTTGCTGCTGCTGTTTTGACGGCGGCGGTAGTTGCGATGGGGGCGGCTGTTGCGACGGTTGGCGGTGGGGGCTTGGTTGCGGCTTCGGAAGCGGCTCTGGGAGCTGAGGCTTGGGAGGCCGAGGCGGCCGGAGCTGCTTGGGCGGTACGGGCGCTGCGGCGCCGACAGCGGGTGCCTCTTTTGAGGCAGGCGGTGGGAGTGGAGGCGGAAGCAGCGGAGGCAGCGACGGCGGCGGCGGAGACGCGCGTGGAGAGGGCGGAGGCGGCAGAGCGTTCGCTGCTGCCCCTCCGGAAGCAGCTCCTGGCGTTGGCAATGGGGCTGAGGAAGCAGCGGCCACAGCCGCAGCCGCAGTTGCTGCCGGTGGTTGTTGTTGTCTGGATGCAGGAGGTGGGGGTGGGGGTGACGGCCTCGGTGACGCGGCAAGAAGCTTGGGTTGGGTGGGCGCAGTGCGTCCAGCAGCCCGCACGACGTCCTGGTAGGCCTGCGGTAAATACGGCAATAAGGGCATATGAATGACCGCTACAATGCCTATGTCAGCATATACCATGGAGGGCAGTTAGACGACTGCTTATACTCGGTAGTGCCGCCACAATACAACCATGAGGAACACAACGTCTGTTCAGAGCGCTCGCGCTTGCTCAGAAGATCCCCGCACTCGCACCCAGCTCTACACCCAGTAGCACCCTACCTTCGTTAATAGCTGTGCGAGGTGCAGGGTACCTCCGGTAGTCTCGTCCCCATGGACTTCATCATGATTCAGCCCCACGCCAGCGCAGACCCGGGAAGAAGCCGCTGCCAACTTGCACGCCATGTCCAGAAGGCGCTGCGCCCTTGCTGCCTGAGCGGCTGCAGCCGCCGCTGCCGCAGCCGGCCTCGCCACCTCGCCCCCGTTACTCCCACCTCCGCCTCCGCTGCCGTTCCGGATCCCGGCTGCGATGGCAGAGTTGAAGCAGGATGCCCACAGATAGTGTAGCTCTGAGGAGGGATAAGACGGGGGAGCGCTGGTTGCAGTTGCCGTAGCAGCAGCCTCGGCTAGGGCAGGTGATGGCTGTCCTTGAGCGGTCTGGTCGCTGCGGTTGCGGTTGCAGTGATGTTGGAGGCTCTGCTGTTGTCCTTGTTGTTGCTGCTGCCGTAGCTGCGATGCGACGCCGGCTGCCCGTTCGCAAACACGCAGTCGCACGTCGGCACTGCCCAACAGGAACAGCCGCCGGATCACCTGCAGCATGCGGGTGCGGGAGGGTACCGGTATCAGGCAGCGCAGTGAAGCGAACGGAACGGATTGGAAGCGACGAAGCGAGGGGGAACGCGAGAACACTGCAAGTGACTATCGTAATGGGAAATACCGTGTCAGCCCGGTAACTACCCACCCTGGCTGCAAGTCCAATTCCGGCGCCTCCTCCTCTCACTGCCGCCGGTGCTGCCGTACCCGCCACTGCTGCTGCCGTACCCGCCACTGCTGCCGCCGTACCCGCGGGTGCCGCCGCTGTCAGCGCCGCCCTGAGTGCGAAGCCCAGCAGCCCACACGCCAGCGGGGCGCAGCGCCAGGGGCAGTCGGGCGCCAGACACAACTCCGCGAGCGCCTCTAGCTGGGGCGCGGAGACGGCGGGGTCCTGGATGAGTGCCTGCGATAGCAGGTGAGAAAGCACGTAGTGTTGACTTCTGCAGTAATGTGGGAGTAATGGAGTGGGGCATACCGGTAAACGTTGTATCTTGGCGCGTTGGGAGACGACGGCGAGAGGAAGAAGAAGAAGAAGAAGAAGAGGCAACGGGTGCATGCTGGTACCTGGCACTCTCCTTCAGGTTTCCAGTGTCAAACAGATCTCTCTCGGTCCCTAAAGGAGGCCTCTTAGAGCTACCGGTACCTGCAACGCGGTCTTCTGGCGCGGCTCGTCCTTGAGGAAGGTTGCCGCGATGAACCGCAGCTGGAGCACTGCCGTACGCAGGGTGGTGGCTTCCGTACCTCCGTGTCGTACCGGCGGTGCCTTGGGATCTCCCCCCCGCGGCGGCAGCTGGCATGCGTCCAACAGCTTGCATGCGGAGTGCAATAGGGAGAGGTCGCGGAGGGGGGCGCTACCGGCGGCAGTGCCGCTACCAGCACCAGCAGAACCACTAGCGACGCCAGCGACAGCAGACCCACCAGCAACGGCAACGGTAGGAGCAGCAGCGTAGGACTGTAGCATGGCGGCGGCTAGGCCCACCTGCACAGGCTGTTAAGTACGGCAAGGAAGGAGGAGCAGCAGCAGCAGCGGGGGCAGTTGTTGAGGAGGCGACGTTGGAATGGAATGGAACATGTTAGGTATGCAAGGAGGGTCAGTCAGCGGCATGCTGAGGTGCGGCAGCCGTGGCAATGGATGTGCGTCGTGGACGAAAGAGGACGGCCGCCGTTTGTACGGGACGCTACCAGCATCCACCGCCCACGTCCCATACCTGCAACGCAATCGTCTCCACGCCCAAGCCTAGCTTGTTCCCGGCCTGCCTCTGCCCGCGCTTCTGCGCCGCCGCCTCCACCGCCGCCTCCAGCTGCCGACCGCAGCTCAGCGCAGCAGCGCCCAGGCGCCAGTCCCCACCGGACCACAAGAAACCCAGCTGCTGCTGAGGCAAGAACCGGAATAACCCTGGCTCGGACCGCATCGCCTGGTGCGAGGTGTCGACCAGGGTGGAGGCGTCCTCCTGACACCCATCGTCTGCTAGGCTGGTGCAGAGGTCGCCGTTGCTGCTGTCGTGGTTGACGTCGTGTTCGATGTCATGCTCAAGCCCCTCGCCGTCTACTACATCCCTAGGCCGCGACCAGCCGCGCAGGGCGTCATGGGCTAGACGTAGCGCCAAGTTTCGGAGCCACATGAGCGAGGCCTGGCGGTTAGAAAGAATAATACGTTAAGAACATATGGTTTGCGCGGTGGTGCGACAAGCGGTGCGACAAGGGCGCATATGAAGCTAAAAGAGGGACACAACGACCGCTGCGGTTCATTGAAACTAGGGGCCCATCCAAACACGTGGGCCACGGAGATATGGCCGGAACTATGGCCATGCGCACCATCACATGCATCCTCAGGCCGGCACGACGGCTGGGACCAACCAGTTTGCCCACACGCACAGGCATGCCCCGGACCCTGTACGCACCTGCGCCTGTTCTGGTAGACGTGCCGCCGCCTCCGCTCCCGCCGCCTCCAGCCGCCCGCACAGCCACCTGAGGTCCCGCAGACCCGCAACTGCCACATCACGGGGTAAGGCCGGATCGCCTCCCGCCCTCACACCGCCCTCACCGGTACCCTTACCACCGCATGCAACACCACCGCCGCTGCTAGCATGACCCGTCGTCGCTGGTCGCTGCTTTCCGTCAGGCCGCAGGCGCTGCCGGTTGCCACCCTTGGGAATGCTGTTGGTACTGCTCCAGAGGACGCATCCTGAAGTGGCAATCCGAGCGAGCAAGCTGTTCTGAGCTAGCTTCACTGCTGCGTACAGGTTCTCGACGACAGCAGCGGTAGCAGCCGCTGTCTCTGCTGCAGGGCCAGTAGCAGCAGCAGCAGCAGCAGGGGGCGGATGGCAGGTGCCCAGGTGCCGCATGGCAAGCTGTGTCGCCACCAGAGCGATGCCGTACCGACCAGCACGTACGGCAATGTCGTACGCAACCTGTTGCATGCAGCGCCGATAACAGGGATGGGAGCAAACAGTTTGAACCATAGACGCGGACAAAGGACACACAAGCAGAGCGTGGTACCGGGCATGCCTTAACCCAGCTAATAACCCACCATCCCAACACCCCGACCCTCTTACCATCAAATGCGCCGTTTCAAAGTCGCAGCACCCAGGCAGCTCCTCCAGCAGCCGAACAGCCGCCTCATCCCCCTCAGCCACCGCCTCCTCACCCGCCCTGCCGCGTTGCCACCTGCCCGCATCCCTCCCCGCCACCCCTCTCCCTTTCCCCTTCTTATCGCCCTCCATGCCCCTGCCAGCCGCACCACCCACGCCAAGCGCAAGAGACACCGCTGCCTGCGTCCCTGCTGCATGTCCCTGCTCAGCAGCTTCCTGCAACGACAGCAGCAGCCGCAGCCTTAGCAGCAGATGCGTCACGGTATGCGGCTCATGAGCCGCTGCGAGGTCTAGATAGCCCAACGCACGACGGGGCTGACCCATGGCTGCATAGCAGTTGCTAAGCATGCGTGCCGTACGGCAGTACGGAGCGCCGCCGCCGCCGGAAGCGTACAGCAGGGCAGCCGCGAAGAGGCGCGCGGAGGAGGCGTGGTCGGCTTGGTGGTAGGCGGCTGTGGCGCGTGCGTAGAGCAGGCGGTGCAGACGGTCCCGTGGGTCGGTGGCGTGGCAGATGGCTGCGACGACGTCATCGTGGGCGAGAAGGTTGAGAAGATGGCCCTCGGCGGTGGGGCCCTGGAGGGGAAGGGAGTACGCCGAGCCACAATGGTGATCGTGCAAGTCGGATACCGGGTAAGCATAAGCACGGACAGCCTAAGCACGACACGGCTTGTCCACGGTGCCATGTACCGCGTTGGATATACCGGTAGGTTAGTCAGCTGACAGTGCGGAGAATCCAGCGACTCCCAGGCCTTTCAAGGCGTGTAAAACATCACCAGCCTACATTATAACCCTCATAAGGCTGCCTGCCAAGAGAGTACGGCAACCGGCCACCTGTACGACAGTTGGAAAACCCTCGTCCACATCCCACGCGCGCTCACCAGCCCGCCCCCCGACACCCAGCCCGCACCTCGTGTGAGGCCACCGCCGTGGCCACCATCAGCACCAGCTCAGCGCCCGCAGTGGGCGGCCATGCAGCCGCAGCCGCAGCCGCCCTGCTGCCCGCCTCCTCCGCCCGCCTGCACCGAGCCAGACAGGCCAGCAGGCAGGCGGTGATGGCGGGCAGGGCTGAGGAGAGCTGCTCCAGGGGGGCAGGGAGCAGGTTGGAGAGGGCAGCCTGGTGGGGTGGGGCGGGAAGATACATGTACAGGGTCAGCTGTATGATGGAAGGGATTGGAGAAAGGAGGATGATGCATGCTAAAACCCCCGGGCCCCATACTGGTATGTCCCACGGGGCCAGGTAAGGCTCCTGCAAGCGAGCGGGCGCCCTCCCCTGACAGACGCACTGTGTTCCCTTGCCGTACACATGATGTACTGCGTTCGCTTGCCGTACACATGAAGACATGATGCAACCAACCCATCATGGTAGATCCTCGTCACTGGGTTGCCACTCCTTTCCCCTTACCTTACCCCACCCAACTCCACCTCACCCCACCCCTACCCTACCTTGACTACCGCCGGCGAGCAGCCCGGCTGCGGCTCCATGTCCCGCACCAGCACCGCCGCCGCCTCCGCCGCCCGCCCAAGCCCCATGTGCGCCTGCAACCCCAGTAGCAACACATCTAGAGGCAGCCGCGCTGGCGGTACGGCGACGTCTGCCGTACAGGGCGGCGCCCGGACGCTGCCGTACTCTTCGATGTACGACAGGGCGGACTCGAAGATGCCGCTGTGGAGGCTGCCGCTGATGAGCAGCTTGAGCAGCTGATGGGAGGGGACCAGGTGAGGGAGAGGAAGGATGGAGGAGACGGAAGGGATGTTACCGGTAATGGAATACCGTAATGACGTGAGTGGCAGAAAGGAACCTGCCCAGGCAAGGCCTTTGCAGTGTTCGCATAATGGTTAAGCCTGCGGTGGTGGTTTCTAATTTCCTATCAGTCGTCGTCATGTAACACGCGCCGCTATTATCACTTCAAACCAGGACCTCACCTGCTGCCTCATGTCCCAGAGCTCCTTCAACTGCTCCTCCTCAACCCGCCCCCGCCGATGACGACTCCCCGCCAACCTGCCACCACCCTCCTCATCCCCCTCCTCCTCCTCCACTCCACCTCCCTGCCGCTGCAGCAACTGCTGCTGCTCCAGCTCCACCTCCTGCTCCCCAGGCTGCGGCCGGCGCCACCCCCCGGTTGCCTCCTCCACCAGCGCTAGCGCCTCTACCAACAGCGCCAACCCCTCCTGCACCACGCCTGCAGAAGGAGCAGCAGCAGCAGCCGTACCGGAGGTAGCAGCAGTTCTGCCCCCTAGCGTCTGCGGCGCTTGCGAAGAAGAAGGCTGCTGCGCCTGGTGCTGGGAGGCGGGTGGTGGTGCTCGTGAGCGACCCATGGGTCCTTCCGGCTGCTGCTTCGGCTGCTGCTTCAGCTGCGGCAGCGACTGAGTCGTTGGCGGCAGCTTGGGCGCCGCGGCGTCTCGCAGCGCCGCCGCGGCTGCTAGGGATGTGGATGCGGCCAGGTGGGGCGGGGTGTGGGGCGCCCGTATCAGGCACAGCAGCTGCGCGAGCAGGTTGGCGCTGAGGGCCTGATGGAGGAGGATGGGTGAGAAGGGAGGGGCGGGGAAGGGAAGGGTGGGCGAGAGGAGGCGTGTGGGCTGGCTGGTGTGGTAGAAGGTCTGGAGGGACCGGAAGGCGGTTGCAAGGCGACTAACAACGGTGCTGTGTGGTCCCATAAGCGACCCTACTCCAGACGCATAACGGTACCAGGATGCGCCCAATGCCGCGTCACGATATTCTGATTCCCAGGAAGCCAGGACTGCTGTACGCCGTACGCCCCCACCGTA